>CM071937.1:4716509-5067459 GCA_016081115.2 Rehmannia glutinosa
GCCAATTCAGATGCAAGTGTTAAGAATGAGAGGATTTAGAAGAGTAATAGGATGAGAATGAATTTTTGTTTTTGTTTGTTTTTTTTCTTTTAACTTGGCGAAAATGAGAGATTGAGAGGAGAAATTGTAATGTTTTTGTGTTTTGGTTCTTGTAGGTTTTGGAATATGTTTGTTGGGAGGTTTGTAATATGATAAGGAAAAAGAAAATTGAATTGGTTCCGACCTAGAGCATGATGGCGAAAGTAAGAATATTAGGGTTATTAATATTTTTTATCTTAATAATTGTATAAATAAAGTTGTTGGTACAAAAATGATTCGCCCCTCTAAAGTGTCCCCTATGGCCGAAAGACATGGTGAGGTAGGATGAAAAATAATTTTTTTGTCTTGTTAATTATTTAAGGTGGTGGGGTTTGTGGGGTTTAGTTTAAAAGTTGTAGGAAAAAAAACAATGAATAAAATCCCCACCTTTTCTCTTGGGACCGATTTTTAAGGGAAAAATGTCATTTTTTTTGTTCCATAATATAATCTTGTTGGGAGATGCAAAACAGAAAAAAAAAATTAATAATAAAAAAAATAGTTAAATCCCCATTTTTTTAAAAAAAATAAAACATAGGATAGTAAATTTTTTTTTTCTTTTCTTTTATAAAATTGAGGAAAATAAAATGGATAAGTATTCATAAATAATTATTTAGAAGTTTAAATTAAGGATGTGAAATATCAAAGGTGTATTTCAAAAGAAATAAATTGGAAGTTGGTTGGGAATATATTATAGAATAAGGTAGAATATTTGGATAAGAATTTAAATATACTTCTAAATTATCGAGGGTCCAATATTTCTAAAGTCGTCTATAGTCGATCAAGAATTAATACTTGAGGAAGAATATAAAATCGTTAGGCTCGAAAATGAGAAAGGCTTAATTGATGTTGAAAGAAATAAATAAAAGTCGGATCGCGGTTCATTAATAATGTGTTTGTGATACATAGCCGAATAAATAATCACTACATAACACTGTATCTCACGTTGTTAAAATTCGGGCCTCACATAGATCAATGGTACGATTTCTATTCTCTTTTTCGAATATCATTTGAAAGTTCATAAATTTATATAGTTGTTCTTTGTTGTTTAATATAATTTTTTTTCGAATAGTTGTTTAATATAATTAGTTTATCAAAATGAGTTGCATGTATTTATTACCGTAAAAAGTCATAAACTCTTTATGGTGAAGGAATCAAAATTCAAAATAAGGACATATTGATAAAGGATCAATCTAAAATATTACCAATTTAACTAAAATCCGACGTCTAGAGCTACTGATCGATCGCTTCTCGAGCTTCTGACCTGGAGGATCCCCGCGCATTCCGCGCCGCCGGGGATCAACTTTTGTAGATCTCTGCGAGTTGGTCCACCGCGTCGTGAGAGAAGAGTGGATGGCTGAGATATTCGATTTGGAAATCGCGGTGGTTAGAGGCGCGAACCAGTTGATGACGAGGCTGATAAGATAATGATGAAATGCTTAACAGAAAAGTCGTCGGAGAAGCAGCCATGGTTGTTATTGAAGATAACCGGAGATAATTATTTAATTACCCCTAAATTTCATTATTTTCATTTTTCACCCCTATCTTCTTAGAAAATTTTTTAAAAATGTTTTACTCTCTTAGTTTTTATTATAATAATTATTTGATATATATTTTAAAATTTCAATAAATATAAATATGACTTTATTAGCGTGATTTGTCTTTATGCACAATTGTAAGGAATTCAATGGACAATATGTTTATTCAACTATATCATTCATTAAATTTCAATTCTTTTCACTTTCAACATTAGGAATTATAAAACCGTATTCGCTTTTATATGTATTCATTCTTTACAATATTCATATAATAGTCATAGACTTTTTTTCCATGTCTCACAAAATAATTGGTACTTTGTATGTGTGCGAAAAATATTGGATTCTCGGATCCACATCTACGATCGCGGCACTAAAAAGTCCGAGAAACTTACAAATAGTGAAAATTTTGAATTGAGCATCGTAACTATCCATTTTCAAGATCGCCTTTCCGTGATATTTCAAATGGTAATTTTCATAAACAAAACCTTAAATTTATTTGTAATTGGTTAAATTAATTTTGAAGTTCATATTTTTCATCTACATTTCTTACACATTGCGGTTTCCGTACCAAGGAATACGGTTCCAAGTTATTTGTCAAGTTTAAATGAAAAGAACGCAGCGTCTACATCTTATCCATGTACACAAGCAAGGATTGTAGCATCAATCACAAATTTGGAATCACGGTATACTACAAACAAACACCATACGAAAAAAGGACAAGCTATGAAAATAATGTTCATAATGATGGTAATTCCATAGCCATAAATAATATATATAATTATTATATTAACATAGATGAGTGTTAATTATTGTATTTGATTATATATTATTTGTAATTGTTTAAAATAAGTTTGATGTCCATTTATTCATCTACATTTCTTACACACTGCAGTTTACGTACAAAGGAATATGGTTCCAATTTTTTTGTTGAGTTTAAATGAAAAGAACGTGTCTACATATTATCCATGTACACAGGCACATATTGTAGCATCAACTGTTACAAATTTGGAATCTGGTATACTACAACAAACACCAACCAGAAAAAGGACAACCGCAAACAAACAATGTTCATAATGATGGTAACTCCATACTCATAAATAATATATATAATTATTATCTTAACATAAATGAGTTATGATATCTTTCACAATAAGTTTATCTCTCGATGAAATGCAATCGATCGTCACGCATTGAGCGAAGAACACAGGAATCTGATTGAAAGTTTGAGCAGTGAGCGGCGACATGTTTATGATAAAGTTATGGAGTCTCTTGATTCGAAGAAGGGTGATATATTCTTCGTATATGGATATGGAGGCACTTTGGAAAAACTTTTGTGTGACGAACACTTTCTGCAGCCATAAGGTCTAGGGTGGAATTGTTACGAATGTAGCGTCTAGCGGCATAGCTTCACTTCTTCCGCGAAGCGGAAGAAGCTGTCATTCGAGGTTTAAACTTCCATTCATTCTTATTGAAGAATCAACGTGCAAAATATCTCAAGGTAGTCCGCTTTGAACTAATAGTAAATGCACAATCGATAATTTGGGACGAAGCCCCATGATGCATAAACATTGTTTTGAAGCTTTGGATGCGTCAAAAAAAATATTATGAGATACAACAATCCAAATAGCTCGGATCAACCCTTTGGAGGTAAAACAGTGGTGCTCGGTGGGGATTTTATAATCTTACATGTGATTCCCAAAGGCACCAGTAAGACATAGTTAGTTGCAACGATCAATTCTTCACTTTTATGGAGGTATTGCACGGTTTTGAGGTTAACCAAGAAAATGAGGCTACAAAATCAATTCAAATTCTCGAGTATCTTGAATTGAAGAAGTTTTGAGTTGGATCGCGAGTGTAGGAGATGGATCGAGTTGGAGGTCCGAATGATGGTATTGTTGATATTGAAATTCACGATGATATATTATTGAAATGTGATGGGGACCCTATTGCGATAATTGTAGAAGCACATATCCACGATTTGGTAAAATAATGACTAATGAATGCTCGGTTTATTTGGAGAATTCGCGCCATCCTTGCACCAACACTTGATGTGGTCGATTACGTAAATGAATATATGACTTCATTGAATGAAGAGGAATGTAAGATATATTTGAGCTTTGGCCAGGTAGCGTGCAAATCGATTCAAATGTTGACCTATTGCGGGATGTGCACGCACCGGAGTTTTTAAACATAATTAGGTGTTAAAGTGCCGAATCATGAGTTAAAGTTGAAGGTTGGAACTCGGTGATGTTGTTGAGGAATATAGACCATTCATTTGGTTTATGCAACGACACTAGGTTGGTTGTTACAAAGCTTGGTGATCATGTTTTGGAGGCAAAGGTTACGGCGAGGAAACAATGAGGGTCAAAAGGTATTAATTCCTCGAATGACGATTCTCCATCCGATCCGAGGGTTGCCTTTCAAGTTCAACGAAGACAATTTCCTTTGATTGTTTCATATGCGATGACTATCAACAAAGTCGAGGGCGATCTCTCTCTCATGTTGGACTTAACTTTTGAAAAAGCGATGATTGACCATGGTCAATTATGCGTTGTTGTATCGGGGTGACTAATCGTAAGGGTTTAAAAATCCTAATTTGTGATGATGAGAATAAATGTAGCAACAAAACTACAAATGTTGTATATAAGGAAGTTTTTCGTAATCAGAAACTACATTTCTTCATTGACATTATTTATGGAGAGTTGATAGATTTATTAATACAATCTTGTGAAGATTTTTATTTATTAATAATGTCAAGTATTATTTTTTCATCAATGCAAGTTCATATGAAAATATATGTCTCATATGGATTTTTGTATAGAGGTAAAGTGTGTGTGAGAAAGAGAGTGACAAATATAATACCAATATAGAAATATTCATATATTGAGAGATAAATATTAACGAGCTGAATTTGACATTTAAGTTTATAATTCAAAATATAAATTTGATATACAAATACTTATTTTATTTACTTTATATTAATATTATTATTAAAATAAAGTAATAAATACCAACTCATTGTTAATAAATAGTTTTCTTACAAATTAATAATATTAAAATACTAATACGCGTGCAACGCACGGTGGAATTACTAGTATACTATATATTGAGAGAAATATACCAATATATATATATATATATTATTCTACTTGTGGTGCGGTCTAGTTTAAAAATATTAATCGCGGGTTTTCAAATAAATAAGGGAAAAAGATTTTAAGCAACCTGTACTTAGGCACTTTTCACACTTTGCAACCTATATTTTTTTTTCTTGGCAACTAACAACCCAAATTATGCGCGTTTTGCAGTTTGCAACCTCCGGCAGGCCAAAAGGGGAATATTCCTGAAATATTCCCTTACATGACTTGCATGCTCATTTCTTAAGGGCATTTTTGTCCTTTTTAATTGATTTTCTTTAGTTTCTAAATTTTTATTTTATCTTTATTTTTCTCTTTTCATCTCCATCCTCCTAAGTCCTACCCCTCTCCCGCGCATAATAAAGAAGGTCTGCACCAATTTTAAGTTTCCACTTGTTTTTGGACATACATCTTTCTTCTTGAATTTTGGTTAGATTATGAGATTCCAATAACCTTCACCTCTTTGCCGATTATCCTATTAGCTTGGATGTTGCAAATTTTTTGTTTCACTAGAATGGGTTCTTCGCTCAAGCAACAGAAAATCGATTTTGATTTTATGCTCTAATTTTGCTGTTTTTCCTTTTGATTTCTAAGGGTTTACATTTTCATTGAGTTTAATGCACATTTTCTTTGAGTTTGTGTTTGGATTTCACAATTTGGGATTAATGATAGCAATTTGCCATTGAGTGGAAAAAGTTAGACAAAGTTGACACCCAAATACTTTTTACACAATTTTGAATTTTTCATAATTTCACCATAGTATTTTGATGATGAAAGTTTTGTGGGCGGGAGAGAGGTTGGGGTGCACTGGGAAGGGGGTGGGACGAAGATGATAAAGAAAAAAAAAACATGAAAGTAAAAGAAAAATTAGAACTAAAGAAAATTAATTGAAAAAGACAAAAATGCCCTTAAGAAACGAGCATGTGAGTCATGTGAAGGAATATTTCTCTTCCGGCCTGTCGGAGGTTGCAAACTGCAAAACGCGCATATTTCGGGTTGTTAGTTGCCAAGAAAAAAAATGTAGGTTACAAAGTGTCAAATGTACCTAAATACAGGTTGCTTAACATTTGTTTCCCAATAAGCAATTACGGTGTGGCGCGATTTGATTCGATCGATTTGAGTGGATTTTGGTTTTTGTTGATCAGTTGTATCTTTAGATGTTACAGATACTCCTTTGATATATTATGGGTACTCATTTGAAGTTTGTATTTCTATCACAAATATCCTTAAAAAGCGTAAGAAAATGAAACAAAATATTGTTTGATACTAAACTTGATCGATCACTAAAAGTTTTTTTTACGTTCGATATTATTTAAAAAAAATAAATTTTATTGAGATAGTCTCATGTTGGACGATCTAACGGTTAGACTGATCCAACCTAATGTATCTACCCAACCCGTAAACTCGGTGACCTAGTCCCGAGAGAAATGTCTAGTACTTTTTAGGGACCAACTAATACTTTTCAGGGGAATTGCTTAAATGTTTTAAAGGAAAATAATTTTCAGGGAACTACTAATACATTCCGCATGGACTAAATCACTATCCAATATTACAAAACTAATATTTTCAAGCGAAATACGTAGTAATACTTTTCAAAGGATGACTAATATTTTTCAAAGGGATTGATAATACTAGCCCTCTTAATAAAATAAGAATGCTATCGAATTGATTTATAATCCATCTAATGAATTTTGATCCATTAGACCGTCTAACACAAGTTTTTGTCAACTTTATTTGAACTTAGCAATTCTATGTGCCCTTTTAACATCATATTGTAAAATTTGTAATAGGGGTGATCACGGTTTTTGCGGTTTTTTGAGTAAATTTCAAACCAAATTGTTATATGTGGTTCGGTTAAATAAAATTTTCAAGTCGCGGTTTTATGAAGTAAAACCGAAGGTGCGATTTGAAGCGGTGGCGGGCGGTTTTGCGGTTTTAATTAACAAAAAATATATAATTGATAAATTAATATAATTTTGTTATGATCTTTTAAAGAAAAAGCCAAAGAAAATATTATAATTGAAAAATGATTTTTTTAAACAAGGTGTATTTTTTTGAATAGAATGCACATTACAATATCTTTTATTTCAGTTACATTCAACATATAATGCAATGTAATGTTGTTCTATTTTAATGCAAAATATAATGCATTGTAACAATATTAAAAGAATTTAAAATGCATTATAATTTAGTATACAAAGTATGAATCTAATTATATCATTCATGAAATTAGTGTTTAATATATCTATTGTCTAACTATTTAACTAAAGACTAAAGAACAATATTTTATTTTACCCTAAATTATAGAGGTGCGGTGCGGTGCGGTTTTGGTGGTTTTTCAAAACTTAAAACCATAACCGCACCAACAATGCGGTGCGATTTCTATCTAATATTTTGAATCGCGGTTTTGGTCATAAATTATAATGAACGGTGCGGCTTGTGCGGTTCAAAGTGGTTCGGACGGTTTTAAAATTTATGATCACCCCTAATTTATAATAGGGAAATTAGGGAAAATACCCCCCACCAAGGGGGTATTAAAGAAAAATACCCACACTTTATTGAATAAGGAAATATGCCCCTTTTCAACCCCTAAAAAGTCTAATTTACCATTGACTTAGAAAAAACCCCCAGAAAAAGAAAAAAGGCATGTGACTTTTTGGAAGAGCATGAGTTCAAATTGGGAGTTAATTTTCACCATTACAAACCCTAGTTTCACAAAGAAGACAAGCTTTTGAGAATGAGAAACAAGCTTTATGAGTAAGAGCAAGATTTACGAGTTTATCTTCACAATTACAAACCCTAGTTTTGCCATTCGAATGAGAGACGAAATACTGAAGAAATAGAAGCATTTGTTGACTGACGAGCTTGCTTCGAAAGGACCTGGATTCGACAAATAAGTCGCATTTATCACCCCAAAATATAGATAAAGGTTAGTTTGATTATTTTCGCAAAATGGTTCGATTGCCAATTTTTCATGATTTTTAGAATGGGTATAATTTAAATAGTTTCGATTTCTCGCAACTTGTATTTGGTGGGCAAAACCGTAGGCACCTTAGTGGGCATGTGTATTAAGTGGGCGCTTGCGTGTGCACTTGGGGGCGGGAACATAACACTTATATCCTGATTAGTGGGCATTTGAGTGGGTTTTTGCGTGGGCAATTGGGTGGGGAAAAATGTGGGCAGAACCATAGGCACCTAAGTGAGCATGTGTATTAAGTGGGCGCTTGCGTGGGCATTTGGGGCAGGAACATAACGCTTATACCCTGATTAGTGGGCATTTAGATGGGTTTTTGCGTGGGCAATTGGGTGGACAGTTATGTTAAATGGTTCATGTGATTAAAATCGAAATGTTTCATGTTCTATGGAGTTAAAATCGATTTTAACTTCAAATGGTTCATGTTCTGTGAAATTAATGTGTTTGTTTGGAGTCTATGGTGTTCATGTTCTGTGGAGTCCATAATGTGTTGTAGGTTGGAATCGATTTTAACTTCAACTTGTATTTTTATCTTGCCCACATGTTTGCCCAATATTTTGCCCTGTGTGCCCACTTGTTTTTTACAAATTGTGCAGTTTGAAAAAAATAGCACTTGTCCCCAATGAGAAGGATCACTTCGCAGCAAAATTAAATGGTGGAAGATGCCTTGGAAGAGTGGTCCAAAAAAGAAGAAGAAGATGGAAATATGACCTATCATTTGAATTTGTAATTATTTATTACGTTAACTTGTGATTATTTATTTATCCACACATTTGCCTACGCAACTGCCTACTACACTTGACCTTTGTGAGTCATGATATAGTTGCCAACATCAACCAACATTTTTGAACCCAAAAATTGTAACTTAAATCAACAAAATACAATAATTGTACATAACTTGTTTTATAATCTCGATATTTTATGAAAAAAGGCATGCCCACAACATGCCCACGTATTTGCCTACTACAACAACCTCTTCTACTACACTTGACCTTAGGGAAAGAACGATTTTGGATTGCTTCCCTGTAAACCTCCATCGCAATGTGCTTATGTCACAATCCCAAACTCCATTCCATAAGAAAAATATATGAACCCTTGCAATAAATAATAGATATAAAAGTTTAGTTTCCTTGGTACAAACTATTTTTGACATTTAATATAACACCCCACGCAAATACCCACCCAAGTGCCCACAACCTATTCCTTGTCACCCATAATATTTAACATTTAACATAATCGCCCACGCAAATACCCACCTAAGTGCCCACAACTGGTCTAGTTCCCTTATCACCCATAATATTTGACATTTAACATAACTGCCAACCCAAGTACCCACACAAACACCCACCCAAGTGCCCACAACCAGAACACCAATCAAGGTATAGGAGTTCAATTCCCTCGTCATCCACTAATATTTGACATTTAACATAACTGCCCACCCAAATGTCCACACAAGTGCCCACTTAATACACCTGCCCACATTTGTGCCTACTCAAATGCCCACGTTTGTGCCCACCAATTACAAGTTGCGAGAAAAATCGATTACACCATTTTCAGAAAATTTCAACAACAATTACGGAATGTGGATCATTCTATACACAATATCTAACTATTCAAATTATACTACCAAAAATCATGAAAAATTGGGTAATCGAACCATTTTGCGGAAATGAAAAATACTGCAATTACCTGCTATCAACGTCGAGAAATGTGATGGAAAGATCACGGATAATAGTGATGTTGTGGGAAGAATCAATGTGGCTTCTAGTAGTAAGGAGGCCAAGGAGGACAACATCTTGCTGATCCCAGAGTTGGTGGCTGGAAATGAAGCTTCATTGTGTCATGGGGTGGAAGAGGGGTCTAGTATAAAAGAAAGTAATTTTATTCAGGGAAAAGAACAAAATTTGAGGGTGACTAGATATGAAGAGTTGAAGCCTACTATTTTGACTCCTGAAGTAACAGTATCATCTAAAGTGGGGGAGATTGATAGTGACATGGAGGTATCTGGGGTGGATTTGAAAAATAGTGACAATGTTTTCTCTTCTTCAGTGCCTAAGAGATTGCCTTTAGCTGATTTAACCAATACTGCTCGGTTGGGGTTGGGGGAATCTGCTGTCACTAAGAGAGGGGTTAGAATTAGAGGGGGTTTTAGATTAAGGGGCAGTAGGACGGAGAATAGTGCAGTGAGAGAGGGAGGGGTAGAAAACAAATGTGAGAAAAGAGTGAGGAGCTTGAGTGATGATGATTTTGAAGCTGAACTGAGAGTTGAGAATGAAGAACATATTGATAAAAAACCAAAATGGACAGAAATTTGTGATAATATGGTGGAGGAAGCCAGCCCTAATTGGCCCCAAAGTGGCCAATGAAGGTATGTGTGTGGAACTGTAGAGGTTTGGGAGGACCCTCTACGGTTGCCCAGGTGAAGGAATTGAATAAATTCCACCACCCGAATTTTATTTTTCTGAGTGAAACCAAAAAAAATAAAGCATTTATTAGGACGGTGTGCAAAAAATTGAGAATGGAGGATAGATGGAGGAATGTTGATCCCAATGGTAAAAGCGGGGGTCTGTTGCTTTTGTGGAGTGAGGCTGTTAATGTTAAGCAGATTATTGGTAGTAATTTTTGTATGGAAGTGGAATTTTGCTTGAATGACAATAGAGATTCTGAATGGATTATCTTTATTTATGCTAGTACCAACTACTTAGATAGAGAAAACCAATGGAACTACTTGAGGAATGCGTGTTGGAGATGGGGTGATGTGTGGAGTATGGGTGGCGATTTTAATGACCTGTGTAGTCAGTGTGAGAAGAAGGGTGGTAGGCTAAGGCCAGAATCCAGCTTTTACAGATTTAAAGCATTCATAGGGGATTTGGGAATGCATGAAACAAGATCAGTGGGACAGGACTTTACGTGGGCAAATAATAGAGTGGGTGAAGGGTTTGTGGAGGAAAAATTAGACCGTTTTTTTGGGTCACTCCAGTGGCATGCGAAGTACCCTAATGCTACTGTGAATTCTGAATTCAAAAGCTCATCTGACCATCACTTGATTATTCTTGATGATAATCCTGATAGGAAGACCCCCAAAAAAGGTTCTTTTTTGATAAGAGATGGCTTAACAGAGATGGGGTTGGTGAAGTTGTGCGTGAGGCTTGGCAAGGACATCAAAGTGGCAACCCGCAGTTTCAGTTGATGGCTCGAATTAGAGAATGCAGGGTGAAACTCCTTGGCTGGAGTAGAAATTTCAGATCCTCTTCCAAATGCAAAATGGATAGTCTGACTCAGAGATTGGAGTTGTTGAGGAAGCAAGGTGGTCTAAGAGATTGGAGTGAGTGGAACAATACTAAAAAACAACTTGATGAAGAGTATAAGTTGGAAGAGACCTTTTGGAGACAAAAATCTCGTGTTCAATGGTTGAAGGAGGGTGACAAAAATACGAAATTCTTCCATGCATTTACTATGCAAAGGAGGAAAAAGAATTGCATTGTGAGATTGATTAACCCTAAGGATAAAATCTGTGAAAAGGAAGAGGACATTGAGAACACTATTACTGACTTCTATAAGCTGTTGTTTACTTCAGAGGGCTCTTGGGGTCATTTTGGTTTATTGGATGGAATTCCTCACACAATTACATCGGATTGGAGCAGAGAGCTGGTTACACCAGTGGAGGAGGAAGAGATTAAACAAGCTTTGTTTGATATGCATCCTAATAAAGCCCCCAGGCCCGATGGTATGTCTCCTTTTTTTTTCCAACACTTTTGGGATGTCATTAAGAAAGAAATTTGTGATGCTGTATGGAACTTTTTCAAGTATGGCAAATTTTTGAAAGCTATGAATCAATCTCTTGTTACTCTTATCCCTAAATGTTTTAATCCTTCATATATGTCTCAGTTCCGTCCTATCAGTTTGTGCAATGTATGCTACAAAATTATTTCTAAAATCCTGGCCAATAGGATTAAACCGTGTCTTTCTAAATGCATATGTGAGAATCAATCTGCATTTATTCATGATAGGCAAATCATGGATAATGTTGTTTTGGCCCAAGAAGCTTTTCATTACCTTAATAGACATAGGTCGGGGAAGACGGGGTTTATGGCTATTAAACTTGATATGGCCAAAGCCTATGATAGAGTGGAGTGGAATTGTGTTAAATTGATTATGCTGAAAATGGGATTTCCCTTGATTTTTGTTAATTGGATTATGTCATGTGTTTCTTCTTCCTCATTCTCCTTTAACATCAATGGTAGTGTGAAAGGTTATGTCACCCCTTCCAGAGGGATCAGGCAGGGGGATCCTATCTCACCCTATCTTTTTTTGATTGTCTCTGAATTGTTTTCTAGCCTTATCAGAAAAGCTGTTGATCTGAAAAGTCTGAAAGGCCTTAGGATTTGTTCTAAGGGACCATGTATTACTCACCTATTGTTTGCCGATGATTCTATTGTTTTCTGTGAAGCTAGTGTCCCTCAGGCTAAAGTGGTCATTGACATTCTTCAAGCCTATAAAAATTTCACTGGTCAATTAGTTAACCTTGGTAAATCATCTATATTTTTTAGCAAAAATGTGGCGAGGGGGGTCCAAATTGATATTTGCCAAAACTTGGGGGGTATTTCTGCTCAATCTTCTAGTAGATATCTTGGCTTGCCATTGGCCATTGGGAGATCCAAAAAGGAGGTTTTTCAATATGTTATTGATGCTGTGCAGAATAGGTTGATCAATTGGAAGAATAAATTCCTATCATTTGCTGGGAAAGAAGTGTTAGTTAAAGCTGTTTTGGATGCCCTACCAGTTTATGTCATGTCTTGTTTTGTTCTTCCTGTTGGGATTTGTAAAAATATTAGCAGTAATTTTTCAAATTTCTGGTGGGGAGCTGAGGAAGGGGGTAAAAATAAAATCCGTTGGAAGGCATGGAATAAGATTACTGTGCCTAAAGAAGAGGGGGGTTTGGGATTTCATGATCTAATTCTTTTTAATGAGGCTCTCATTGTGAAGCAACTTTGGAGAATTATTTCTTGCCCAAATCTGCTTGTGAGCAAAGTTTTAAAGGCTAAGTATTTTCCAGGAGGGAATCTGATTGATGCTAAATTGGGCTCAAATGTGTCTTGGTTGTGGAGAAGCTGGTTTGGAACATTGGATATCCTGAAGAGGGGTTTGAGATATGAAGTAGGTGATGGGAGAACCATTAGAATTTGGGAAGACCCTTGGATACCAGAGGCAGTCAACTTCAAACCTTGCAAATTAAATGTGGAGGGGACGAATATTGTGAAAGTTGTTGAGCTACTGTCTGAGGATGGGAACGACTGGAATGAGGAGCTGATCAGCCAAAATTTCTCTTTTGAAGATTCAGTGAAAATTTTAAAGATCTCAGGAATGAGTTGTGATAAAAGGGATAGGTGGTTTTGGCAGCCGGAGAAGAAAGGATTGTACTCTGTCCGATCGTCCTACAATCAACTGGTCCTGGATAAAGTTAGGAAAATGGCTGGGGGTGAGAGCAGTTGGAGTAATCAGAACTTGAAAATCATTAGAGACAGAAGCTGGAAACTGCAAATTAAAGGTAAGGTTAAGCACTTTATCTGGAAATGTTTTTCTGGAATTCTGCCTACTAATTGCTGCCTGAAGAAGAGAGGAATGGAGGTGGATATTATTTGTAGTGGTTGTGGGGAATGTGAAGAATCCTTAGAACATCTGTTGTTTTCTTGTCCTAGAGCACAGAGGATTTGGAAGCTGGCACCTGTGAGTTGGGATGGTATTTTAGAGGAAACTGATTCATTTGTGGTTTGGTGGGGTAAGATTTGCAGCTTGGATTTTAAACCATCCTCAGTGGATAGAATTCAGTTAACAACCTACATCCTTTGGTGGTTGTGGAAGACAAGAAATTTGTGGCTGTTTGAGAAAATCAAAAAATCTGAAGTTGAGACCATTAATGCCGCTGTGGATGAATGGTTGGAATTTAAATATTGCTTGGTAACTTAATTACTTTTCTGTTGGTGATTGGTTCGTTGAAGATGTTCTGTGGGTAGGATATGTGTTATCAGTGCCTGGGGACCTCTTTGCTGTTTGTGCTGTGTGTAGACTCCTGATTTGTGTGGTGCTGGGATGTAGGAGAGGTTTGGCTCAGCTTTGTTAAAAAGCTGGTGGCTTGATTTTCTCCTAATTGTTGGTTGCCTTTTAGATGCTGGTTTCTTATTGGTCTAATGATAGGAGCTATCTTTTTCTGTATCCCTGCATACTGTGTATAGCTCTTGTCATTAGCATTTTGTTTTGCTAGTTCATTGCTTGGTTTTGTTTTGTTTTTTTCTAGGCCATCTTGGATGGTACTCTTAATTCTATGTGGAGGGTTCATTGTCTCCATAAGAATTTTGGCCCCTTGGCTAACGGTTGTAACTTTTCTGAGTTTATGAAATTTAATCGTTCCGAAAAAAAAAAAAGAAAAATACTGCAATTACATGACAAGAACAATCAAAACTAACCTTTATCCATATTTTGAGGTAATAAATGAGATTTATTTTGTCGAACCCAGGTCCTTTCGAAGCAATTTCTTGATCCAACAAATCTTCTATTTCTTCAATATTCCGCTTCTCTTTCGAATGCCAAAACTATGGTTTGTAATTGTAAAGATAAACTCGTAAATCTTGCTCTTACTCATAAATCTTGTTTCTCCTCCTCAAAAGCTTGTCTTCTTTGTGAAACTAGGGTTTGTTATGGTGAAAATAAACTCCCGATTCGAACTCCAACTCTTCCAAAAGATTATTGCAACTTTTTCCTTTTTTTTTTTGGATTTTACTAAGTCAAGGTAAGATAGACTTTTTAGAGAGTGAAGAGGAGTATATTTTCTTATTTAATAAAGCGGGGATATTTTTCTTTAATACCACTGATTGGGGGTATTTTCCCCAAATTTCCCTTTATAATACCGCAAATCTATCCATTTAAGCATATAGATCAAAGATTACAAAAACCCTTTTCCCCCCAAGCTCGTCCTCGTCTTTCCCCAAGTAATCTTTCTTTTTCCTTTCTCTCTCTAGATACATAGACATGGTTGATATGTAATTGCATTACTGATTTGTATATTTGCTGATTCTGATTTGATTTTTATCATACATGTAATATATTAACTCACACAGACACAAATATATAGTATAGTGGAGGTGGTGGGGTGGGGGATTGAAGAAGAAGATGAGCAGTGGGGTTAAGGGAGCTGCAGCGCGTGACAGGGTTTCAATTTCGAGCAGCGTAAAGAAGACGATCGAGAATATAAAGGAGATTACTGGGCAGAATCATAGCGAAGATGAGATTTATGCAATGCTTAAGGAATGTTCCATGGATCCCAATGAAACTGCGCAAAAGCTCATACTTCTCGGTGAAATTCTCCTTTCCGTTTCGCCCCTTCTTGTTTTTTGATATGTGCACACTCTATAATGTCGATTCCTCTTTTGATCTGTGGTGCCATTAGGAATGAATGGTTTATTTTGATCTACTATTTTGTTCTTTGTTTCGGATTTCTGTGTGTTTTCCTGTTTTGTGCATGTTGCGGAATTAATGTTGACTTAGGTTTAGCTGAAGAGGAATGGTTTTGTGATAGTGGGGTTTGACTATGGATTCAGTTGTGAGATGAGACTAGTCAGGTGATCTTGTATGTTGCTGTTGCCAATACCAGTCGAAGTTTTGTTTTAGAAAAGGGTGATCATTGCTTGTTGTTACTTTCAAACTGTCTTTCTCATTTCTGTTTGGTACTGTTTGTTGTTTTAACTTTTGTTCTACTGATAAAGGTTGCATTTGTTTTGTGCACATAGCTTTCGATTTATAGAATATTCTTGGGTTTTATGAAGTTATTTTGGGTTGCCTATCTGTCATTTACCTCAGTTATAGATGTAGTTGGTAATTCATTTTATTGTGAGAATCAGGCTCATGGGTTGTTTGGCAGTTTTTCTTCCTGGGACATGAGTCGTGAAATGTGAACTTCTGGATTTCAATTTTCAGGTGGCAAGATAACAAGGCATGCCCTCTTTCAGCTATATCCAGTTATTTTTCGAAACTATTTTGCAACATTTCCTTGCTAGTATTTAGGGCCTGGGATTGTTATTTGTTACTGGAATCATCTGCGTAAATTTCCCAGTAATTAGCATACTCTGATAACATTATCATGAAATGATCGAACTTCAGAGCTGTGATTCTAGTTATTTTCTTAATTTACTAATTCATAATAGTTTAACACACATCTAATTTCATTTCATGAGCGTAATAGTTCGTAGTGTCTGAGTTTGATAGCTCATATGCATCATTTACCTGCCCTTGCATATGGGTTTTTGCAAAATGCAAGCTGACACGTGTTGTTATATTCTTCTGCAGATACTTTTCAGGAAGTAAAAAAGAAACGTGATAGGAGAAAAGAGGTACTTCGTGAATATATTCCCTTGTGATCCGAGTTCTCTTTATACTTCTATATTTGGTTGTTCTTTGATCCAGACAATGGCCAGTGCACTATTTTTGTGATGGTGTAAGATTATTTCAATTTGTGTTTCTTTTTTTCTTTATCTTTTTCTTCTTACTAGTAAGAGTTCCTGAACCCCATTGTTGTAATGTGATATTAGTTTAACTCTGAATTTTCATTATGACCAATTTTAAGGGTCTGAGAGAAACAACGAGAAGAAATGATCTGAATGGGTTGGAAAAACGAAGAGATTGATATGCATAGTTAATTTTGATAACCTTTTGTAATGCTTTGCTTGCTACTTGTGCTCACTGCTCAATCATATTCATGACTCAATCCTCAGCTCAAGAACAATTAATAAAATACTCTTTTTTATTCATTTTTATGTTCTTGCTTTGTTTTTGTGACTATAGCTCATGGTTTTTATTATTCACATCAACTATTTTAACATTGACAATCTTTTGTATTGCTCTCGTAGCTATTTGTGCTCCACCATGATCAATCCTCAGCGACCTGAAGTCTGCTCCGGCACAATTGATAAATTATTCTTTTTCTTTATTCAGCAATTCAATTCCACAATCCACACCGGTCAATCAACCTATATCTAATAATGCTTTATGTAGTGGAAATTTTATGAAGCTCATTATGTCTTTAATGGGGTTAAGTTCATATATAGATGTAGGAAACCTGATTCTTTCAACATCAGATATCCATTTGGCAGTGTGGTAATCCTTTAACTTCTCAGTGATCTGCATTTATGTTTTTTTCTTTTTTGGAGTTTCCCTTAAGTTGCTATCCTTTAAGTCTGCTTGAATTACTACTGCATTATCAGAATCTGAATAAGGAGCCTGCAGAGTCAAGGTGGAATCCAGGTAGCCGGGCCCGAGTGAGTAGACCAGGTCGCAGGAACTATGCACCCCGACACGTGTCTCATGGTGAGCCTATATTTGTGGCTGTTAGCCATGCACTATCACCTTTATATATACGTTTTAGAATCGGAAAATTGAGTGGTTATGCTCATTGTAATTTGTATTTTCAACAATGTCATTTGACTTTTATGCATGCTGGGATAAGTACTATCTCTTATTGTAAATCTATAGTTTTGCCTCATACTTATCCTATAAAAACCTGCTCTACCAACATCCAATAAAAATTGAATCACTTCTTACTAACTGTTAGCACAAAAGTGCTTTCTTTTTAGCTTATTTGTTCTATCATCTGTATTCTCATCATGTCCTGTCAGATGCTGGTGGTGGAAGACATTCGTCCGCTGTTATGCAAAGTTCCACCAGTCGAATTTCACAGAAAGTTGTTATGGATTCTCCCTTGGCTAATGCACAAGAGATGCAAAAAAATGAAGCTTCTTCCCTTGAAAGGTGCTATAGGTGTTTCTGACCTTTTGATGTGTTAACTGTTAATAGTATGATGTGCTTCTCTTTTATATTTCCATATCTGCACTTCTATGATGCAACCTACTATACCACTCTGCAGGTCTGCCGCTTTTCCCCCTCAGTGTATACTGAAAGTATTTTGTCTTCTGTCTTTGCAGTCTATCTGGTGTAGCTTCCCAGAGTACCAATAGTATATGTGAAGACCATGTGTCTGCGAGTGGAGGTGTTAATCAGTACAATGAAACTGGAAATACTAGCAAGAGTAAATTAGAAGGATCACTGCTATTGTCCTCCTCTATTGATTCAAGTAACAACCGTGCTGCTCTAGCCAGGGATGTACTGCAGAATGAGATGCTAGATTCAAGCAACAGTGCAATATCCCCAACTTCAATACCTGCTTCAGGATCTCATTTCTCTTCTTTAGATCCTGTACTGTTGCCATCTCAAGATGTTCCACTCCCTAGTGCTTTGGGTACTGTTGGACACAAAGTGGGAAGTAAGCATACTCCTGGTGAACTAATTGCTGATAACCCTTGGAGAAAATCAGCTTCTTCCGTACAACAAATACCAAATTACTTCCAGGGAGTTGGAAAGACTCGATATGTAGAGTCTGTTCAGAGTGCCTCTTCTACTATTGGTATTTCTTCTGTTACTAGGCCTTCCTCTAGTTACGAGAATCGGTCCCAGGTGGTTGGCCCACAGAAAGGTATAAATCTTGACGAGGCCGTGTGAGTGGTTGCTATTTTTCCTTTTTAGTGTTGCTGCTAGTTACATTGATGAGTTATTGCACTCTCAAACAGAGTTGACCTTTTAACCTTACTTTAGTCCAAATATTGCAACTGGTAATGTATCTGTTAGGTACTCCTGGTGATTGTATCTAGTTTTTATTTTTCTTTATTTTTTTTGGGCACAAGGATTTTGTTGTGTCAACTGCCCTTCCGGCAGATTCACCACTAGATAATAGTTGAGAGATGTAGTCTGTAAAGTGCTTAGTTCATGGTTTTGGGTTACTGTTGTCTTAGTTTGAGATAAATTTAAGACATTTCTTTTTTGTTTATCAATTGGATGGTAACCCAATGTTGATGCCTGTCCGAACATTACATCACTATTGTGATACAAGAACTTTTTTGAATTCAAAGCAGCATAATCCTAAAGATTTGATATGAAGTACGGTTTTCATATGCAATAACTAACTGGTGGTTCAAATTTTGCTCCAGTGGGTCCTGACTCCTGCCGAAGAGTGGAAACCAAAGTCTACTACTCCCAGTGTTGGCCAGGGTGCTAGCATAGCTGCTTCATCAGAGGTTTCTACAATATCTGTCAGAAGTCGTCCTGAATCACACCCCCCTCCTAAAGAACCTACCCTAGAGCTTCAGATGAAGTTGGAGAACTTGTATATTTCTAATAGCCAGAATGTTATTATCCCTAATCATGTGCATGTACCTGATGCTGGAAATCTTGGATTTTGCTTTGGAAGTTTTGATGCTAACTTTGGATTAGACATGAACCAAAAAGGTGGTCTTGGTAGTGAGAGGAGTTCACTACTGTCTGAATCCTATGAGGCTAATGAAGAACCTGCGAAGGAGCTACAGTTAAGGTGTTTCTATCTCCTCTCCCAAGGTTCTGGTTTTGCTTAATATATCTATCTTTTTGCTGTTAAGCCAGGCTTTTTAACGAATGTCTTTTGCCAACATAATTTCCTCTCCTGTCAACTTAAGAATAGTTCCATGTATTGAAACTCAGGCTTAGATGTGTAGCTCATAGTCGATACATTTCAGTGAAATTTATATTTGATAATTGACAATTGTGTGAATCTTCTTGGCTTGTATGTACAAATTGTATGGTAGATGTGTGCAACCTCGCAAGAGTGTGGATATCGAATGTGATTCAGATTGTCTGCTGCTAAGTGCTCTTTAGTAGCAGTATTTGGTTCAGCATGTAGTATTTTGACTTCCATCAAATGACATATTTCGGTCTACGTCTATATGCTTGCTAATGAGAGGGGGATATGCCCAGAAAATGAACTGTTGCAAGATAATCTGCTTCTCAAAGAGCTGCGTCTTGGTTAAGGAATGGTGTGGATTAATTAAAATTTAAAAGGAATGAAGGCCAAGTCGTGAACCTGTGTTGTATTCACAGATTTTGATCTAAGAAAGGGGCAAGTAATGTGCCGAAGAACGAATTTCAGAGGACAAAGAAGAATTGGCCAGAAAAACCACTCTCCTCCGTAGATTATATTGAGAACCACACTTCGATCTCGTTTCTGAGAGCAGTAAACTTAACAAAGACCAAAAAGAAAAAACAACTTTGTTCCACTCTCCAAATTTTAGTCACACCTGTATGTCACTATAAATGCTAGAAAACCTTGTTGATTCTCCTTATGAAACATGCCCCACTTAATAGGATAACAGTATGGGACTCCTGTTATATAAAAGAGAACTGTCATAAAGAATCGTCCTAAGCTGAATAGGAGTTACATGACTACATCCCGCACATAAAGTATTATCCAACTTTAACATTATTGAATTGTATAAACTTTGGGATTAGGAAACTGCTCGATTTGTATATCGATCCTAATCAGTTGCGATAGCATTGAAGGCAAACAAAAACAAAAAAAATAGCTCTTGTGAAAAAAGTCTTCCTGAACTTGCTCTCCGGATGTGTGATTAAAAAATTGATATCAGACTTTATGGTTTGGGGAAGCATTACCTATGCCAGTAAAAACTTTGTATGATTTAGGATATGTTGAAGTGGCTGTGATCTAGTCCTTGATGTTTCAACTCTCTTTTACAAGAGGATTTATGGATATGAAATGATATTTCTTCTGATTCAAAATCGTGGTGTAACGTGTATCCTCCCCTGTTCCGGTCATGGAATAGATGAAAGAAATCAAAAAATGGATTTTTGTTCAAGTCCTCGAGCTGCATAGTTAGAGACCAAGGTTATGATTCTAAGAAGTTCTTCGGCTAAAGAAGGAATTCAGAGAATACTTGGATATACTCTTCTCACAAGGTTTTGATAGAGGTGTCATGCTCAAATCTAAATTTTTAGAGCACCAAATTTAACCATGGTTACCAAAATTCATTTATTCCACTTTCAATTCACATTACAGCATATTCTTCAAATTTGTAGATGCTAGAAAACGTTGATGGCTCTGGTAAATTTAATTGAACATTCTCACTAGTAGGGTAACCATGTCAGACTCTAATTAACTAGAAATTTCCCCAAGCAGATATGGATTTATAACCGACAAAGAATAAACTTGGTAACACTTCAAGAATACATCAAATTCCATCATTTTTAGGATTTGGAGACTAATTAGTAATTAAGAAAATTAAAACATGTTAACGATCTTGAAGGATAACTCTTGCTATCTAGGCGTGTTGCTCCCAGACTCTCCAACTTGAAGATGTGACAAACCTGCCTTAATTTTTTGTCCTCATTCTCCTGAATGTGTCCTGGGGCCTTGGAGCATCTTCTGTTTCTCCTTCTAGATGTTTTTTAAAACTTTATTTGGTAGTATTTCTGATAACAATTTTTCAGGAATTAGTCTTGCTTATTTCACTTTTTAATTGAATAATTTCACTGTGTTGACTGTCATGAATTTCAGTTTACCATTCGCAAATCTTGTGACCTCTTCTCATCACTTCTTGCTTTTGGTCTGCTTTGTCTATCTTTGATTTCTCTCCTTTACTGATATTTTTTTGGGATTTCCCGTCCAGTTTCTTTGATTATGTGCTTGGTGTTCCTTTGTTGATCAACTACACCGCTGTTCTGTGTAGTCATAGACTGTGAAGAATATGCACACACTTGAAATGCACAGTACATGCATACATATCGAGCTCAATTGCATGGGAAGTTAATACATGCACCAAATTATTGCCTATTCATTTATGGCTTAATGGAGCCTTCCACTTTTGACATTTTCATTTACGTTTCAGTATCTAGTTTCTACAATTTAATTTTCTTTCTAACTATCATACTCTCTTGCTTGATTACAGCAATCACACTGTGCTGGCAGCTGCAAAGGATACCGAAACAAAATATCTGGACCCTACCCAATCACTTTCACAAGGACCAGAAGATTTTTCTTCGGGCGACGTTGAAGTCTCATCCTCCATTACCCCTGATTATGGTGAATCTAAGCAGGAGGTTGCTCCTGGAAGCCATCAAGATCCTGCTGTCCATACTTCTTCAAACTACAATTATGGTTTTATGCCGCCAATATTGAGTGCCCAGCTTACACCTTTTGAAAGTTCAGAATCTCAAGCTCGTGATGTTCCTCAACTTCCAGGATTTGCCGTATGTCTGATATGTGTTTAATGTGTTTCTTATAATTTTGAATGGCTAATTACTGCAAAACCCTTCATATTGCTCATCTATGTATATAGCTGTTTTATTAATAGTTTATGATAAAAGGCCACTCAGCTGTCTGATTTTGAGAACTTGGTCTGCATGATTATGTTCGTTTCTGTCAGTTATTAACAATAAACATTAACTATAATATGCCATACAGGTACATCAATCTTTTGATCCAACGAGCTACTATAAACAATTTTATCGGTCTGGCATGGACAGTGAAGGAGGCATTTCAGATCTTCAGTCTGCTGTAGCTGCAAACGAGTTCAATGGAAATGCTGCACTTATCTCTGCACAAACTTCTCAGTCTCCTCAAGAGGTTTGGGCTTTATAAAACTCAGCAGCTCCCTTTTTCCTTCATCTTTTGTGTTCGTGAGTTTGGATAGTTTAAACCTTGATTGGCATTAAAATAGAGATGTGGAAGTACAATCCATTGTCGGTTTCTTAAGAAATGGAAATTCTGCATTTAAAATAGGGAAAATAAGATTTTTAGTCCTGTAAGTTGGACATGTTTTAGAATTAGTCCTCTAAATTGTCACATTCATTTTTTAGTCCTTTAACTTTTAAATTTCTAGATATTCAGTCCTTTAACTTAACAATTTTATTTTTGGTCCTATAACGTAACATATTTCAGAAATTTGGTCCTATAACTTAACATATTTTAGAAATTTGGTCCTGTAACCTTTTTTTAGGGGAATTTAGTAATATAACTTAACAATAGTTAAATTTAATTAATTTATTAAAAGGTTATTTCTAAATTAATTTTATTTTTCAAATCGAATGATTTTAATTAACAATTAATTTTTAAAAAAATAATTAATCATTTTTAATTTAATTAATTTTTAAAAAATATATAAGCATTAATTTTTAAACCTTCTGAATTAAATGCATCTTGTACACTAGTCTACATTTACATTTCTTGGAGATAATTATCCTCACCAAAGGTTAATTCCATAAATATGACAAATTATTCTTAAGTTACTAATTTGATGTAATTATTTTAATTTTCCTAGAATTCATTAATTATTTTAGAAATTTCTATTTATTCAAACTTTTTATTAATCAAATTAATTTAATTTTAATTATTTTTATAATTTAATTAGTTTCCAAACATTGAAATTTAATTATTTTATATTTGGTCCTATAAAATAGTTAAATTTAACTATTGCTAAGTTATAGGACTAAATTTCTAAAATATATTAAGTTATAGGACCAAATTTCTGAAATATATTAAGTTTTAGGACCAAAAATAAAATTGTTAAGTTAAAGGATTGAATAACTAGAAATGTGAAAGTTAAAGGACTAAAAAATGAATGTGACAATTTAGAGGACCAATTCTCCAAAAGGTCCAACTCACAGGACTAAAAATCTTATTTTCCCTTTAAAATATCTATGTGTTAAAGTTCTTCATCTGGCCACATTTTCTATGTTTTTCCCCGCAAGTAATGTGTTGGCATACTTGAAGAAATCTTCTTTTCATACTTATGTTAGTTGTAATATTCGTCTCAGTAATGGTGTGTGTCTTGTCATTTTACAAAAGTTATTTTTGTCCTGTGATCCGGCTCTAGTAAAATAGTGACAGTAACTCATCCTTTCATTAGTAATAGTATACAAGTTTCAGCATATATCCAGAATTTTTTGACTACTACTTTGTGATTTATATGGAGAATTTGATGCTTGAAAGTCGGTTTTTGGTGAAAATTAATTTTAGGCTTGTATTTCTGAATAGGATAGAGTTTGCTCTGGCAGATAAACTTTGAGTTTCCTTTTATTAGCTGTATATCCATGTTCAAACGTCCTATTAAACAGTGTTATATATTAATATGGACTAATTTCAATTTTTATTATTTTTGCACATTTTGCAGTTGTAACTTTTCCTCTTCTTTCTTTTGGATAAAACCTTCATTTCGTTTGCATGATTATTCAATATACAATTTTGTGGGTAGGGCAGAATGTTCCCCTCTTCCATCAATAAAAATATACGACCAGTATTGACTGCTTTATTGACTGCTGGATTGTCAGCGAGTCATCTGATTGAGCGTGGTTATCTGAAGCGGCCACAGGCTCTACCTGTCATCATAATTCATGGTTGTTGAGGCGCACCCAAGGCGAAAAGGCCATGGTAGCGCCTCACCCTGAGGCGCGCACCTCACATACACGATGCAAAAAAAAAAAAAGAAACATAAATACTTCTAAAAATGATTAATTTGGTTAAAACACACTTTAAGTGACCAAATTAAGTACCAAATCTCAAATTAAAACATACACAGTTTTCAAAACAAGCAAGCATAATAGGCCAAACTAATCAATCATCAATATCAATATCATCATCCCCATTATCATCAAATAGTTCATTTTCTTTGTATTCTTCTTCATCTTCATCTTCTTCATCAAATACAAACTCTTATTCATCTTCCATGATATAGACAAAAAGATAGCCTAAAATTTTTTAAAAGAAAAGATCAATACATGCACAAGAAAATATTAACTAAATAATCTAAGAAAATAATACCAACTCATAATAAATAATCTAATTAATTAGAAAGGAAAACGAGAATACTTACAACACAATCAGTCATGTACCCATACATACATTTTGTTTTCACAAGTTACTACTCTACAATCTATAAAAAACTTAAAACCTCACAAAAACTAAACATAAACATTACATAAAATTTAAAATAAACATAAAAGAGATATATATAACAAAAACAGAAAAAGGAAAAAAAAAAAAAAAATTGAAAATACACGAAAAATACCTGCTGTGCGTGGTGGGGCCGGCGGCGGTTGGAACTTGATGGGTTGACTGCCCCTCAAGTTTGGTTGGAAAGATGTTGAAGTATGAAAGAGTAATTGAAGATTTTCTATAAAAACGTTAGCCTCTTTTGTTCTGTCTAGCATATTTTTAATTAAAATAATTTTCTGCAAATTTATTCTCTAAGTTAATGGTAGACACTCCTTCCAACCCACAAGCATGACATGTTTGAACTTTTGTAGGATATAAGGAAATCAAATTTTGATGGCATGCTTTAGTTTGGGCGTACCCGTATACATTGTTTCTTAATCCCATCAATGGTCGAGGATACCATGTTTGTTTACTTATTTGACTTACTCCTGTTGCAGGTTGGGGCCTCTCTGGCAGCTTCTCCAGTACCTATTGTCACCCAAGCCGCTGGGGTCATGCAAAATTCAATTACTGCAACCCAGCAACCTCTTCCTGTCTTCCGCCAACCAACTGGGGTCCATCTACCGCATTATCCTCCATTCATTCCTTATGGGCCTTATTTCTCCCCATTTTATGTCCCACCACCAGGAATCCATCAATTTTTAAGTAGTGGCGCATTTCATCAGCAACCTCAGGGTGGCAGCTTGTATCCAACTCCACCTGGGACAATTGCCAAGTATTCAGTTTCTCAGTTTAAGCAAGGATCTAATACCGGAAGCTCAACTCACATTGGAGTGCCCGGTAGTTATGGGCCATATGGTCATTCCCCAGCCAACTGCACTTCCAGTTCTGTCGCAGCTGTTACTTCAACACCAAATGAGAATCTTGCTGCTCCTCAAGGAAAGGAAAATAACATCTATCAGGTTTGTTTAGCATGTTACATGATCTTTTAGCAAAACATTATTTCTGACCATATGACTTAAAGTAAGTATTTATGAGGAGCCGTTTGTGATCAGAATTTTAAGTTCATGTTGATTTCTAAAGAGTTAGAAGGATTGATCCGATACCTCAATGAGCTGGAAATTTATTATGAAAACTCATTCTAATATATGCCAAGCATAAACTCATTCCTGATATGTTTTAAGATAAATATTTAATGCCAAGGCAAAAGATGGTGGCAAACAATTGTGAATTATTTATCCAGGAAAAGTTTTTCTTTGATATAATATCTCATATTTTAATGGGCACCATATTAAGTTTGATTTTTAAGCATTTTGTTGTCTTTGCTTTGGCGAATTATTAACGGTTTGATTATCTGTTCAACCTTATGTTTGATATCGAACTTGCTAAGTAGCTATGGTTCTGTCTCCCAGTTTGTGAGCGTGTTTTCCTTGACATATCGTGGAAGGAAGAATTACAAAAACTACACCTGAGATTTTGTCAAATTACAAAAAACTCCAATTATCATTCAAAATTACAAATTCCCCCTTAAGATATTACAAACATCCCCTTGATGTTTAATTTGCTTAACGAATACCCCCTTCTTGAGGGTGCAATTTGTAAGATAGAAACAAAAATTGGGGTATTTGTAATTTTGAAAGATGCAAAATTGGGGTATTTGTAATTTTGAAAGATGCTGGATTTTTTGTTAATTAAATTCAACCGCAAGTGTATTCCTATTGTGAAATTTTGTAATGTTGTTGTGGTCCGTTTGGTTCATTGCAGAGTGAAGGTTCAGGTGTACGCCAGGGTCAACTGGCTTTCACCCCAACACACCCCGGCCATGGAACTTTTCCTGGTATGTTCCACCCTGCGCCGGCTGTGACTGCAGCAATGCTTCACCCTCTTTTGCAACAATCTCAATCCATTACCATCCCCGGTGACATGGTGGGACCAACAGCCGGTGTTTACCACCACCAGCAGAATGCACAACTTAACTGGCCGACTAACTTCTAAGAGAGGAGATATTTCTCTTAAAAGGAAGTGCGAAGTTCAAATCCCAATGCATGTTCTTTTTATGGGATCTCCAACAAGTTCTGATTTGAAGAACTCTACATCTGGAGACACAAATGCCCGAACTGAGTGTAAATTAATGGAAGGGGCCAATTTAAAATTGGCTGATATAGTTTAGTGAAATTATGGCTCATGACAACCTTTTAACTTAAACTGAGGCCAGAATGTGCAAACCATCTCGTTCATGCTTCTTGAAGATGGTTTCGTATTTCCCTTGATATATATGGGAGTTCTTTCATAGGTTGTAGCTTGATTACTAGTCTAGTAGATAGTTAATATTTTTTTGGGATAATTACAAAAAGTACCCTTGAGGTTTGATCTAATTACAGAAAAACCCAACTAACTTTAAAACTTACAAAAAGTACCCCTGAGGTTTGAAATATATTTCAAAATCCCCTTTCATATTTGTAAAATCATTGCAGATTACCCCCTAATTTTAACACTAAATCAAACCTCAGGGGTGCTTTTTGTAAGTTTTAAAGTTAGCTGGGTTTTTTTGTAATTAGGTCAAATCTCAGGGGTACTTTTTGTAATTATCCCTATTTTTTTTTTCTTTTGTCATATTTTATGTAGTTTGAAGTCTAAGAGGTCATATAGACAGGACTAATTTTAGCTTTTAAGGTGCTCTTCAATTTGTTTATGCTCTTTCTTCTATTTTTAACTTTTTTGAATTTGTGCCGTCTTATCTGTACTTTTTTGATTATCCTTTGGGACTTTTTGTAACTGGCCTTGGTATATTCAAATGGGGAATTAATTTGTTCCGAGCTGTATCTTTATGGCCTTTTGACTTTGGTTTCGACCGTACACGTTTTATGAGACTAATGTCATCGTTCTTTTGCATCTAAATTTTACTCAGAAGGCGTGCTGATCGATGTGGTTAATTTCCAGCCAGTTGACAATTGGGGTTGAATGGCGCCATTGCTGAAAACTCTCCTTATAGTCAAGATTCAAGAATTATGTAGGAAACCCCAATCATCTGTTCCTGAAAAAAATGTGAGATGTTTGCTTGCTTCATGCCTGGAGTTGTCTGCAGCATGTATAGAATAACGGAAAAGGATAATTATAAATCATCCTATGAGGTTTGGGCTAATTAAAAAACAAATCCGGAGATTTTTGAAAATCACAAAAATCACCTTAATGTTTGATTCCATCTTATACTGTTTTTTTTTTTTTTTTTTGCAAAAGAAAAAAAATATTTTGGAACCCCGATATTTATAGAAATATTATAATTAGATTGTGCAATTTGTAGATACATTATGTGGAAGCGTCTTGGGATGGCTACCAAAATATAATCTTCCAATTAAATCTTGTAACCATAACATTCAAAGAGGCATTCTTCAACCAAAACCCCCAACTCTTTGTTTAAAAATTTTCACGTTTCTGGACACCTATCAAGTTATACAATTTTATGGAATTATAACTACAGAGACCAAAAAAAGGATTTGTTGTAAAATAGGTGTGAAATAATTACACACAAAATGCCAACAATTTTTTTTTGGCAGCAGAACTCAAGGAATTCTCCTTGAGATTTAGAAACAAATCTCCGAGTTTGGGATTAACATTAAATATATACCATTCATGTTAAAAATAAAATATTGTATAATATATATCCTATATATATATATATTTGTGCATGAATTCTCAATAAATTTTCATAAATATGTTTTCTAGTAAAATAATATAATTATTTTGCAAAAAATAGAGAAAACAAATTAATTACAATATAATTTTATCAAAACAGAACAATGAATTCAAATTTTCAACATCCTCGTACTGATAGGTATTCCGAATGAGCAGACTCCATTATGAGTCTATGACCACAAAAAGTTATAGACTAAGACAACATACTGACAGGTCGGATTTTCTATTCCATATGGCGTTTAAATACACCACGTGAATTACGTGTACAATATGACACCATCTTATACACGTATACACGCGTACGTAATGAAATAGAAGATGAAACACTATTAAGAACAGTGAAGAGAAGAGAAAGTGTAAAATTTCTGGGAAGTCAACTAAGCCACAATATTGATGCATTCCAAATGAATGATAACCAAACTTAAATGACATTCAAGCATAAGATGCACCTGCAAAAATGTACAACAAAACACTCTTAAAACATTCAAGATCTTGAAATGCAATAAATCAGATACACATCGAACGACTCGAAAAAAATATCGCATTATAATCCTTTTCACCTTTAATATATATATAAAGTGAGAAGTATGTTTCCACCCCAGCATGTTTACAGTTTTCCACCAATTTACACACTACCAAAGATGCTATATATCACCACACTTTGTTAGTGCAAAACCCAACCTTGATCTTTTAGTATCATACATGATGTGGAAATTCTGCTGCTGATAGTTCCCAATAATCGACAGAGCCGAACGAGGGGTGCCCAAAATCGCCAAACAGACCACATTTTCAGGCTCAAGCTTAATGTAGTAGTTCTCAACCGGGAAATTCCATACCGCCCCATCACCAAAAACCAACCCGAACGAGGGCAAATCCGGTTTATTCACACCAGATACATTGTAACACGGATCCAACACCGGAAAATCTTTTACAACCGGATAGCCCTTAACCTTCTTCACAAAAGCCTCCTTAATAATCTTATAAGCGGTTCCGCAAAATAACTAAGCGTAGTTCCCGAGTCAACTATCGCTCCACCCAACCCATCCGATGTCAAATTCCACGTCTCTTCGGGGATATTTAGCACCTCCCCTTCAACAATCACCGATTTTATCTGTACATAGTAAAATGTGTCGACAGGTTTTTCTTTCCCCGCAACCAATGTAGTGAAATTCAATCCCGGGTGGCTAAGCAAGTCCTTATCCTCACCGAAAATCAACTTACTACTCGTGTTACTATTTCTATCCACAAGACAATACGAGAACGAATTCCCGTACAAAGACTGAAGCTGGGAGGCGAACGATAACGGACCCCTCCCGAGCCCTAAAACACCAGCAGCCCCATGAAACAAACCTCTATTCCAATGCCCACAACCAAACATCACATTTTCAACTTTCCTAGATTTTGATCCCCCACCCAATGTCGTGAGATTAACCGTGAACGTCTCGAGCGCGAAATCCCCGGTCGTGTTCGAACTATCACCGTACCAATAGTAATAAGGGCAACTGTTGTCCTCAGCCTTGCAGCCACGTTTGGGGTCAGGGGATGAGACAAGATGGCATCTAGGATCATGGCAACTTATATTCCTAAACGAACTCGATTTTTTCGGATCGTAATAAGGCCCGTTTTGTTCGAAACAATCGTAACAAGGATCACATTGTATCCAATTAAGATCACTACCCGTATCAAGAATCAAAGAGTAATGCTTAGGAGGTGTACCTATAAACACATCCATGAAATACTCCCCTGAGCCAAGACTCACACCGGACTTCAGAGTCGCCATGAGCTGGCCGGAAAATTCTCCGGCAGCAGCGGAGTAAGATTCCGGCGAGGCCCGATTTCTTGAAACGATGTGCTGTTTTTTCCTCTCAATTATTCTTGTGTGAAGAGCATGAATCCTATTCAAATCCCTGTCAGTGGATTCTAAAACAGAATCTGTAACCCTAATTTCTTTACCGTTCGATCGGTGCATAAGCTTGAGGACCATAGTGGGGTCCACCTTAAAATCATCATCATGCTCCAACTCATCAAACCCATCATCGATTAATCCCTCTTGATCCAAAATTGAATGGATTAAGGTAGAATTAGAGCTAGGCAATTCTATTGCTGTATCAGAATTGGGATTCCTGAGAGCTAAGAAGGCATAAGTGAAGCAGCAAAAGTAGCCCACAAGAAGGAAAGTTTTTGACACCATGAGAAATTAAATACCTCTAGCTACGAATACAAAGTAAACAAAAAACAATTGGACAATCTTGAATTTATAACAAAATAAATAAACAACAACCCAAAAAATTCCACAGCTAGACAAGGTTTCAATATGATGAAGCTTGAGGTCGAAATTCAAGACTCATTTTTTCCCTTTTTATCAATTTTTGAGCTAAAGGGTCTCTCTCCACTCTTTCTTGAGAGAGCTATGAAGCTTTAGACATTTGAATTCCAGATTCAAAAAAAAAAAAAAAAAAAACTCACATAAATTTCTTGGGTAAAAAGAAACAGAGGAGTGAGAGAAATGAAAGGGGAAGAAGAAGAGACAGAAGAAAGATGGACCAAAACACAAAAGGGTTGTTGGAGAAATGGGACAATCGTCAGCAATGAGGAAATTGGGGAACAAATGTTTTGGGAAGTAAAAAGACTTTTGAATGTTGCAAATATTTCAGAAATACAATGCCACCTTTTACGCGGTTTTCACACTGGAAAAGTAGAAATCTGCAAATTTTTATTGTATTCAAGTGTGGTGCGTGTAGTAATTCAAAAAGTGTGGGGACTTGAGAGAAAATTAACTCAAGAAATTTGTGACCCTTTTTTTTTTTTTTTTTATCTTTTGGCCATAAAAAAGCATCACTACCTTCTTGGATACTATCAAGAACGGTGCCGTCTACGATAGAGAAAATTACTCACTATTTTTTATTGTATTATTTTTGTCCCTCTATTTTGTAATTTATTTAATCATAAAATCCATACAGAAACAGCCATGATTTGTCAATGTCCGTATGCCATCCCCAGTTTAAATTTACACCAAAAAATGAAATTAGGGAAAAGAATTCTTCAACCACCCCGTGTTGACATTATTAGTTGGTAAATATATTCAATTTGATTAATTGCATTGTAGTATATGAAAAAAAAATTATAGTCAACAATCAATTTAAAAAGGTACAAGTAGAAACATGCATCGTTTGCTACATGCTTATTCCCTATTACCTGTACAAAATTAAATTGTGGTGTTAAATGTTTAGTTTGTATTTATTGAAGTTTCCAAGAGACAATTACCATCTTAATAAGCTTTTTTTTTTTATCAAGATTTGACTCTTCAAGTAGTATATAGTATATATCAACTCTACACCTTCCTGCAAATTTCATTCAAGGGCAAGAGTGTAATTTCATGCATTAACACACTATAAGTGTGTGGACTAAGTGGTTCTTCTAATCTTATTTAAGAAACTTGGAAATGGAGGATCCTATTGGATTTGTTCCAATTTTGTTTAATTTTATTGGATAATTAACGATATTACATAAATTACAAACATTTGGGGGCCTAAAAGAAAATACAAATTGGGCCCTAAAATTTACCTTATTCTAATATTCAATCTCCTAAGTCAAATAGAATGAACAATCATATGAAAGAGATCAAATCTCTTAGGAGGTTCATTCATGACAAAATGCCTTTGCACTTGCCTCACCCCTTCATGCATCTTCAAAAACTTCTCCTATGATATTCCCATCAATATCTCCTTAATACTAACTATATTCTCCACATCTATCACTAAACAAAACTCCTCCCAAATCAGAACATCATTAAATGGTGGCACATAACCATCCGATATCAAAATCGGGACACACTCTGCATAAATTGCCTCCACGACTCGTGGGCTAGCAACTTCGTACCCACTAGGGCAAAGGCAAAATCCAATATTCTTCAACATTGACTCGTAAGAAACATTTCCTGGGAGTTCGTCGTAGACTTGAACGTCAGACTCTTTTTCTTTCCAATGTTTTAATAGGTGGTGCCTTATACGATCGTGTAATCGGCCTGTAAAGAGCGATAGAATAGAGCGTTGGGAAGAAGAGAGCCACCAAAGAGTCCATGGTCTCCCCTGTCTTGAGGTTGATTTCTGGTAAGGATACATCTTTTAGATGATTAAACCCTTCTGAAGTATTGACATTGCACCAAACTCTGACTGCATTTTTGAGTAAGTACGGAACATATTTGATTGAGTAAGGACCCTGAAAAAATTGACATATGCCTTAAGTTTGTTGGAAAAATATTTCGCAGTACAGTTTATAAAATCGAGAATCGAAAAATTACAGAATCAGATGGAATTACAAATTACAGAATGACCATAAAAACAAATGGCCTGAATCGTGTGTTTGACACACTATCCTTAAAACAGATTCGTCCCATATTCTGAACGTCTGTTTCCCAGGATAAGACGGGATAACCGGACTATCTTTCTATCCGTCGAACTGAAGAAATGCCTAGAAAATATCACCAAAATATGCAGGAGGCCAAAGGGAATTTTCAGAACAATATGCAGAAAAATATATCAAGTGCAGATGTTGAGAGTGTGTTCGGATTGCTGGAAGACCAACTACTTATATAGCTGAAAAAATTGACCTGACCATTAAAGCTTCATAGCTGTTACACAACAATAAAATTTGTTGTTACAGATTTAAATTGAAATTTAAATCTGATGTTACAGGTTTTAACACTTGAGGAATTAATATTTTGCTGTTACAAATAAATTTAAATTCGAAATTAAAATCTGTTATTTACAAAATTTAAAAATTCGAAAATAAATTAAATCAGCAAAACATAGGCTAGACTATGTGGCTCGATTTTGGTCCGACATTCGTGTACGCAGGTCGCGCTCGCACACAAGTCAGTGGTTCAGAGCTCGAACCGGACCGTGATTTGTACCCCCCTAGGCGCGCGTGTAGAGAGAGCCTCTATGCAATATAATCTTACACCTTACTAAAATGTGACATTATATATACTAGCCTAAAATGTCTTTGTTTTCCCATGTGGGACAAACCCACCTTTAAAAGAAGACAAACCCACATGGTTTCTTCTTTTAAATTAATTCCAATACATCATCTTTAAGCTTTAATTTCTCCTTCATCCAAACACCATTTTGGACAAACAAATATTCGATTTTAATGTTCTCACGGAGTAGAACAAGAATCAACTTTTACTTTTGTCATTAGACAATCGAGGTCCCAAGAAAATCGCACCCCAAATGTGCAATTTCCTTCACAATTTTTCCAACAATCCCGCACATGAAGGAAATTTCGAGGATACTAAGATTTGGTGATAAAGTCCAACAGTTGAACCTGCGCATAGGATAGGTAGGTGTTACCCTTTGAACCTTCTCTTGTGAAAATATATTTACTTTACTAGCTGATCAAAGGTACGATGTCTTTGAACTGTTCTGCCTTTTGTGTAAAAGATGATATACCTCACACAGGATTCTTCCTAACATACTTCAGTTCTCATTGTTATGTTCATTCATGGCCATGAACATACTCCTGGTTCTGCAAGAGGTTCTAAGAATTGAGCCTTACACAATTCTTTTCGAAGCGGCCCCACTTCTCTCTCATAGGTGATTCTTCTTTAAGAGTAACCCGTCTTACCCAAATTTCCACGACGCACAAGAATCTTTAAAAGCCAAATGCTTATCCTCTTCTTTTCACGGGCTTCACTATTTAAGGAATGGACAAGGGAAAAATCCCCCACAGTGATCCTAGAGTCTTTTTACAATTAGGTTGTCCCTTTGAACCTAGATCTTGGGATCTCCAGTCAACTAGGTTGGGTTTCCATTATATCAACTTATTTTCCAGAGGCTTAAGTCCCATTCCTCTTGATGATTTTGCAACTAACTCTCAATTTAACCCTTTGGTTAACAGATCCGCTATATTATCCTTTGACTTTACATAGTCAATAGAGATAACACCAGTTGAGAGTAGTTGTCTAATGGTATTGTGTCTACGATGAATGTGTCTAGACTTACCATTATACATATTGCTCGTGCCCCGCCAATCGATTGACTATCACAATGTATACAAATTCTTGGCGGGCTTTGGCCACTTTGGAATATCTTCTAAGAAGTTACGGAGCCATTCAGCTTCTTTTCCACACTTGTCTAAATCTATAAATTCAGATTCCATTGTGGATCTAGCTATAACCGTCTGCTTAGAAGATTTCCACGATATGGTTGCTCCACCTAAAGTGAATACAAATCCACTTGTAGACTTAGAGTCTTTAATATCGGATATCCATTAGCATCGCCAGTATCCTTCAATAACAGCAGGATATCTTGTATAGTGCAATCCAAAATCACGAGTGTATCTTAAATACCTTAGTATTCTCACTATACATTTCCAGTGTTCATGTGCTGGATTACTCGTGTATCTGCTCAATTTACTCACTGCATAAGCAATGTCTGGTCTTGTACAACTCATTAAGTACATCAGACTTCCTATGACTCGTGAGTATTCCAATTGAGACACAGCCTCACCTCTATTCTTTGATAGATGTTGACTTGTGTCTATAGGAGTTCTAGCTAATGACGTGTCATCCTTACTAAATTTTTCTAGAATCTTATCCACATAATGTGACTGATCAAGTGTCAGTCCATTTGAAGTTCTAGAAATCTTTATTCCCAGGATCACATCAGCTAAACCCGTATCTTTCATGTCAAACCTTGAGTTAAACATATCTTTAGTGGATTTAATTATTTTATCATTACTTCCAATGATAAGCATGTCGTCTACATAAAGACACAACATGACATAGCCATTTTCAGTGTCTTTAACTTAAACACATTTATCACATTCATTTATTTTAAATCCACACTCCTTCATGGCATTATCAAAATTTTCATGCCATTATTTTGGTGCCTGTTTCAAGCCATATAATGACTTGACCAGTCTACAAACCTTGTTCTCTTGCCCAGGTGCAGAGAATCCTTCAGGTTGTTCCATGTAAATCTCCTCTTCTAAATCTCCGTTTAGAAAGCGTTTTACGTCCATTTGATGTACTTCAAGATTTCGCAATGCGGCAATTGCAAGTACCAATCTAATGGAGGTTATTCTTAATCGGAGAATACATATCAAAGTAATCGAGGCCTTCTTTTTGTCTGTAACCTTTAATTATAAGTCAGCCTTGTACTTATCAATTGTTCCATCCGCCATTTTCTTCTTGAAAATCCATTTATAACCTAGTGGTTTACTTCCTTCAGGAAGATCCACTAGTTCCCAGGTATGGTTTTGCAAGATGGAATCAATTTCACTTTTTATGGCCTCTTTCCATAATGGTCCTTCAGAAGAAGCTATAGGGCCTGTTTGTTTATGTTTCCATGGTCCATTTCCAGTTTCTGGAGTTGGAAATAGAATTTTGAAAATTTATTGGTTTTCGTGTGGAAATTGGGATTGTGTTTGGATGAATGAATTGAAATGTGTTTTATGTAGGGTTGGAAATGAGATTGTGTTTGGTTTGAGTAGTTTTGAAATATTATTTTATGTATATAATAATTAAAAAGTTGGTAGTGGTGGGGTTCACTTCAATATTTTAATTTGAATATATAATATTATATTTATAAGATTATAGTTGGTGGGTCCCATTAGATAGTTATAATTTAAAAATAGTAATATTTTAAGTAGATAAAGTTGATAATGGTGGGTCCCACATATATAATTGAGTTAAAATATGAAAATAGTGATTGATAAGTAATGATGAGTGATGTAGGGTAGTGTATAGGTTTGAGAATAGAAATTATAGGTTTGAGATGTTGTTTCATGTGAAAAATAGAAAATGAAAATGATAATTTCCATTGGAAATTTTATGAACAAACATGATTCCACTTTTATGTATAGTTGGAAACTGGAAAGAAGCCATTGGAAACATAAACAAACAAGGTCATAGCTTCTTTGTAGCTTTGAGGTTCACTTTCCAGCATGTAGGTTATAAAATCTGGACCAAAAGATTATTCTATACTAGCTCGTTTGCTGCGTCTAATTTCTACCTCTTCTTCTCGCTCTTGCTGTAATAGCCACCGACTTATAATAATATTATTAATATTATTTTAGTATAAACTATAAATATATATGTAAACATATGTGTGTAGTATAATAAATTTGTGATTTGTATTTATTTTCAAATCATTCTCCTAATTAATTTTTTTTATAATTGAAACGGTTACATTCTTAATTTGGTTAACTTAAGAAATAAATGCATATCATATTACATGCATTAATTCAACTTTATCAAGATTTACGTTAATTTAAATTTAGACATTTAGTTAGAACTTATGAGATTAGAAGCTTAATTAATAACATAATTAATACATATCTAAATTAACGCTTACATTTATTAAACCTTAATTTAATTATATAATATATATAAAGCCTTATTCCTCTTGAAAGATTTCATACCAAAACGTTGCATAATTACACTAATATAAGAGAGAGAGTATGCTCATTTTTTTTTACACACACATATTATATATATATATGTATTTATAGTGTATGTATTAATATAATATATATATATTGTGATATGTAGTGTGTGTATTGTAAATGTGTGCATGGACAATAGTATTGTAAGTTAGTGCAACATATTGCGAAAATTGTGTGTTCGACGTGTGTCTAGTGAGAAGATATAACACTAAGAGGAAACGACACATATTTTGCTTCAAATATTTTCTTCTATTTCAAGGTGGGGATATTTCTATTCAAAGTATTGTTTGTCATTATTAAATACTTCGTATATGTGTTTTCGTTTATATGCAATATGACAGAGGAACTAGTCAGGGACCGTAAATAGGTCCGGGATCGAAGTTGATCTTCGGGTTAAGCCCGCCGTACTAAATTTATTAACTGGCCAGTCAGAGGAAATCACAGAGGAAAATTTATAGAGGAAAATTACATGTTGAATATTTACGATTATGCTTATATGTTGTATTTAGTTTTGACAAGCGTGTCCCCACTGAGCGAGTTGAAAAGCTCACCCCATATTTATTAATACTTTTCAGGTTGAGGAGCCCGAGCGAGGGTTAGAGGCGGTGGATGGGAAGTCAACGATTTTTATTTAATTTGAAAATTTTAGGAAAACTTTATTTTATTGATGATTTTGAAGTATTGTGATTGCAAGTGTTTTGTTTTTAGTGGACAAATATTTCTGGATATAAAGTATTTTAATTTATTTAGATGCAAAAAAAAATTTGATTATAGACTGTTTTATAAAAGATGTTCTTTTATAGCTTTTTTTATTTAATTACTCGAATTTTGAAAAATTGGGTCGTTACAAATGGTATCAGAGCAGGTCTACTTTCACGAAGACTCGTAAAAAGAAAAGGTTATTCAAAAAAAAGTTTCTTAAAAATGAAGTACTTAAAAAATAATTGCGAAGTCATCCATCTCTACCTGCCACGCTCAGGCTCAATAAGATACAAGTTTATGTAAATATACATATTATAATTCCACGATACAATTGTTTTGATATCCATCATGATGTCATAATGGTAATAATATATATCATATAAATATCATGGTTTTACATTAGTTATTATATTACCATTTCATATTTCTGATACATATAATGTATGAGAGGTTTAAGACAATAATGCACAATCAATTTGGAATATCTTACATTATAAGTTTGCGTGTGAGATGCACATTCTTTCAATCGCTAGAAGGGTTGCAGAGGACGAGATCATAGCTAAATACTCTGAATTTATTTAAACGAGGTTAGTAACTTAAATTTCGAGGACGAAATTTTTCTAAGTGGGGGAGTTTGTAATAGCCACGGACTTATAATAATATTATTAATATTATTTTAGTATAAACTATAAATATATATGTAAACATATGTGTGTAGTATAATAAATTTGTGATTTGTATTTATTTTCAAATCATTCTCCTAATTAATTTTTTTTTATAATTGAAACGGTTACATTCTTAATTTGGTTAACTTAAGAAATAAATGCATATCATATTACATGCATTAATTCAACTTTATCAAGATTTACGTTAATTTAAATTTAGACATTTAGTTAGAACTTATGAGATTAGAAGCTTAATTAATAACATAATTAATACATATCTAAATTAACGCTTATTAAACCTTAATTTAATTATATAATATATATAAAGCCTTATTCCTCTTGAAAGATTTCATACCAAAACGTTGCATAATTACACTGATATAAGAGAGAGAGTATGTTCATTTTTTTTTACACACACATATATTATATATATGTATTTATAGTGTATGTATTAATATAATATATATATATTGTGATATGTAGTGTGTGTATTGTAAATGTGTGCATGGACAATAATATTGTAAGTTAGTGCAACATATTGCGAAAAGTGTGTGTTCGACGTGTGTCTAGTGAGAAGATATAACACTAAGAGGAAACGACACATATTTTGCTTCAAATATTTTCTTCTATTTCAAGGTGGGGATATTTCTATTCAAAGTATTGTTTGTCATTATTAAATACTTCGTATATGTGTTTTCGTTTATATGCAATATGACAGAGGAACTAGTCAGGGACCGTAAATAGGTCCGGGATCGAAGTTGATCTTCGGGTTAAGCCCGCCGTACTAAATTTATTAAGCGGCCATCGGAGGAAATCACGAGAGAAAATTTTTATGAGAAAATTACATGTTGAATATTTACGATTATGCTTATATGTTGTATTTAGTTTTGACAAGCGTGCCCCCACTGAGCGAGTTGAAAAGCTCACCCCATATTTATTAATACTTTTCAGGTTGAGGAGCCCGAGCGAGGGTTAGAGACGGTGGATGCGAAGTCAACGATTTTTATTTAATTTGAAAATTTTAGGAAAACTTTATTTTATTGATGATTTTGAAGTATTGTGATTGCAAGTGTTTTGTTTTTAGTGGACAAATATTTCTGGATATAAAGTATTTTTTAATTTATTTAGATGCAAAAAAAAATTTGATTATAGACTGTTTTATAAAAGATGTTCTTTTATAGCTTTTTTTATTTAATTACTTGAATTTTGAAAAACTGGGTCGTTACACTTGTTCTATTGAATCATGTATCCGTTTAGAAGAGCTTGCTTCTTCTCTTGATTTGCATGAAAATACATTTTCAAAGAACGAGGCATTTCTCGATTCAATTATCGTGTTCTTGTGTATATCTTCAACTTTAGATTCATGCACAAGAAACCGATAAGCAGCACTGTTATGTGCATATCCAATAACTATGCAATCAACAGTTTTTGGACATACCTTCACCTTCTTTGGTGTAGGTATAGCAACCTTCGCAAGACACCCCCACACTCGTAAGTATTTGTAGGGTGGTATTCTTCCATGCCATAGCTCGTAAGGGCTTTTGTCTAATTTCTTATGGGGTACCTTATTTAAAAGGTAATTAGCTGTAAAGACAGCTTCCCCCCACATGATCTGAGGCAAGCCAGAACTTAATAATATGGCATTCATCCGTCTTTAAGTGTACGGTTTTTCCGTTCTGCAATGCCATTCTGTTGAGGTGAATAAAGTGATGTTGTTTTGTGTCTAATTTCGTGTTGGGCGCGAGACCAAAAAAAGGTGATTCATATTCACCTCCACGATCACTTCTTAGACCTTAATTTTCTTGTTGAGTTGATTCTCAACTTCATTTTTATAGAGAATAAATTTCTCTATAGCTTCATCTTTACTTTTAAGAAGATACACATAACAAAACTTTGTGTTATCATCTATAAAAGTAATGAAGTACTTATTGCCACCACGTGTTTGTGTCGATTTTAAATCTCATACATTGGTGTGAATTAAATCAAGTGGTTCATTATTTATTTCAATATTTTTAAATGATGTCCTTGTTAACTTTGCCTCAACACAAGTTTCACACTTGTGCTTGGAATGAATATGAAATGTTGCTAAATAATTTAAGTTAATTAATGTACGTAAAATATCATTAACATGTCCTAGTCTACCATGCCACAAATTGGAAGACTCAAGCAAATAAATAGAAGAGTTTTTCATTTCATTAGCTTTTGGTTTAACAACCATTACATTAAGCTTAAACAACCCATCAGAAGCATAACCCTTGCCTACAAACATCCCATTTTTCAACAAAGTAACAACCCCTGACTCGAAAACTATGCGAAAACCATGTTTATCTAAAAGCAAATCAGACACCAAATTCTTACGAATGTCTGGTACAAACAACACATTATTAAGAGTCAGTTCCTTCCCGGACGTCATCTTCAGAACCACTTTGCCTTTTCCCTTGACCTCAGAAGTAGCTGAATTTCCCATGTACAACTTCTCGCCGTCTTCAGTTGGCTCAAATGAACTAAACATTTCTTTGACAGAACACACGTGCCTAGTAGCACCAGAGTCAATCCACCACTGTTTCGGGTTTGAACCTATGAAGTTCACCTCGGAGATCACCGCAGCCAGGTTCATATCTGACACTTTTTGAGAAATGTGACCAACCATGTTAGTCTCCCGATTCTTCTTCGGTTTCTTGCAATCAGAAGCCTTGTGACCCTTGCCGCCACAATTGAAGCATTTCCCTTCGAACTTCTTTTTGGAGATGCCTCCTTTCGGTCCCCAATTATTGAACCCTTTACCAGTTTTCCCGGTTTTCTTTTTCCCTCTGGAGCTTTCGCCATGCTCCAAAACATTGGCTTTAGCAGCCACATGATTGAACATTTACCTTTCAGAACCTTTGTTATCTTCTCCAATCCGAAGCCTAACAATCAGATCTTCAACGTTCATCTCATTTTGTTTGTGCTTCAGATAGTTCTTGAAATCTTTCCAAGCAGGTGACAAATTTTCAATTATTGCAGCCACTTGGAAAGTTTCATTCAAAAATATCCCTTCAGCAAGAATATCATGTATAATCACTTGAAGTTCTTGCACTTGACTTATTACAGACTTGGAATCAATCATTTTAAAATCTAGGAAACGGCCAACTATAAATTTTTTAGCCCTTGCATCCTCAGACTTATACTTGTGGTCTAATGACTCACACAATTCTTTAGCAGTTCGTTTAGAGATATAAACATTATACAACGGATCCGCTAAACCATTCATTACATAATTCCTACAAAGGAAATCGCATGATTCCAAGCATCAACCGCGTGAGCGCCAGAACTGCTTCATCCTCACTCAACTTCGGAGGATCTTCAGTTAAGAACCTTGCTAGGTTCAACGTCGTCAAGTAAAACAACATTTTTTGCTGCCAACGTTTGAAATCTAAGCCATTGAATTTCTCCGGTTTTTCAGCGTGATTCACCGGCACATTAACAGTGGGGTTAGCCACCATCCGAAGCACAACAGGGTTATCCACGGGATTGGGCACAACTGGATTAGGCACAATCGGATTAAGCGTAGCATTTGTCTCATTTGCGCCAATCGAAACTCCCGAGTTCAAATCATCAGAAGCCATTTCTGAAAAATAAATCAAAGTTTAGTACTTCGATTAATTGGAACAAATCCAATAAGAACAAATTAAATTGTTCAACTTTATTATAAGGTCCAATGTGATTTCCTTCCTCTCCAAATAGCACGGGTATATATATCTTAGTCCAAAATTCGAACCAATTTAAACGTTAGTACACAACCAGAAAATACAAATCAGTATTCAAATTCTTTTACAAAGATTCTGTCTCAGTGGTTTAACTGAGTTAGAAAAACCATTTTCTTGATGAAAATAAAATACTGAATCTAAAACTTTCAAAGTATGAACAAAGTGAATTGTAAAAAATCACTGTACAGAAAGTAACATTACTCTATTAAACTGAATTCGGACAAGACAAATTGAATTGTTGAAATTTGCTATATCTAAAAGCAACCAAAACATTTGAAGTAGAAACCAATTTTTTGTTTTTTTAAGAAACAGGTGGCGTAATGATTGCCAATTTCTAATTTACAAATCAGCAAAGATATAGCAACAATTCAATAACCAGTGTTAAAAAACAATTCCAGAAATCCGAGAACAGAATATATGGATTAAACTGAATGAAAATATTAATCCGAAAACATTGCCTCGGCTCATATAATTAACATGTAACAGTTTAGTGCAATTATGTTTTAATCTGGATAAAATTCCAGAATCGATGATTATAAACTGTATTACCGAAATAATCTTTCGGAAGAGTCTGTTTTAAGTTTGTTGGAAAAATATTTCGCAGTACAGTTTATAAAACTGAGAATCGAAAAATTACAGAATCAGATTGAATTACAAATTACATAATGCTCATTAAAACAAATGGCCCGAATCATGTGTTTGATACACTATCCTTAAAACAGATTCGTCCCCTATTCCGGACGTCTGTTTCCCAAGATAAGACGTGATAACCGGACTACTTTTCTATCCGGCGAACTGAAGAAACGCTTGGAAAATATCACCAAAATATGCAGGAGGCCAAAGGGGATTTTCAGAACAATATGCAGGGAAATATATCAAATGCAGGTGTTGAGAGTGTGTTCGGATTGTTGGAAGACCATCTACTTATATAGCTGAAAAAATTGACCTGACCATTAAAGCTTCATAGTTGTTACACAGCAATAAAATTTGCTGTTACAAATAAATTTAAATTCAAAATTAAAATCTCTTATTTACAGAATTTAAAAATTCGAAAATAAATTAAATCAGCAAAACATAGGCTAGACTATGTGGCTCGATTTCGGTCCGACATTCGTGTATGCAGGTCGCGCTCGCACACAAGTCAGTGGTTCGGAGCTTGAACCGGACCGTGATTTGCACCCCCCTATGGGCGCGCGTGTAGAGAGAGCCTCTATGTAATATAATCTTACACCTTACTAAAAGGTGGCATTATATATACTAGTCTAAAATGCCTTTGTTTTCCCATGTGGGACAAATTCATAAACCCACTTTTAAAAGAAGACAAACCCACATGGTTTCTTCTTTTAAATTAATTCCAATACATCATCTTTAAGCTTTAATTTCTCCTTCATCCAAACACCATTTTGGACAAACAAATATTCGATTTTAATGTTCTCACGGAGTAGAACAAGAATCGACTTTTACTTTTGTCATTAGACAATCGAGATCCCAAGAAAATCGCACCCCAAATGTGCAATTTCCTTCACAATTTTTCCAACAAAGTTCAAGTCAAGAAACTGCTGGACAGTGTCCATGTTTACTTTAGGTTACATTTGGATGAACGGATTTGGATTTAAGGATTAGATTTTATATAAAATGGATTTCAAATCCTCCTTGGTGGCTAAAAAAATAGCTCAAAATAGGAGCTCGTAGCTTTGAAATCTATTGGATTATGATATTACTCAAACAAATTCAATGATTTGAAAACACTTACCTTCAAATCATTCAATCCAAATGTAACTGTAGAGAAGATTTAGTTACACAAAAAATAAACTGATTTTTCTCGCCTAAAACAGATGGAGTTCCACACATATACTCAACTTAAATTTAGATTCTAATATACCATTAGTTTACTAAACCCCTCTTGCAAGCGCATAAAGTATAGATGATCTCTTATTTCTTAAAGTGTTTCAGTACACCAACAACCACTAGGTGAATATCACATTTATAAGATGATGCCACTATTGTACACGTAATATTCATTTAGTGTATTAAAATATAAGATGAGACACCGTAATAAATAAGAGATACAAATAACGGAAAAAAGGGGGCACTAGTTTGAATTAAGACAAATAGGCCAAAATGTAGGGCATCTTGGTACTTTACCCTCCAAACTATATAATTATTTGTATTTTGCCTACTCAACTTTGTAAATACACATTTTGTCCTCAATTCTATATGATTCGTTGCACTCTACTCCACGAACTAACCAAAAATCTGACATGTATCATGATAGGTCCAAGCTAGCTTCCAGAAGGGCTAAGTGCAAAATATTTAATGTTAGGCATGCAAAAGAAAATTTTCCAAAGTTTAGTAGGCATAATGCAAAAGTCAAGATAGTTTGGCGGGCAAAATGCAATCATACATCCCTAATGAAATATAAAACTCGACGAACATTCTGATATGATTTAGACTCTGTATTGTATACACACAACAAATTAATCAAACAAACAATACAAGTAAAAACATAAAGCTGATGATAAATAAAACTAACTTCAAAAGATTACCCAATCATGGCAAGAAATCATGAAATGATCAGCCCCAAGATTTAAATTCCAAAAGGGATGCATATCGAGATTGAGTTGACCTCGTCGATCGAGTAAGTAAAAGTCAAGTCATATTTGAAATATTGAGCTCAAGGTTGAATCTATTGAAGCATGAGCGTACCCATTTAAGAAAAAGGATATTTTTAGTGCTTGAACGATTGTGAATAAAAAATTTAATCAGTTTAAAAGTGAATATAAGTATGATTGATTATTCCTACATTTTTTTCTTATTATGATATTATCATCTAATATTATATATAAATTGAACTTATTAATATGTTTATAGAATTACTATGATCATACAAGTTTAATTAATCTTATTTTCATCGTTGTAATTATAATTCAAGATATAAAAAGTATTAAAGAAAAATAAAAGATTAATGTAATTAAAAAAAGAAGAGGTCTTCTATCAGACGGTTTAACGGATCTAATATATTAGATTAGACGGATTTAACCCTAACCTGACCAAGCAATCAACCCAAATCCATCCAACACCAACCAGATCCTCCCAACCTAACCCATCGCCGCATTGTTGTCGCCCATCTAGTCTTCGTCGTTGTGTGTGTATGTGTGCAGAGAGAGAGAGAGAGAGAGAGAGAGAGAGAGAGAGAGAGAGAGAGAGAGACTCATGGAGAGGAGTTACAGGGTGCATGGGCAAGAAGAAGATAGGAGGAAGTGGACTTGTTGTAGTTAAATTAGATTTTCTATTGATTATTAGTTGTTTAGATGCTTGAAGTAATCATTGTTGTTTACCAAATAATGGTGGCGCTACTTACATTTACATACTACTTCTCTATTTTCTCCATTGAAGTATGTTAGGGTTTTGTTGTAGTGTTTAGGAAGAATGAGGAGAACTTACATATAATTACTAATACTTTTTGGGACTTTTCAAGAAAAAAAACTAATATTTTTTAGGAGGACTACTAATACTTGGGGAAGAGAACTGATACTTGTATAGGGAACTACTAACACTTTTCATGAGAAAAACTAATACTTTTCAGGAGATCAAATTACCAAAATACTTTTAATTGGAAAACCTAAAACTTTCAAGCAAACTACTAATACGTTTTAGGAGAATTACTAATACTTTTGAGTGAAAAGATTAATATTTTCATGAGTACTACAAAAAATAATACTTTTCCAATGTACTACTAATACTTTTTAGGGGGAAATTAATACTTTTAATGACCCTAATGATACTACGTCATTGTCTAATATTACATCATTGCACAATACTTTTCAAGGGGATAATTAATACATTTTAAGTGGATTACTAATACTTTCGAGGGAAAAAAACAATATTTTTCATGAAGCCTATTAAAAAAAACTGTCCCAGTGGATTACTAATACTTTTAAGAGGCACTACTAATACTTTTTAGAGAAAAAAGTTAATACTTTTAACTGCAATAGTGATACTTCGTCACTGTTTAATAGTGATACAAAAATGTCACCGGTCCAGAGATCCTATGCACAGTCCCAGTATATTACAAAAATGTCACCGCGTTCAAAATCACAAAAATGCTACTGCCTTTTAAAAATTACAAAACCACCACCACCTATTTGTATTTGGGTCGGATTGTGACCCGTCTAACGGATTTGAACCTGTAGACGGTCTAATAGAAGTTTTTGCCCTAAAAAAAGATTTCCAAACACATACAATTGGGAATATTGCTCCAATTAGTAAATAAAAAAATATAGATATATTTGACTTATATATAGCTACTTCCAAAGCAAAGGACAAGAAATTGTGGCACAAGGAAGCTTTTTTGGAGCTTGGAGCTTGGAGCTTGGAGCTTGGATGATCCGTTAAGGCAACGATTGCTTTATTTTTTCAAGGGGAAATGATCAATACTTTTAAATATATATTTGAGTCACAAAATATTTAATAATTGAATTGAGAGAAACTATAAAATAAAAATAGAGATAATAAAGTAACACCACCAATAATCACCATAGGATAGGAATAATACCTAACTTCATTTTATATTTTTATATTTCTGACAAATTATTTACAACGTTAAAAAGTCGTTTTGCAGGACATTTTTTTCACATGTGGTGAAATTTTTATTCATAGACGTAACTCGATGTGGGTGAAACCATGTAATTTTTTGTGACGACTAAATGTAAATTCTAACATAAAGTTATTTTTTTTTAATAAGTTGGGAGTACTAGTTGGACGAGGGGAGATAAATTTCAAATAAACTGAAAGATACCGGATTCGAACTCCGGTCAATACCCTTACAAAAGGTGAACGATACCACTTGAGCTACAAGTAGGGCTGCAAACGAGCCGAACTGAGCCGAACATGTTCAGGCTCGAGTTCAGCTCGTTTATTTTTTGGATAGGTTCGAGCTCGGCTCGAGTTCGATACGAGCTTTTATATTTGAGTTCGAGCTCGGCTCGTTTGAAAAATATTTAGTTCGCGAATAGTTCGAGTTCGGCTCGTAAAAAGCTCATTTAAAGTGTCCGATGAGCTTAGCTCAAATTTGATTCGTAAAAAGCTCGTTTAAGTATTAACGATTTTATCACGAGCTCGGCTCGTAAAAGGCTCGAATCCGGGCTCGTCAAAGATAGCTCGAGTTCGTTAATATTGAGTTCGAGTTCGAATTCCAATTCGAGTTTGAGTTCGAGTTCGTTAAAAACCTGAAGTAACAATATAAAAATGAGAAATTTTGGTCTGCAACAATTAAAGCTGGAGGAGTCGACACACCTATCAAATATAGATAGAATAGTCCACCTTCTAAGTTTAGATAATCATAAATCTAGAATCTAAAAATAACTAACACATCCACCATAAATCTCATAAAGCCGCCTCAAAAGCTCCATAATCTCCAACAATAAAAATTCCCTACAATGTCAATAAAATATAAAATTAGTATGAGGAAACAAATATCATGTTATACGCAACAGAGATTAACAAATATTCATAGCAATGGTAATTAACAAACATAGAAATACAAATAAACAGGACTCCATTGAATTCATAGCAAACATATTTTTCATATCTATGGCAATAAGTATTATTCCTCTCTAAGCAATAAACAAAAAGCATTGCAGGAATATTTCAAGATCCAAAATGTGAAGTATGAATCCTGTATCAAAATATAATAACTGGTGTGTGCTGTAAATTGGAGCCTACTCCATGACATTTCTGCCAATAAAACAAGCACCAAAATTCACCCACTTAGTTTCAGAGCTTTGTCTTGTGTGAAGGATCTCAGCATCTGATAATCATGACCAGCAGTAAAACTAGAATAAATTACAAAAAGCCTTGCAGGAATATCACAAGTGAATGATTTTCTATTCTGCAATTTCTATAAAAAAAAATATATCATAAGAAATTGAATGATTTTTCATTCTGCAATTTCTATAAACAATATGATTTTCATGTTATTTTCTGTTTTTTCCCAAGTGGATTACTTATTAGATCACTTTTTCTATAAACATCAACTTATAAGAAACATCACCCAAGTGAATTACTTATCAGATCACTTTTTTGTGCAAAGCTTTTCTGTTTTAGCTAAATTCTTAATGAACATCTTTAGCTAAATTCAATAACCATCTAAAACAGAGTCACTCGACTAAATTTGCAAATCATTCACATAAACAAAATTCACATAATCAGACCTCTCATTCCCAAATTCAAAATAATATGATAGCTAAAAAAAACACAACAAATACTTTTCGAAGAAGAAGCAACAGATTACTCTTCCAAAATTCTCAAAAATAATTGGAAAATTAATATCTAGTGTCATTGGTTCAATACTTGAGATTAAAGGACTGAAAAATAGAATTTGAATTTCAATATGTAATTAATTTGTACTTTATCACTCACAGTTTGAAGACGAAGCAATGATGAGCGGCGTCGAGCGACGGCGGAAATCGAGCGACGGCGGAAATCGAGCGACGACGAAAGCGGTCAGGCGACGATGAGCCGGTGAGGAAGCCGTGGGCGACGAGACTGTGTTGTACTGGTGTGGTCGTGTGGGTGGGTTCTCTTCTAGGGTTTGTAAAATCCCATTTGTGGGTTCTAGGCTCTGTTCTTACTTCTCCGCTTCATTTTATCCCGTTCTTTTGTTTTTAACTTTTTTTTTTGAAAATGTGTTTAATTTTTTATTTGCCTATGTTATTGACGTTTTTTTAAACCAGGTAACAAGTTAATGAAATTATAATTGTGTTTATACTTAATAATAAGGTTATCTCTATATATAAGTTAATATAATATTTGACCAATACTAATAGTTTAATATTGATAATATATAAAATACTTAACTAATAAATTTTTGTTTTGGATAATTATTATTAATATTTAATATTTTGGATTAGTTTAGGGTTTAATTTAGGGTTTAATTTAGGGGTTAGTTTAGGGATTAATTTAGGGGTTAGTTTAGGGGTCAGTCTAGGGGTTGATTTAGGGGTTAATTTAGGGGTTAGTCTATCTTAATAATCGCGGACTAGGAATCTAGGACCTTTATCTTTTATCTTTCTACATCGAATATCAGCGAGACAATGACTAATCGACTATTAAGATAGATATGTTTATATTATTTGTCTTTATTACATGTTTAATGATTGTATTTAATTAATTGCAATATACGTTAATAGAAAATAAATTCATATAAGTCAGGGGTCATAAAATGGGGCCAAGATTAAAATTATCCTCGGAATGAACCCACAACACTATATACAGTAATTGGCTAGTCAGAGAAAAAAAAGGAAATTAATAAATTAACTATTACGATTTAGCTTCACAATACAATATTAACTGTTACTTAAATCATTAAAATTAACAGTTAAAATCTTTTTCTTTTTTTCTTGCTCGTTTTTTACATTTTTATACATATAATATAATATTTAAGCTTGAAAAGATAACTAATTTAAAAATAGTGTAGGAAAAATCTTTGATTTTTAAATTATTTTTCTTTTAAATTTGTTATCTTCTAAATTCAAAAATATGTTATTAATTCAAATGAGATAATATCTTCTACAAAAAAATATAGATTTTGAATTAATATAATTATTTGGTTTATTAGATAGTTATTAATTTTTGAAAATTTACATACTCTTTTAAACATTTGTAATATGCTTATAATTTTATGATAAATACTGGTTGATGATCACATTAATTACTAAGTCTAAATTTATAATTATTACTAGGCAATTAAGTCTTGTGTGATATACGAATTTTGTTGGTTTGTTTAGGCACTTCTTAATTCCCTAAACTATTTTCTTAATATTTTAATTTTTAACAAAATCACATAATTTTAAAATATCCAAAACCAACACTTTTATAAGTACACCTCATTATTATATATGTGGTTCTATATCGACTGTATTATTTTATATTATACTATTGGATTCGTTTGATTTTGATTTTGTAAGTTTGATTAATATTTTGTTTATCCTTAATCCTTAGATATATAGTTTGTTACAAGGAAAAATATTATTTTACAAACGAGTTTGAGCATAGACTCACGAGCCTATAAATCACGACCCTATAAACGAATATGTTCGTGAGCTTAATTATCGAACCGAGCTTGAACAAAAGCTAACGAGCCTGTAAACGAACACGTTCACGAGCTCAATTAACGAACCGAACTCGAGCCTAGACTCGCGAGCCTATAAATGAACCGAACTTAAGCCTAGGCTCGCGAACCTGTAAACGAACCGAACCCGAGCCTAGGCTCGCGAGCCTGTAAACGAGCCTCTAAATGAACTGAATTCGAGCCTAAGCTCGCGAGCCTGTAAACGAACATGTTCGCGAACTTTCGAGCCGAATACCTGTAAGCTCGAGTTCAACTCGTTTAAAAGTTCGAGCTCGAATTTTTGGCTCGAGTTCGGCTCGTTAAGCTTGACGAACGATTTCGAACGAATATCTTGTCGAACCGAGACTCGAATAGCTCGCGAGCGGCTTGGTTCATTTGCAGCCCTAGCTACAAGCTAGTGGTCTAACATAAAGTTATTTATATGCTCATATGATCGTAAATATCTCGTTGATTTTATTTTATTATATAAGCATCAAAGGATGTTTATTTGAGTTTATAATAAATTTCCTTGACAAAAAAGCTAATGGAATGGTGTCAAAAGAAAAAGCTAATGGAATAAAAATAAATAAATAAAATCAAATTCCATTAGAGTTATACAATTAAAGTAGAAACATATAAAAACATATACTACTTAAATTATTTATCTCCTATATTTTTACTTTATTATTGTATTGTGGGCAAAAACGACATTTCATATAAATGTAATTCACTTTATATATTGAAATAATATTCATTGTCCAATGGACTATTATTGGAATAACTTGACCCAAGAAGAGTCCGAGACTGGACATACCAATTTATCCTACTTGGCCTACAAAGCTCATCACCTAGGTATATAAATGTCTCCCCTCTTCATTTGTAAGTTAATTCTCTCATAAGTACTCCTACGCATTAATTCAGGGACGAACCTACCTTGGTGGGGAGAGGGGCCCTGGCCACCCCCCCAATATTTTTATTTTTTTATTTTTTATATGTAAATTTTGGGATTAATTCTATTTACCCCCCTCATTTTTTCTGTAAAATGAAAAAGTACGTCAATTTTGTGTTGTAATTATGTATTTTGAGATATTTAACGAAGAATATTGACATTGTATTCGATACAAATCAGTGTTGTAAAAATCGGTGCAAAAAATCGTGTTGGCTAAAAATCAGCATACGGTCAAACAATCCGTTCTAGGTGCTTGACATGCGGCCAAAAAATTGGTTCTAAGCGCCCGCCTAAGAGGGTTAGGCTACAAAAATCGGCCCCCCTCGGTATCAAATCCTGGTTCCGCCCCTGCATTAATTCAATATTCGTTTACTGTCGTAATTTCTCTCTCGATCACTGTGCTGATATGAGCGTCGAAGGAGTCTCCCTTAGACAACCCAGGGCCCGTATAACGTTTGCGTGTGTGCATGCAAGTTCCCAATTGAAGGGTTTCCAGCCCTCAGAGAAGAAAACTTGGAAGACTTTCCCCTTGAGAAAACTTAAAGTGATATGCTCTAAAAAGCAACATCAAATACAAAACTAAATTATTTGATGATTCGAATTTTATTAATTTTTCTTCTTTCATTATTAATTTCTAAATGAAAGGAATAAAATCATTAGCGAGTTTGGGTTATTCAGAAATCAGAACTATGGCCTAAGGCGATAAAAAAGGGTAAATTACACAGAATACGCTGATTTTTGTATCATTACCACACAATACGCTCCAATTACTTTTATGCCTATTTTTTTTATTTTTTTACCTGAATTTTTTTTACGCTCCTTGCTATTTTTTTATTATTTTTATTTTTTTTTGTTCCTGCATTGTTTTATATGTTATATAAGTTATTTCCAGGTTGTTTAAATTTGTTTCTTTATTATTTCTATGTTGTTTTTTGTTGTTTCGATGTTTCAAAACAACTTTAACCTATTTTTTATGCTGTTTTTTATTCATATATTATTTTGTACATTGTTTCTATTGTTTCGGTGTTGTTCTATAATATTTTTAATGTTGTTCTAATAATTTTTTGTTGTTGTTTTCATGTATTATTCAATGTGTAAATAAAATTTTTACCTATTTTTAAGCTCTTTTTATTCATGTTGTGTTTTAAATATTTTTTACGTTGTTTCTGGGTTGTTTGTTGTTATGATATTTCTTTGTTGTTTCAATGAAGTTTTCGATGTTTAAATACAATTTTTTACCTATTTTTATTAAAAGAAACATGTTAGAAACAATGTTGAAACACAGAAACATGTTTGAAACATGTTAGAAACAATGTTGAAACTGTTTGATAAATGGTTTTATCATGATTTTGATGATTTTGTTTTTATACCAAAACAATGTTTTTAAAGGTTGTCCAAATACTCCTAAATAATTTTAAATGGTTTTAATATTTTCCGGAGTATTTCCTCAAGTTTATTTTCGACAAAATTGGACAACACATTTAATAATTTTGTGTCATTGATTTTTACATTCAAACTATGTTTCAAAATGTTGTCCTAATACTCCCGATTGGTCTAAAATATTTTTACTATTTTTCAGAGTATTTCTTGGAGCTTATTTTCGATAAAATATTGGACAACACTTTTATTTTGAGGCCAACCGTCGCCTTATAGGGCAACCCGTGCACCAAGAGTACATTGAAACATAAATTGAGCCCTGGTGAAAAATAGCAGGTCGACCGGTGCCGCTCGGCGTCGACCGATGCAGTCGACGGTCGCCTGAGTGCGGCCAGGTGCAAAGTTTGGTTTTGAAACAAAACTCATGCCCTTCGATTTTTAAGGTGGTGCAACCCCCAACCAACATAGGGGACGACCTGGTCGAACCTACGTCGGCCGGCCGTCTGTGTAAATTTGTGATATGTTTATTTCAAACTTTATTTAAATGCGTGCCGGCCGCCTCTCTAGTTTGACAAAAAAAATCGACCGTTTGACAGACAACTTTCCTTAATTTGTGGGATGGATTTCTAACACTATTTTCTTCAATTGTCTTGGTATTTTTTACAGAATTCTTGTCCCCAAGAGGAGCCTATTATGTACAAGACATCTTCTATAAATAGAGAAAGAATTGAAGCAACAACATAGGAGAGAAAACTACAACACAACAAGATACACTCAAGAATACACTTGTTCTTACATTGTCTTATTTCTTGTTGTAATTTGCCTAGCTTTTCACTTTCACATTCTTGAGGTCTAGGTTTTCTTGATTACACTTGCACTCTATTGTATTATCAATTATCGAGTTGTAATCTTGAATTTTTGGGTTATCATTCAACACAAGATATCCTTGTGAGTGTTCTTGTGGTAAGAACACACTTGGGTGATCTAGGTGTTAGGTGTAAGAAGATTGTGGTAATCTTCTTGTTGAGGTGTTGAAGAATTTGGTATTATTCAAGGTTGAAGATTGTGGTAATCTTCACAAGGTGCCGTTGGAGATTGTGGTAATCTTCAAGTGAGATTGTGGTAATCTCAAATGTGGTGTTGATGGTGCTCTTCAAGGTGTTGTTGTAAGTTGGTGTTGTATTAATTTTTGGTAAATTAATAAAATCTTTTTTCTTTTTGAAATCCATCCCGGATATACTGGGGTGGTAGAGGATTAGGCCCTAGGTGGGTTGAACCTCTATAAATTGACGTGTGTTGTTTACATTCCGCACCTTTATTATTGTCTTTGAGCATTCGGTTCGAAAAAGAGGGTAAAATCGAAAAGATGAAGATAATATATTCACCCCCCCTCTAGATTATCGTAGCCGTTTGGACTTACAAGTGGTATCAGAGCCAAACTCTTTGGCAAGCTAGTCTCACATCGCGAGTGAAGAGAAACGATCGTCGGCTACGAACGAAGCTCATCTATCTGGCACCTCCACCACCAAGCCACCTCTATTTGATTCCAAAAATTATATATTTTGGAAAGAAATAATGGAATGTTATTTACAAGGTTGCGGGTTCGATATTTGGAACGTCGTCATAAATGGAGAAATCATTCCAATGATAAACACACCACACACCTCCAAAGGCTTCAAAGAGCTCAATGATGAAGAGAAGAAAATCATCTCCTTAAACGGTAAAGCTCTCAATATTTTATATTGTTCATTTACTAATTTGGAATATGAACATATTGTAGGAATTCGATCGGCACATGAAGTATGGCAAAAATTAGAAGCCATCTATGGAGTATTTGCAAATGAAAGGAGTCAAACAAAAGCATCTACTTCTCAAAGGGATACAAGCTCAAATCTAAGGAACAAGCCTCTTACAACTCCCAACTATGAAGAAGTTGAATATTGTTTTATGGGCATCGAAGAAGAAACGAGGTATGTCTTAAACCCTCTATTTCTTATGATATTGTTATTCAAAATGATTATAGTGATTTGCAAAATGATTTTGATGATCTTCAAAATGAATTCCAAAATTTACTTGTTAGGTACAAAAATTTGAAAAAGGAATTCAATTTTTTGAAAAATGAAAAGGATAGTGTATTTACTTCCTATGAATCACTATCATGTGCTCACACCACCACACTTGACAAGGTTAGAAACCTTGAAAAAGAAAATAGTACTCTTGTTGAGGATATTAATTGCATGAAAAGGGATTTATCTAAATCCAACTTGAGTACCGATGAAATTGTTGATTATTGTGATTATTCGAAACTAGAACTTGATCATAAGTTTAATGTTGTCAATCATATGAAAAAGAATCAAGTCTCTAAGCATGTTGGTCATTATGCTTCTAGAATTATTACTTGTTTTTATTGCGGTAAAAAGGGTCATACGACTAATTCTTGTCGAGCTAGAAATAGCTCTAATTATTGTTGGAGACCTAAAAGTCTCAAGACTAATCGCAAAGGACCCAAACACATGAGGGTACCACAAAACAATGTCATATTAGGTACTCGGTGAAATAATGATCGAAGAAAATTTATACCTCCAAGAAGACATCAAATGACCATTTCATTTGACCAAAGAAGGAGAAAGTATTTTCAACAAAGCAAATTTCCAAGAAGAAGATATAATCAAAAATGGGAAGAACACAATCCTTGGAAATGGCAAAGACATCATCAACAAGATGATTTTCAAAGAAGAAGAAACCATCAACAATGGGAAGGTAACAAACCTTGGAAATGGAGTAATCAAAGAAGCCATCATCAACAAAGTGACTTCTCAAGGGGAAGATATCATCAACAATGGGAAAGACACAACCCATGGAAACAGCGTAATTGGTAAACCGTATCTCCCCATTTAAATATGCATTTTATTTTATTTCTATGCATGTTTTTATTTGTGTCTTAATTGCAAAATGAGTTTTCATGTATTTAATTTTAAATTAAGGTATTCAAAACTTATTTGTATTTTTAAAACTTTTTGAAAAAGGAGACCTTACATGTTGTTTTTAAAACTCTTGTGCATTTTTGTAGACTAAAGTGTATTATCATCTCTTATGGATTTTTATGGCATGAGCTTATTTGTGATATCTCTTAGCCTACACTTTTATCATTATGACTTGTGCTAGATTTGTTTTAAGAATTGTGTAGGATTTACATATTTTCACAAATGACCATTACTTGTCAAGAAAAGCATAAATTATCGAGATGATAAATGAAGTACTCCAAATATTAGTTACCTCAAAATATTTGGATGTAAATATTCTATTATGAACAGCTTAGATCAATTGGATGCCCTATGATGATAGTGATGAAGAAGACAAAAAGGGTATTCCGGAACAAACTCGATGACCAAGGCAACATTGGTCGAACTAAGGCGAGGTTAGTAGCTCGAAAGTATTTTCAAGAAGAAGGTAATTAATTTTGATGTAACATTTGCACTCATAGCACATTTAGTAGCTATTTGCATTTTACTTGCCCATTCTTATTTTAAGAAAATTTCAAGCTTTACCAAATGGATGTTAAATCTAATTTTCTAAATGGTTTTATTCAAATATAAGTCTATCGAAGTTTAAAATTTTAGGCCAAATGATTTTTATAAACGGCCTTGTACGGTTGATAAACTTAGCTTTTTTTGCAAAATGATTTTACAAAAGGTAAAGTTGATACTACACTTCTTGTTTTGAAAAAGGGCAAGGTTGTTTACTTGTGCAAATTTATGTTGATAATATTTGTGGTGCTACTAATAAATATTTGTGTAAGATATTTTTCCAAGTCAATGCAAGGTGAGCCTAAGATGATCATGATGAGGGAAGCTCAAATTTGATGATTGGAATTCAAATTACTCAATGTCAAGAAGACGGTTATATTTCAAAAGAACTCTTGAAGGAGTTAAGCATTGAAGAAAAAAGAACTATCTCAACCTCTATGGCTAAAGATTGACAAAGGTTGAGAAAGACATATCGGCCGACAAACAAATTCGAGGTACGTTTTCTTGTATTATTTCTATAGACTCGACATTCCATATGCCTTATGTCTATATGCTCGACTTCAAAAACTATCCCAACGAATCTCATTAAAGTGCCGCTAAAAGAAATTTTCCAGTATTTGAAAGGTACTTCTTCTTATGACTTGTTGTATCCAAAGCTTTAAAACGTTCTTATTTTTCGGGATAACAAGTCCGGTCAAAATTATTCAAACTATGGTTCGTCATAATCGAACTAAACATATTGAAATTAGATATAATTGTTAAGGGATTGCATGTTTTAACAAAAACTTGAGATATGTTTAAATCCCGTCTCAAAGTTAACTCGCGGACATTTGTTCATTTACCGCCGAGTATTTTACCTCATTTCGAGCTTGATTATGACATAATATATATTGAATGAGGTCTACATTTGCATTTTGCACGTTCTTAAAACTTAGGGGCGAAAAATTGGATTTTTGATTAAACTTCAATTTTGAGACGAACTCAAACAAATGGGCGATCGGGGCAAAACGACCGGCCGCCCATGCCGCCGACCGGTTGCCTTGCCCATGACCGGTCGCCCTAAGGGATTTTTTGTTAAAAATGGTTCTATTTTCCGGACTTAGCATTTTTGGCTTTTTGGTTCATTTTTCGTCCCTTTGCAAATTTCACACACATTCACTTCAAATGAGTTTTGATGCATGAATTATATATTTTGGGGACTACCTAGCTCGGTTATCATCATTGATGCTCATCTTTACCGATTGAATGTTAAGAATTTCACTCTCTTTAGCTCAATTGGGTTGAACCCTTGAGTTTGTGGCTTATATGTATTTTTCTTGATGCAATTCATATATATTTGTGATGAGATTATTGATTATTGATGAATGATATTTGTTAAATTGCTTTTGATGATGAAAAACTTGGCTTGATTACTTTTACAAGGGTTATATATATCTTTTTCTAAATTTGACGCCCGCCAAGTGTTCGATGAAATGTTTCTTTGAAAAATTCATCACCTACATGATTCTCTCGATTTCAAAAGTCTCATATATTTATAGAGATCATGTTTTTGCAAATCAAATGACTTTTCATAAGCTTCTACAAGTCGTATGATCGACTTTTTCCTCCTGTTTGGTCTATAAGCTTCATTGTTCAAATAGCTCGATACATCGGTTTAGTTCAGCACTTTGATATGATTATATGATGTTTTCATCGTGCTAACATTCTTTTTGATGATTCCAAAGGGGGAGAAACAGGTTATAAGCTCATTAGCTCATAAAAGCTAAGATAAGCTTAACGAAAAGAAGCTATAAGTTATGGCTTCATAAAGCCATAAGTTGTGGATCATATTTAGTCCACTTGGTGCATTATGGTTATGTATGAATCATGGTCCATTGGTTGTAGTATGGACTTATATACGGTTGTAATGATGTCTCTTTGACAGGGGGAGCTTTTAAGTTTTTGATACTTAAGCTCAATATCGAAAAGCTAAGATTTTAGCTTATGTTGAAGTTGCTTCTATATTACTTTTGTTGTGCATGTTGATAGGGGGAGCATTTGCTATATGTGTTTGAATATCTCTACTCCCATCCTTGCGTTTATATTGCGCGGAATGTTGTCGCTCTCAACGGATAATCATTTTTGACCGGAAAACTTGTTTTTGTTTTCAAAATCGCCTCTCAAAATTGTTTTGTTTTCAAAATCGGTCTTGTTGAACTGTTTTAGTTTGTAATCATCAAAAAGGGGGAGATTGTTTGATAAATGGTTTTATCATGATTTTGATGATTTTGTTTTTATACCAAAACAATGTTTTTAAAGGTTGTCCAAATACTCCTAAATGATTTTAAATGGTTTTAATATTTTCCGGAGTATTTCTTCAAGTTTATTTTCGACAAAATTGGACAACACATTTAATGATTTTGTGTCATTGATTTCTACATTCAAACTATGTTTCAAAATGTTGTCCTAATACTCCCGATCGGTCCAAAATATTTTTACTATTTTTCGGAGTATTTCTTGGAGTTTATTTTCGATAAAATATTGGACAACACTTTTATTTTGAGGCCAATCGGTCGCCGCCCTATAGGGCACCCCGTGCATCAAGAGTACGTTGAAACAGTAAATTGAGCCTGGTGAAAAATAGCAGGTCGGCCAGGCCGCTCGGGGCGTCCGACGTCGTCTGCAGTCGACCGGTCGGCCAGTGCGCGGCTTTGCAAGTTTGGTTTTGAAACAGAACTCCTGCCCTTCGATTTTTAAGGTGGTGCGACCGGCCAACATAGGGGACGACCGGTCGAACCCTACGTCGACCGGTCGCCTGTGTAAATTTGTGATACGTTTATTTCAAACTCTATTTCTGTGCGACCGGTCACCTTCTAGTTTGACAGCAAAAATCTGACCGTTTGACAGCAGACAACTTTCCCTTAATTTGTGGGATGGATTTCTAACAGCTATTTTCTTCAATTGTCTTGGTATTTTTTACAGAATTCTTGTCCCCAAGAGGAGCCTATTATGTACAAGACATCTTCTATAAATAGAGGAAGAATTGAAGCAACAACATAGGAGAGAAAACTACAACACAACAAGATACACTCAAGAATACACTTGTTCTTACATTGTCTTATTTCTTGTTGTAATTTGCCTAGCTTTTCACTTTCACATTCTTGAGGTCTAGGTTTTTCTTGATTACACTTGCACTCTATTGTATTATCAATTATCGAGTTGTAATCTTGAATTTTTGGGTTATCATTCAACACAAGATATCCTTGTGAGTGTTCTTGTGGTAAGAACACACTTGGGTGATCTAGGTGTTAGGTGTAAGAAGATTGTGGTAATCTTCTTGTTGAGGTGTTGAAGAATTTGGTATTCTTCAAGGTTGAAGATTGTGGTAATCTTCACAAGGTGCCGTTGGAGATTGTGGTAATCTTCAAGTGAGATTGTGGTAATCTCAAAGGTGGTGTTGAAGAAGAGTGTGGTGCTCTTCAAGGTGTTGTTGTAAGTTGGTGTTGTATTAATTTTTGGTAAATTAATAAAATCTTTTTCTTTTTGAAATCCATCCTGGATATCTTTGGGGTGGTAGAGGATTGGGCCCTGGTGGGTTGAACCTCTATAAATCGACGTGTGTTGTTTACATTCCGCACCTTTATTATTGTCTTTGAGCATTCGGTTCGAAAAAGAGGGTAAAATCGAAAAGATGAAGATATCCTATTCACCCCCCCTCTAGATTATCGTAGCCGCTTGGACTTACAGAAACAAAGCGTAAAATTTTCCAGGAATTTTTGCTGGAGCGTATTGTTGTGTAAAAAAAGAGCGGGGAGCGTAAATTTAGGTAAAATTGCACCGGTAAGCGTAAATTTAGGTAAAAATTGCACCGGAAAGCGTAAAAGACTTACGTTAACTTAAAAAATGTGGGTATTTCTGTCAATCTCCCTAAAAAAAATGGGCTGATCCATAGAGGGAATGATGGGCCTATATTGACTGAAGTTGGGCTTGTTAACAGGCCTACTATTTACATTAGTACTGTAACAAATCTAACCCGAATCAGATCCGATTTAAAGATTCGATGGATGAGATAAACAAATTGACTCGGAACCAAATTCAAATTAAATGGAGCGGACTAGAAAATTGTGTGCGCCTAATGATTTGATTTGAATTTGAGGTTTTTTTATAAACACCACTCACACACACTGGGGTAGAACCCTGACCTCCCCGTAAAGGAGGGAAGCGATACCACTAGGCCAGATGGTTAGTGGTGAATTTGATTTTTTTTTTCTCTTTTGAAGTGGGGAAAAGGGAAGAGGGATATGGGAACTTGGGTCTGACATGCCCTTTGACCACTCGAACTATATCCACATCTCATTTGAATTTGAATTCAAGTCATCCACAAGTATGAAACAAGTATGTAATTTGAATTGAATTCTAACCACTATTCATAATGCAAATTCTTTAACCTAAACCGCTAACGTTTACAGCCCAAGTCCAGAAGTGGCTAAGTGATGGAAACCCGACCTAAAGGCCCATTCCTTAGGACACCGACCCAACCGACCAAGTCCCGAAGAGCTCATGAAAATGAGGATCTGGGCATTCGACCTAAGCAGTTGGTCGGACTACTCGAGCAGATCTCAAAAGAACCAATGGGTCAGATCGCATTAAATACATGTCAGTCATTAATGCACATCAAATCCCTCTCATATCACCTGACTGACATCTATCTCATCTTAAGGATTAGTAGATTTGTTGGATAAACTATAGTGATGATTAAACCTATATAAAGGTAGCACAACATGTATAGAATATTGATTCCTATAAATACCCTCATTTATGACTGAGAAGGGGTTGATAATTATTTTGTATTCAAAGCATTAACGAGCATTTAAGGCTACCAGGTAATTGAATACAATCACGACCAATTCATGTGGAACCCAACATATATTTGTTGTTTTACATTATTTCATACATTATTCTCATCCCATATCAACTTTGTTGTAACAAGATCCGTTCAATTGGTTTGATTAGATTCCGTCCTCAACACCAGAAATTCAAATCTTTTAAGCAAACAAATTTTATGTCTTGCATCCCACTTCGATCTACATTTCATACTACCTTTTATTCTCTTTATGTCAACCTATTCTAATTTAAAAATGTGATTAAGTTTTGATGCTTAGTTTATAATCCTACAACTTTTAATTAGGGGTGAATCTTATGCTCTGATGGTATAAGCTTATACTTTCAAGACAATTAACCCGAATTCGATCTCATATTAGTACGTGTGTTCCTTCCCCTACTGTCCCTTAAAACAAAAAATTTTAACTAGTAAAATTTTTTAAAAAAAATATGATTTCAAAATCAAGCATTGATTCTAAGATTCAACCTTCTCAACCATAGTGAGTGAATCATCATATGGAACACATCATATCTCTTAGGTGGATCATTCACCACAAAATGCCGTTGCACTTGTTTCACCCTCTCATGCAACAACTTATACCCATCGTCTCCTATTCTCAACAAAATCCTCTTCAACTCCGGCAGCTCACGGACCGAAACCCGGACAGAAAACTTATCCCAATCAAGAACATCGCTAAAAGGCAACACATAGTCCTCGGATATCAAAACCGGCACACATTCCGCGTATATAGCCTCCACGATCCTAGGACTCGCCACCTCGTACCCGCTCGGACACAAACAGTACTTGCTCTGCTCCATCATCTCTTTATACGACAACGATGATCGTTCAGGCATTTTATCGAACACCTTGACGTCGTTGTCTTTGTCTTTCCAGTGTTGGAAGAGCAATGGCCTAATGCGGCCATGTAATCGGCCCGCGAAGAACGCTAAAATCGTGCGATTCGAAGATCCCGACGTTGTTAGCCCGGAGATGTCTCCGATTCGGAGATTAATCTCTGGAAATGATATGTCTTTTCTAGGGTTGAAATACTCTGAGGTATTGGCATTGCACAACACTCGCATTGAAGTGAAGTATAAGTGGTGTACGTACCATGTTGCTCGTGGCCCCTGCATTATAATTCACTATTAATGTATATTAGCCACAACAAAAATTCGTATTTGCAATGCTCGATTGGGATTTGTATTTACCTTACAAATATCCATTTCTTGAGATGTAATTCGTAAAGTAGAAACAAATGTAAATATGGTGTTTGTAATTTTGAAAAATAACTGGATTTTTTGCTAAACCTTAGCGCGAGTTTTCGTAATTAAGATAAAAAAAAGGATAATTTACAAAAACTACCCCTAAGGTATAACGCAATTACATAAAGCTTCAGTTATCTTTTAAAATTAGCAACATTGGCAAACATAAGGCAAGTGTCAGCACGTACATACGTACCCAGTCATGGCATGAGAGCATGAAATGATCGGCTCCAAGGCTTCTATTCCAATACGAGTACTTGGTCGATACAATACGAACATAATCTTGCACGACGCGTTCAAGAACGGCCTTATCGCGTATAACAGGATCAAATAGGTTTTGAAGGATCATGACAACACTAAAAGGGAGGAAATAGAGATGAGCTTCATCAGGATCATAAGTTCTAAAGTGAGTGCTTGATTCAATTAAGCCAAGAAAAATTCCTTCTGTGGAGTATATGTCCTTGGAAGGACCATAGTGGAACAAAGGGGGATCCCCTTCTTCATAAACGTATATCTTGAACATATTTTCCATTAGCATGTAACTCCTGCAATAAAAAATCCAATATATATGTTGTGAGATCAATTTATTTTGGAGCAATTACAGGCTATAGCTGCAAATTCATTATCAGATAACTCACGCACACACATACATATAGATTCAATTGCTACATGATGAAGAGAGATTAAGTTTTGTCTTCAAAATAATAAAATAATGATTTTTTAAGGGCAAAGTATTTTGGCAATATGTTTTGCATTATATAATAGTAACGCTAGTATTCACTTTCAAAGTCCAAGAAAACAAGTACCACAAAAATATTTTGATTTTCTAAACAAGAAATGTTATATATCATAAGCGACTGACTTAATTTGTCACTGTTTCATGGTTCCCTTGAAAAATGATTAATTTCGTAAATTCATGTATGTGCACATAAATTGGTCCAACGGGATCAGTATATTATCCATGCTACACCTAATTTACAGTTGGCAAAATTCATCCAAACCAACGAGCTGACTAACCAACCCGCATAGAGCTAATCCTACTTTGGCCTGCCACAAACGTCCCTGGAGCCCGATAGGCCCGATTGACCAGACCAAAAATACGTATTGGGTTGGACTGGTCCACATGAAATGTGGCCCAACGTAACTTTGGGTCGGACAAATATTGTTTCGTCTAATAAGAAATGCGACACTTGTATGATAAATCGTCTTGTGAGAAATGTGACACTTGTATGATATATTTTACACCAATAGTATGTGCATCTAGTGTAGCATCTACAGTCTGACATGAGAGGATTTAGGGGGACTTCCCCGGTCCGGCACAACGCAATTTTTTTTTATTATGTTTTTTCTAAGGGATAAAATTATAAAAAATATTATATGGTTTCTGAAAGGGAAAAAACACTACAAGAAAATTCCAGTTTACCGACAGAATTTACCGACAGAAATGATTTTGTCACTAAATTTTACAGTTACCTACAGAATACCTCTGATTAAAAATATCATTTTCCCCAAATTATACCAACAAATTACCGAAGACATCGCGCTTTTTTCAATTACCGAAGCCAGATTTTCCGTAGGTATTTACCAACAGTTTTAGATTCTGTAGGTAAATATTTTGCCTACAATGATTTTACCTACACTTTACAATTTTCTTAACATTTACCTACATATTTTTCTGTAGGTAAACTGGTTTTTTCTTGTAGTGAAATAGTTGGGCTAGGAGAAAAAATAATTGGGTTAGGGGTAATCGACCACGCTCGCGGCCTTGAGGACTAATGGAGGTTAACAGTCGGTGATATGCATCATTCCTCTCTTTAAATGATATCAATTTGGGATCAACCTTGTGCTCTAATGATAGAGATTTGTATTGTCAGAGCGATTAACCTGAGTGCGTGTGTCCCCTCCCCTGCTACCCCTATTGTAATAAAACAAATGATATCAATTTGAACAATATATTGATACAGCTAAAAAAGAATCTTAATTATCGGTAACATATAGTTACATGTTTTTAGAGTACAAGGTCATATGATATGGTCATTAATGGGGATCTTGAGGAAATAAATTGGCATTAATTATCTTGACAGACACCGATTAGCTCCACATGAGTTGGTCTTACCCATATCTCATCAATTACTAAACAATTAATTAAAAAAGTAAAGCATTAATAACCAATTCTTCACTTAACATAGACAATAATTAAAAAATAGTCTCCTATATATTTCGCTAATGGCGCTCGCAAATCTATATATAATAATGTTATAAAATAATGCTAAAAATAATGTTATAAAACATAATACCATCTAATTTGTAATTTAACATACAGAAACCTAATTAAAAAGTATTTAATGATAAAAGAAGAATATGTGGCATGAAAAATGAAACAAAAACTACAATCAAATGATTACCTTTCTCCACATACTTGAAAGGGATAACAACCGATTTAATAGAAATTATCAATTGATTGATACATATATAGTAACATATCGACTTGAGTGAAGACGGACTATGAATGTGAGTGAGCCAGATGAAAAACTAAAAAAAAATATATAAATTATAACTTAATTTTTTTAATTTATTAATGAAATTAGGTTAGAAAAAGGAAAAGAGGGGGCGGGGCGGACCCAGTATGGACCCTTATATCTACCACTGCACCCGACCCTACCCCCTATGCAACCCTATGTTTTATATGTATGTACATGTGCATAAATTAATTTAATTGTCTTAAAAATGTCAATGGAACAATACTAGTTACCTTTGAAAGACATAAGCATTCCTATAGATTTCTCCTTGAGGAACATAATCCAGATTTTCGTTAAGTGGAGGTGAATGGCGACTTTTATTAATCGCATCCTTAATAAACGCTCTTGCCCTAGCAAGGCCTGCTTCAATCCTCACCATCTTTTTATCCTTCTCCTTTCCAATTCTCGACATAGTTTCCTGATTCAGCTCCTTTACCAGATTCTCTACCGCCTTCTGCATTTTCGGATTCTGTATATAAAATAATTTTATAAATTATTGCAGTTAGAAACTTATCATAGCATTCATCAAAATAAACATTTATTATTTTGATTGTATTCTAAAATGTGAAATACAATTAAAACAATAAATTAAAAATATAGATCCAAATTTGCACATTGAAGGAGCAAACCAAGAAAAAATATAGACAAAACACACACACACAAAAAAAATATAATTAAATTGGTGGAAGTGGAATTTTTTTGGAATATTTATTTTAAAATGATGTTTCATCTTATATTCCACTTCACAAACACATACCATTTGTATATAATTCACACGATAGATATATTCAATAAAATTCTTTAATACGTATATTTACTGTATTCTAATTGAATGTGATAAACAATCAAAAACTACATTGAATGAGCAACCAAGAAAAATATACCCAAAAAACAAATACACATGAAAAAATGTAAATAATGTGATGAATGTAACAAAAAATACTTTTTGTCTCGAATCTTCTGATGTTTCATCTCATATTTCACCTCACAGACACATACCATATGTATGTATATAATTCGCACCAACTATATATACACCAATATTTGTATACATTCACTATACATTCTAAATGTGAAAATACAATTAAACAACAAAAATCAAATACACATGATCCAAAATCACACATTGAATTAGCAACCAAGAAAACACAGATAAAAAACCACACACAAGAAACAAATATAAATAAATAAAGTGAGAAAGTACTTATACAGTGAATGTAGGGTAAAGGGCCATGTTAGGGTTTGACAGCCGCGGCGGCGGTGGTGGCGGAGAAGGGCGGTCGGAGGAGAAGGAGGAGAAAGAGAAGGAAGAAGAAGAAGGGGTCCATGACCATGGTGAGGATGGAAGAGAAAACAAAGACAAATAATTATTGGACCCCTTATTTGTGATCAAAGTAATAACAGCTAAAGAAATCAAAGCAAGCATTATTTGAATGCATGGTGTTTTGCCGATTAATATTGCTCTAACTCTGCTGATTTGCCCTTCAACAACACCCCTCATTACATTATTATTGGCTGCGTGCCCTTAATTTCACTGTGTGTACTGTGTGTGCGGATGACCTTTTCTTTTTTTTCGGTTACAATTGAGTTCCGAGGTGGTCGGCATGAAATAGGAGCCTCCAAATATAGATGTTGGTGTTGACCAATTTCGGTAAAACATTTAAAACCACATGGTGAGACTGAGAATCATGTCAAATTAATTAGGCATTAATTATGTCTAATTTTCATCGTTTAATGTGAGAAAGCTCGATGTATATAATTTTTTTAATAAAATTTCGAGGTGGTCTTATATGGACTTAAGTTTACGAGAAAAATCCTACAAAATACAAATTTTTTATTTGATCTCAGATATAATTATTCCACCCAACGGCTAATATCCAACTCATGTGCCAGTTGTCTCTTACACGGCCCATGCGGTTAGGGATGTCTAATTTATTATTATCAATTTATGAATATTAGATATAATATAAGATTACATAAAAATTATATTATAATATATATTTTATATACAAAATATATATTAAAATATATTTTAAAAATAAAAATACAAGGCGGGGCGGGGCGAGTACCCGTGGGGCGGAAGTGATACCCAGACCCGCCCCGCCTCGGGGCGGGGCGACCCAAACGGGGCGTGACAGGGCGGGTCGAAATTGTCATCCCTACATGCGGTCCATCATCTCAGGTATAAAAGAGGTATCTCCTCATTTTTTGTAAGTATTCCGTATTAATCTAATTACACGCTCTGGAATACTTTTTTTTTACTCTAGAATTTTCTTACTTCCGGTACTGACTTGAGTGTCGGAGGGACTTCTGGGACAACCCTAAGGCCCGAAACGTTTGTTGAACTGTCGCATGCAAGTTCACAGCTTGAAGAACTACCAGCTCAGGAGAAGACTTGAATTTTTCTAGGATTCCTTTACTTTGAACAATTTGCCGATTTTAAGCAGCACCAATATACCGAAGCCAAATTAAACTTGTTACTATTACGAAATTATGAATTATATATTCCGAAATCCGAAATTTGTTATTGTGTTAATAAGTGGAGAATATTAGGCTCAACGGAATAGAAACTTCTAAAATTACACAAAAGTACTATAAGAGTACAACTCTCTTGCATATTAATTTATAGACAAGTACTGTATTTTGGTGTTCTAAAAATATGACACAAAGGGTTGCAAATTGACTCGAGCTCCAACAGATGAAACTAGTTTAAAATTGTTTAATTTTTATTTATTTAGATATATTTATATATAAATCTGAAGTAGCATTTAATTAATTTCAAATAATTTGATTCATTTTCACGGCCTTGGGGCCAATGGAACACTTATATTAATACAAGTATACAACCAAGAAAAGGGCATTAATGATCACAAATTTAGATTTTGGAAGGTCCTTTAATTAATCGGATTTGAAGACAGAAGCATAAATTAATGCAAAGAGCCAAACAGGGTACCGTCCTGTCGAAGGCATCTTCAAATAAATTAATAAAGTGATAATAATATATGTCCAAGTGACATTGCAAATTGCAATTGTGCAAAGGTCAAGAAATTAAGGACCCAAAAAATAAGGCTGTCAATTATATTGAGACGAGTAAATTAAATCCAAGAAATATGTTGGTTCGGATTTCATAAGTATTTAGTAGCTGCCTTGAGCTCCAGATACTTCTCCACGTGAAGCTAGGATTAGCTCCAATTTCTGAATTTATGAAGTCCCCATGGGGAAGTATTTAGCTTTGTAAATCCTGCAAATAAGAGCATCTGGGTCAGAAAAAATTTTCCAACCAAGCTTAGCCATCATAGCTAAGTTGAAATATTGAAATTCTCGGAAACCAAGTCCTCCAACTTCTTTAGATGCACAATGTTTATCCCAACTGAGCCAATTAATACCACGACTCCCTTCCTTCTTGGAACCCCACCAAAAAGAATTTATCATACGTTGTAACTCATCGCAAAGTGAGACTGGTAATAGAAATACACTCATACAATAAGAAGGGAGAGCTTGAGCCACTGATTTAATAAGAACACTTTTACCAGCTTTAGATAAGGGTTTATTACGCCATTCCTTTTTACGTTTTCTAACAAGCGAAGGCAGACCCAAATATTTAGAGAGGTGAGTCTGATATTGAACACCCAGAATATTGATGATTTCCATTTGCTACTGCTGATCCACATTTGAACTAAAATACATGCTTGATTTTTGGAGATTTATGGATTGCCCCGAGGAGATCTCATATTGATGAAGAATCAGTTTGATATTTTCAGTCTCATTCTTATTAGCTTGAAAGAATAAATAGCTGTCATCGGCAAACAATAAGTGCGAGATTGACGGGGCTCCGCGGCAAATTTTAACTCCATGTATATGCCCTTCAATCTCAGCCCGTCTGAGCATGGATGTGAGTCCTTCGACACACAATATAAATAAATATGGGGACAAGGGGTCCCCTTAGCGAAGACCACGTCTAGGAGTAATAGGGCCGATCAGGGATCCATTAACTACCACTGAATAAGACACAGATTTGACACATAGCATTACCATTCGAATCCATCTCTCATTGAATCCGAGTTGAAGAAGGATTTTTTCCAGGTATGACCAATCCACTCTGTCATAAGCTTTGCTAATGTCAATCTTTAAGGCTGCCACTCTCTTTTTACCTATCGATTTACGCTTCATGTGATGCAAAATCTCAAAGGCCACCAACACGTTATCAATAATATATCTTCCTTGGATGAATGCAGATTGTGTCTCTGAAATGACCGTTGGAAGTACTTTTTTAAACCTGTTCGCGATCACCTTCGAAATAATTTTGTAAAGGATATTGCATAAGGTTGTCAATTATATTGAGACGAGTAAATTAAATCCAAGAAACATGTTGGTTCGGATTTCATAAGTATTTATTTTTGAGTTGATAGGTCACATTAACATTAACGGCAGTTTGACCGAATCTCGAAAAAATGTAAACATTTTATCTTATCTCTAGTCGGAATTCTTGTATGTATTGCGTTTTCCCTTCCAATTTTGCGGTGTGCCCATTCTCCATTCCCACACCTGCCAAAAATTAACAAAATGATCTATTACAGATGGGTGGATACACAACAGACTGTCTGGAGTCTAGGCATAGAGAAACATAACTCAATATCGAGATATATAACTTGATCCAGATCTTAAGCGCACAACTTGATGAAAGCACACGTAACTCGATATCCAGTTACATAACTCGACCGAGTTATGTAACTAGAGGAATATCGAGTTTAGCAATGAAAAAACTCGTCCTCCTCCTCATTAACCCACAACCACAATTAACGAAGCATCAAATTTTCCAAACTAAAACTAAATTGTCTAAACGTACAAATTCTACAAATCTAACAACAAATTTTTGTTAGATAAATGTTTTTATTGTAATTTTGATGATTTTATTTAATTGAGTTTTTCACCAAAACAATGTCGCTAAATGTTGTCCAAATACTCATCATCGATTTAAAATATTTTTACTAATTTTTTTGGGGTATTTTTTTAAGTTTATTTTTGACAAAAATTGGACAACACTTCTATCTCGTGTTCAACCGGTCGCCCTAGAGGGCAACCCGTGCCTGAAAGTTTGATTTCTGAAACATAAAAGAGAGTGAAGAAATTTGGGTTGAGGTCGTCCTATAGGTCGACCGGTGCCCGAAATGTAAGTCCAAGCGGCTACGATAATCTAGAGGGGGGGTGAAGAGATTATCTTCATCTTTTCGATTTCGCCCTCTTTTTCGATACAAATGCGCCAAGATAATAACAAAGGCGCGGAATGTAAATAGCACACGTCGATTTATAGAGCTTCACCCCACCTAGGGACTACGTGCTCTACCACCCCAGTATATCCGGGATGGGTTTCGAAAAGAGGAAAAGATTTTATTAATAATTACCAAAATTATTACAACAAAATCTTACACCAACACCTTGAAGAGCACCACACTCTTCTTCAACACCACATTTGAGATTACCACAATCTCACTTGAAGATTACCACAATCTCCAAACGGCACCTTCTGAAGATTACCACAATCTTCACCCTTGAAGAATACCAAATTCTTCAACACCTCAACAAGAAGATTACCACAATCTTCTTACACCTAACACCTAGATCACCCAAGTGTGTTCTTACCACAAGAACACTCACAAGGATATCTTGTGTTGAATGACGACCACAAATTCAAGATTACAACTTGATAATTGATAATACAATAGAGTGCAAGTGTAATCAAGAATAGCCTAGACCTCGAGAATGTGAAAGTGAATAGTTAGGCAAAGCACAACAAGAATATAGACAATGTAAGAACAAGTGTTTGCTTTGAATGTGTCTTGTTGTGTTGTAGTTTTCTCTCATGTTGTGTTGCTTCAAATCTTCCTCTATTTATAGAAGATGTCTTGTACAAGATAGGCTCCTCTTGGGGACATGAATTCTGTAAAAAATACCAAGACAATTGAAGAAAAGAGTCATTAGAAATCAACCCCTTAAATCAAGGAAAAGTCATCGCAAACTCAACGGATAGTTTCTTTGTCAAAAGGGGTTCGACCGATCGCGCAGAGATAAGATTGAAATTGAATTCTGCGAATTTTTACACAGGGAGACCGGTCGTAGGGGGTGCGACCGGTCGCCCTCATGTTGGACCGGTCGAGGAAGACCAAAACAGAGAAATGTAGTTTACGTTCTTCTGGGGCTTGGGCACCGGTCGCCTCCTTGATTTCCTCCGTCCTTTTTTTTTTTTTTTTTTTGTTCCATAACTCAACTCAGTGCGGGTTGCCCTATAGGCGACCGGTCGAGCTCGAAACATAAGTGTTGTCCAATTTTATATCGAAAATAAACTCCAAGAAATACTCCAAAAATAGTAAAAATATTTTAGACCGATCGGGAGTATTAGGACAACATTCAGGGACATTGTTTTGAAGTAAAAACACTTTGACATAAAATCATTAAAAGTGTTGTCCAATTTAGTCAAAAATAAACTTGAAGAAATACTTCGGGAAATATTAAAACCATTTTAAATCATTTAGGAGTATTTGGACAACCTTTAAAACCATTGTTTTGGTATAAAAACAAAATCATCAAAATCATGATAAAACCATTTATCAAACAATCTCCCCCTTTTTGATGATTACAAACCAAAACAATTTTAACGAGGTCGATTTTGAAAGCAAAACAATTTTACCGGTTAAAAAGAACTATTTGTTGTGAGCAACAACATTTCACGCAATATAATCACAAGAATGGGAGTAGAGATATTCAAACACATATAGCGAAAGCTCCCCCTATCAATATGCACAACAAGAGTAATGTAAAAGCAATCAACCACAAGTTAAAAGCTTAGCTTTTACATATTGATCTTAAGTACAAGAGCTTATAATCTCCCCCTGTCAACAAAACATCATTAGACAAGAATATGAGTCCATACTTCAACAAATGGACTAAGTAATCCACAACTTATGACTTTTAGGAAGTCATAGCTTATAGTTTCTTTTGTTTAGCTTAACTTAGCTTTTATGAGCTAATGAGCTTATAACTTATTTCTCCCCCTTTGGAATCATCAAAAAGAATGTTAGCACGATAAAAACATCATATAATCATATCAAAGTGCGCAACTAAACCGATGTATCGAGCTATTTGAACAATGAAGCTTATAGGCCAAATGGGAGGGAAAAGTCGATCATACGACTTGTAGAAGCTTATGAAAAATCATTTGATTTGCAAAAACATGATCTCTATAAATATATGAGACTTTTGAAATCGAGAGAATCATGTAGGTGATGAATTTTTCATTGAGACATTTTATCGAACACTTGGCGGGCGTCAAAAATTGAAGAAGATATATATAACCCTTGTAAATGTAATCAAGCCAAGTTTTTCATCACCAAAACAATTTGATACATATCATTCATCAACAATCAATAGGCTCATCACAAACATATATAAGTTTCATCAAGAAATAGACATTTAAACCAAGTTCTCAAGGGTTCAACCCAATTGAGATAAAGAAGTAGAATTCTTACCATTAAATCGGTAAAGACGAGCAATGGTGATGATAATCGAGCCTAAAAACATCCAAGATATGGAATGTATGCAATAAAACACATTTGAAGTGAAATGTGTGAAATTGACGAAGGGATGAAAAATGGCAAAAATGATGTAAAATGACTAAGGCGTTGACGTAACGGTTTTTATCCAAAAATTAGCTTAGGGCGACGGTTCTTTCGTTGAGGTGACCATTCAACGTTGAGGGCGACCGGTTGCCCTCAACCCCTTCAGCCAACTGTCTTGCAAATTTTTCAAAAATCCGAATTTTCAATCAAAAATCCGATTCTTCGCCCCTAAGTTTTAAAAACGTGCAAAATGCAAACGTAGACCTCATTCAATATACATTATGTCATAATCAAGCTCGAAATGAGGTAAAATACTCGGCGGTTAACGATTAAAAAGTCCGTGAGTTATAAAAAAAAAACAATTCATTTTTTTAAAAAAAATATCGAATCTCAATATGTTTAGTTCGATTATGATGAACTATATTTTGAATACAAAAAACCGTATAATAAATACCGGACTTGTTATCGCGAAAACTTAGAACGTTTTAAAAACTATGGATATACAAGTCATAAGAAGAAGTGCCTTTCAAATATTTGAAAATTTCTTTTAACGGCACTTTAATGAGATTCGTTGGGATAGTTTTTGAGGTCGAGCAAATAGACATAAGGCATATGGAATGTCGAGTCTATAGGAAAAATACAAGAAAACATACCTCGAGTTTGTTTGTCGGCCGATATGCCTTTCTCAACCTTTGTCAATCTTTAGCCATAGAGGTTGAGATGGTTTTTCTTTCTTCAATGCTTAACTCCTTCAAGAGTTCTTTTGAAATATAATCATCTTCTTGGCATTGAATAATTTGTAGTCCAAGCAAGAAATTGAGCTCCCCCATCATGCTCATCTCAAACTCACCTAGTATCAACTTAGAAAAATATATCTTGCACAAATATTTATTAGTAGCACCATAAATATTATCAACATAAATTTGCACAAGTAACCAACCTTGCCCTTTTTTAAAACAAGAAGTGTAGTATCAACTTTACCTTTTGTAAAATCATTTTGCAAAAATAGCTAAGTCTATCAACCGTACAAGGCCTTTTATAAAAATCATTTGGCCTAAAATTTTAAACTCCGATAGACTTATATTTGAATAAAACCATTTAGAAAATTGGATTTAACATCCATTTGGTAAAGCTTGAAATTTTCTTAAAACAAGAATGGGCAAGTAAAATGCAAATAGCTACTAAAGGTGCTATGAGTGCAAATGTTACATCAAAATTAATTATCTTCTTCTTGAAAATACCTTCGAGCTACTAACCTCGCCTTAGTTCGACCAATGTTGCCTTGGTCATCGAGTTTGTTCCGGAATACCCTTTTTGTCTTCTTCATCACTATCATCATAGGGCATCCAATTGATCTAAGGTGTTCATAATAGAACATTTACATCCAAATATTTTGAGGTAACTAATATTTGGAGTATTTCATTTCTTATCTACACAACTTAACAAACTCATTAACGGCATCGCTTATATAAGCAAGAGAAAAATAGCCCAAGTGTAAAAACATGCCTCAATCATCAATCACAAAATATCTTGCATAAGAGCATAGTAGAAATAGACACTATATATATATAGACCATGAAGCAAGAAACACATACTATGCATTTAGAATATCATCAAGAGTCTAATAAATCATTGAAGTTCAAATAAGCTTAAGAAAGCTATAAAAGGTCTCTTTTGAAATTTGAAAATCCGATAGCATATAGTTGAGACCTCATTTAAAAGAAGTATTTGAACAAGAGTTGACAAAGCAAATATGTGCAATCAAATATCGAATAGTGCCTTTCAAAAAAAATCTAAAAATCCTCTTAATGGCACTTGTATGAAATACTATGAAAAACAAGCACATAGGCACATGGCAATACATATATCGAGTCTATAAGAGTAAGAATAACACAAGTAAACGTACCTCGATAATTTATGCCTTTCTTGACAAATAATGATGTAAATGGCCATTTGTGAAAATATGTAAATCCTACATTGTTTTGTGGTACCCTCAAGTGTTTGAGTCCTTTGGGATTAGTCTTGAGACTTTTAGGTCTCCAACAATAATTAGAGCTATTTCTAGCCCGACAAGTATTTACCGTATGACCCTTCTTACCGCAATAAAAGCAAGTAACATCACTAATATGCATAGGAACTCGATTTCTTTTCATATGATTTATACCATTAGGCTCATGATCAAGTTTACTATTCAAATTATCACAATCATAAACATTCACAACATTGGGCAATTTATTGGTACTCAAGTTGGATTTAGATAAATCATTTTTCATGCAATTAATATCCTCAACAAGAGTACTATTTTGTTTTTTAAGGTTTCTAACCTTGTCAAGTGTGGTGGTGTGAGCACATGATAGTAGTTCATAGGAAGTAAATAAACTATCCTTTTCATTTTTCAAAACATTGAATTCCTTTTTCAAATTTTTGTATTTAACAAGTAATTTTGAAATTCATTTTGAAGATCATCAAAATCATTTTGCAAATCACTATAATCATTTTGAATAACAATATCATAGAAAGTAGAGGGTTTAAGACATACCTCGTTTTCTTCTTCGATGCCCATAAAACAATATTCAACTTCTTCATAATTGGAAGTTGTAGGAGGCTTGTTCCTTAGATTTGAACTTGTATCCCTTTGAGAAGTAGATGCTTTTGTTTGACTCCTTTCATTTGCAAATACTCCATAGATGGCTTCTAATTTTTGCCATACTTCATGTGCCGATCGAATACCTACAACATGATCAAATTTCAAAGTGGTAAGTGAACAATGTAAAATATTAAGAGCTTTACCATTTAAGGAGATGATTCTCTTCTCTTCATCATTGAGCTCTTTGAAGCCTTTAGAGGTGTGTGGTGTGTTCTTCGTCGGAATGGATTCTCCATTGATGACGGTGTTCCAAATATCGAACCCGCAACTTTGTAAATAGCATTCCATTCTTTCTTTCCAAAATGTAAAATTTTTGGAATCAAATAGTGGTGGCTTGGTGGTGGATGTGCCGGTAAGATGAGCTTCATTCGTAGCCGACGATCGTTCCTCTTCACTCGCGATGTGAAACGAGCTTGCCAAAGAGTTTGGCTTTGATACCACTTGTAAGTCCAAGCGGCTACGATAATCTAGAGGGGGGGTGAATAAATTATCTCCATCTTTTCGATTTCGCCCTCTTTTTCGATACAAATGCGCCAAGATAATAACAAAGGTGCGGAATGTAAATAGCACACGTCGATTTATAGAGCTTCACCCACCTAGGGACTATGTGCTCTACCACCCCAGTATATCCGGGATATATTTCGAAAAGAGAAAAAGATTTTATTAATAATTACCAAAATTATTACAACAAAATCTTACACCAACACCTTGAAGATCACCACACTCTTCTTCAACACCACCTTTGAGATTACCACAATCTCACTTGAAGATTACCACAATCTTCACCCTTGAAGAATACCAAATTCTTCAACACCTCAACAAGAAAATTACCACAATCTTCTTACACCTAACACCTATATCACCCAAGTGTGTTCTTACCACAAGAACACTCACAAGGATATCTTGTGTTGAATGACGACCACAAATTCAAGATTACAACTCGATAACTGATAATACAATAGAGTGCAAGTGTAATCAAGAATAGCCTAGACCTCAATAATGTGGAAGTGAATAGCTAGGCAAAGTACAACAAGAATATAGACAATGTAAGAACAAGTGTTTGCTTTGAATGTGTCTTGTTGTGTTGTAGTTTTCTCTCATGTTGTGTTGCTTCAAATCTTCCTCTATTTATAGAAGATGTCTTGTACAAGATAGGCTCCTCTTGGGGACATGAATTCTGTAAAAAATACCAAGACAATTGAAGAAAAGAGCTGTTAGAAATCAACCCCTTAAATCAAGGAAAAGTCGCTCGCAAACTCAACGGATAGTTTCTTTGTCAAAAGAGGGGTTCGACCGGTCGCGCAGGATAAGATTGAAATTGAATTAAATTTTTACACAGGGGACCGGTCGCATGGGGTGCGACCGGTCGCCTCATGTTGGACCGGTCGAGGAAGACCAAAACAGAGAAACATAAGTTTCTATTCTTCGGGGCTTCGTGCACCGGCCGCCCATAGGTCGACCGGCCGCCCATAGGGTCGACGGCCGCCCCTCACCGATCGACCTCCGAGTCGACCGACCGGCCGCCCCTTTGATTTCCCTCCGTCCTTTTTTTTTTTGTTCCATAACTCAACTCAGTGCGGGTTGCCTATAGTAGGCGACCGGTCGAGCTGAAACATAAGTGTTGTCCAATTTTATATCGAAAATAAACTCCAAGAAATACTCCAAAAAATAGTAAAAACATTTTAGACCGATCGGGAGTATTAGGACAACATTCGGGACATTGTTTTGAAGTAAAAACACTTTGACATAAAATCATTAAAAGTGTTGTCCAATTTAGTCGAAAATAAACTTGAAGAAATACTTCGGGAAATATTAAAACCATTTTAAATCATTTAGGAGTATTTGGACAACCTTTAAAACCATTGTTTTGGTATAAAAACAAAATCATCAAAATCATGATAAAACCATTTATCAAACATGAAATTCGAAAATGAATTACAGAACTTTCTGTTTTGAAATTCAAGGGTGTTTGACCGGTTCAATAGGGGGCCGATCGGTCGAACCCTTGGTCGACGGTCGAACACCGCCTTGACCGATCCAACAGGGTGTTTTTCAAGTATTAATTCGAATTTCTTATTTGTGGTCAACCGGTCGACCTAATGTTTTATCAGCAAACTATCCGTTGTGCATCAGACAACTTTTCATGATTTTAAGGGATTGATTCTAACAACTATAATCTCCATTTGATTTGCATTTTTTTTGTAAATTTCAATCTCCAAGGAGGAGCCTATGTCTGAAAATTAAATTAAGACTTCTCCTATAAATAGATGAATGATTGAAGCAACAAGATACAACAACACAAGCAATACAAACACAAGCAAAACTCTTGTTCTTCACTTTCATATTCTTGTTGTATTTAGCCTAAGTCTTTCACTTGCACATCTTGAGTACTAGGCTTTATTCTTGATTACACTAGCACTTTAAAGTTGTATACTTCTATCGAGTTGTAATCTTGAATTTGTTTCAGTAATCCAAAATAAGATATCCTTGTTAGTGTTCTTGTGGTAAGAGCACACTTGGGTGATTCTAGGTGTTGAAGAGTGTGGTACTCTTCATAGGTGAAAGAAGATTGTGGTAATCTTCTTGGTGGTGTTGTAAAAAGAGTGTGTTACTCTTCAAGGTGAAGGTGTAATGGCTTTGGTATCTATTAATAAAATTTCTTTTTCTTTTTCGAAATCCACTTCGGATATACCGGGGTGGTAGAAGATTAGGCCCTAGGTGGGTTGAACATTTTTAAATTATCGAGTGTTGTTTATTTTCCCGCACTTTCATTCTTGCTATTGTTTCTACATTCGAAAAAGAGACCACAACTCGGAAATCGGCATAATTTATTCACCCCCATCTAGATTATCGTAGCCACTTGGACTAACAATTTTAACCTAAACAACACTATAAACTAGCTAAATCTACAAAAAAATAAAATTAAACAAATTGAATGAAGTGTTGAGAATTGCATGTTTCGCAGTTGATACTGTCATCGTTGAAGTCATATTTGCTAGTCGGCAGAATCAATTTTTGGTCCCAAGTTAGTTTTGTCGAGTTATAGATGTGTGTGTGACTATGTAAGTGACTCGAAATGGTGTAAAATGGTTTGAGAGCAATTTTGGTGTTCCACGTATCAAAATGGCTAATAAACATGTGTTTTTAAAAAGGGGAAATTTTTTAAGTACCCATTATGGATAGTGGGTATTCTATTCTATTCATAGACATAAGAAAACTCTTTTCTACTCAATTTGACAAAAATGCCCCTCATTTCATTTGAAGATTTTGAATTTTGAAACTGATGCAATTAATGCATTCCTTGAAAACCGTGTACACTTCCCCCCAAATACACACACACCTATGTATTAAATCGTATACCCATATCATGTCCTATCGTGCCAACCCCCATGTACATATACATAAAAAAGGCACGATATATCGTGCCTAATTTTAACTGAGGCACGATATATATCGTGTCTAATTTTAACTGAGGCACAATATAAAATTAGGCACGATATCGTGCCTTAGTAAAAATTAGGCATGATATATCGAGCCTTTTTTTATGTATATGTACATATTCTAAAAAATTGTCTATTAATTTTGAAAATTGTTTCAATAAAATTTAAAAATATTTGCAATTTATTAAAAATATCAAAAATCCACAAAATTATTTAAAATCTAAATATTAAAATCTATAATTTATTTTAAAAATAAAATATAATTGAAAAAAATGTATAATCTATAATTATTTTAAAATCTAAATATTAAAATCTATAATTTATTTAAATATGAAAATTAAAAAAATACACTTTTCTTAAACATTTGCCATTATTTAAAATATGAAAATTTATTTAAAAGTCTCAAAAATTGTTCAACAATATGAAAAGTTGATTAAAAAATGAAAATTGTTGAAGGATTTCGAAATTTTTTTACCAAAAAGTCAGATTTTTTATAAAATCCAAAAAGGGAGTAGAGTGCCTAATTTTAACCGAGGCACGATATATATCGTGCCTAGTTTTAACTGAGGCACGATATATATCGCGCCTAATTTTAACTGAGGCACAATATAAATTAGGCACGATATATCGTGCCTCAGTTAAAATTAGGCACGATATATCATGCCTTTTTTATGTATATGTACATATTCTAAAAAATTGTCTATTAATTTTGAAAATTATTTCAATAAAATTTAAAAATATTTGCAATTTATTAAAAATGTCAAAAATCCACAAAATTATTTTAAAATCTAAATATTAAAATCTATAATTTATTTTAAAAATAAAAAAAAGAATCGAAAAAAATCTATAATCTATAATTATTTTAAAATCTAAATATTAAATATAAATTATTTTAAATATGAAAATTAAAACAATACATTTTTTTGAAACATTTGCCATTATTTAAAATATGGAAATTTATTGAAAAGTCTCAAAAATTGTTCAACAATATGAAAAGTGGATTAAAAAATGAAAATTGTTGAAGGATTTCGAAAACAATTCCCAAAAAGTCAGATTTTTTATAAAATCCAAAACGGGAGTAGAGTGCCTAAGTTTAACTGAGGCACGATATATATCGTGCCTAGTTTTAACTGAGGCACGATATAAATTTAGGCACGATATATTAAAATTAGGCACGATATAAAAATAAAATTAGGCACGATATATGTACATATTTAAAAAAATTGTCTATTAATTTTGAAAATTGTTTCAATAAAATTTAAAAATATTTGCAATTTATTAAAAAATATCAAAAATCCACAAAATTATTTTAAAATCTAAATATTAAAATCTATAATTTATAAAAATAAAAAAAGAATTGAAAAAAATCTATAATCTATAATTATTTTAAAATCTAAATATTAAAATCTATAATTTATTTTAAATATGAAAATTAAAAAAATACTTTTTTTTAAACATTTGCCATTATTTACAATATGGAAATTTATTTAAAAGTCTCAAAAATTGTTCAACAATATGAAAAGTGGATTAAAAAATGAAAATTGTTGAAGGATTTCGAAAAATTTTACCAAAAAGTCAGATTTTTTATATCCAAAAAGGGAGTAGAGAGAGAAAAAATAAAGAGATAAGGCCCCACCTACTTTTGCATTTAAAATATAAGGGTATTTGGGTAAAAGAACAACAATAATGGGCAGAAAACTTAGGGTGCGATTGAATATACTTTCATTTTGAAAATTTTCATTTTGCTAGAGAATAGTAGTGAAAAAAGTTTTGGGAGAAAAAATATGAATTTTGAGAGTGTAATTGGATGTGAGATGAAAAAGTAATGATGAAAGTTGATTTGATGTGAAAAAAGTAAAATAATGATTGAATGTGATTGGTAGTTAGAAATGTGTGAGTGAATGAATAGTGAAATTTGCGGGATAATGTGTAATAATGATTAGTTTTTTGTGAAAAAATGTGTAGATGTGATTGGTGAAAGAAAAAGTGATAAAAAGTGAAAGTGAGAGAATAATATATTTTCTGAAAATTTTCATAAACAATCGCATGTTTGGTTAAAAAAAATTCTCCAGCGGAACGAAAATGCATTCTCTCTCACATCCAGTCGCAGCATTAGTTTTTTATCTCACATGTTAGAAAACTCTTTGTCCTATACTAAGTGGGTATTTCCCACAATTTGCTCTTTTAAAAATGGCTAAAAAATATTTTAGAGTGTAAGCAATAGCTAAAGAACTTGGGCACTGTAAATATCTTTATTCCGTTTTTTCTTTGTTACTTCATTAGTTTTAAATCTTAATTTGACATTATTTCATTCTTTTGCAATCAGTATGTTGTCACTAACCAATCTATAATTCTAGTTTAAATATCTATATACAAAAAAGTTCTAAATTCTTGTTTCTTAATCATATGCACTAAATTAAAATTACAACGAAGACAAAAATGAAAATAAAATACGAAAATTGAATATAATAACTAAAAACTTAATAAATAAAGAATAATCACAAAAAGAAATGTAATAACAAGAAAAGAAAGAGAATGTGAAAAATCAACTTTGAGAAAATAGAAACAAAATGAAAAGAGAGAGCGAGAAACTAAAATCAAATCTTGGTGTACAAAAAGGAATATTCTAATATATAATACGAAATAAAATTTAATAAATTTGAGAGACAAATTTTATATCTTAACAAATTTAAAGTTGGCAAAAACTCAGGTAAGACGGTCTTACGGATCCTATTCCGTAAGACGGATCCTACTGCGACCCACGACCCGCCCCAACCCCAACCCGTGTTGACAGCTGTCAATTTAAAAAAAAAAAAAAAGAAAACTGCAAGCTCCCCCCCAGGCCACCAGCCCGCGCCCGAACCCACCCGCTGCGCCCAGGCCACGCCCAGCAGCCCAATGCCAGCGCCTCTTATTTAATAAAAACAGAGCTCCACATGGGAATTGAACCCACGACCTTAACAAAGATAAGGTGGTGCTCTACCACTAAACCACTGCTTCTTGTTGTACATATTTAGTATAACCTTGAATATAACCATGAATATAAAACTTCATTATCATCCCTTCATTTTAAAAATTTAAATTCTCTAAATAGGAAGTGATACTTTATCCAAAACAAATGATACTTTTATAATAAATATGATACTTTTAAGGTGAACATTGATACTTTAATTTTTATATATTCAAAAATAAGATTTTTAATGTACTCGTTCTAGTCTTTGTAACTAATGTTTTTTCCATTGAAAAAGCTGATAATTGTCTTTGAAATATTGATACATTTGATATTAAATATGATACTTTTGTGATATTAAATATTACATTACATTGAATGACAAATAAATATATCAGAGTAACACCTTTATGAGTAAAAATATATATTTTTTGAGGCAAAATATCATGTTTTAAGAGTAAAAATATCTATTCTTTTTAAATAAAGTATTACATTTTTTAATAATAAATACAAAGAAAGATGAATAATAAATATGATAGAGTTAAAGTAATACTTTTATAAGTAAAAATATTTATTTTTTGAGATAAAGTAACATATTTTTTAATATAGTCACAAATTATGAATATATTATAATAAATATATATATAACAGAGTTAAAGTAACACTTTTATACGTTAAAATATCTATTTTTTGAGATAAAGTATCATGTTTTTTAATATAGCCACAAATTATGAATATATTATAGTAAATATATATATATAACATATTAAAGTAACACTTTTATACGTTAAAGTATCTATTTTTTGAGATAAAGTATCATGTTTTTTAATATAGTCACAAATTAGAAATGAAGGAAAGAAGGAAAAATAAAAAAATAAATATGATATAGTTAAAGTAACACTTTTATACGTTAAAGTATCTATTTTTTGAGATAAAGTATCATGTTTTTTAATATAGTCACAAATTAGAAATGAAGTAAAGAAGGAAAAATAAAAAATAAATATGATATAGTTAAAGTAACACTTTTATAAGTAAAAGTATCCGTTTGTTGAGATGAAGTATCATATTTCTTAATACAGATACAAAATAGGAACAAAAAAAGAGAAAAAATAAAAAATAAATATGATGTAGTTAAAGTAGCATTTTTATAAGTATCCATTTATTGATATAATGTATCATATTTTTTTTAATAGACTTGGGTTCGATTCTTAGCCTTTACATTTATAGGTGTTTTTAATTTTTTTTTTAATTACAAGGCGTATTTATGAATGGGGTTATATAAATTGTTATACTAAATTTGCACAATAAGCACTAGTTGTATAATGGTAGAACACCACCTTAAGTCTATTAAGGTTACAGGTTCAATTCCCTTGTGGAGCTCTTTTTTTTTAAAAATAAGGTTTATGAATGGGGTTATATAAATTTTTATACTAAATTTGCACAATAAGCACTAGTGGTATAGTGGTAGAATACCACCTTAAGTCTATTAAGGTTGTGGGTTCAATTCCCCTGTGGAACTCTTTTTTTATTAAATAAGAGGGGTTTGGGTGGGGTCAAGTCGTGGTCTGCAATGGGCGCGATCAGTGGTGGGTCGTGGGATGGGTCAGGGCGGTGAGTTGCGGGTAGGATCCGTCTTACGGAATAGGATCCGTAAGACGGTCTTACAAGAGACCTACTCTTCAAAGTTGACGGTCTTACAAGAGACCTACTCTTCAAAGTTGTATACTATTTATATACGTGTTTATACGCTAAGGAAAGGTGGCAACAATTAAGGGAGCAAACTTTTATACTTTACCAAAATTATAGTTGTATACCATGTATACTTGTATGTATTAACAATAAAATTGGGGACAGTGACAAAGGATTGAGGTGCGGTTGCCCCTGCCAGCTCCCTTTCCCCGTCGCTTAAAAGACAGGATGAAATCTTCTATTTTAGGATGGTGTTTTATCTCATATTCTATCGCAGAGATGATTATCACGTGTATAGAAGTTACTATATTAAAATTCCAAAATTTAGCTTTGATTTATGCTCCAAAATTAATATGGTAACTTCTATACACGTGACAATCATTTGTGTGGTGGAATATGAGATGAAACACCATCCTAGAATAGAAAAATCTCATATGCTGGACTGATAGTGAAAAATAGGTAAAAGTTGGAGTGAAACGTTGAAACAACACGAAAACACATAGTAATTAAACAAGCAAGAATTATACAACATAAACAAATTAGATAAACATAGGAAACAACACATGAACAATAACATAGCGTATATATAGAGTGAAAACGTATAAATATCCAAAAAAACATACAAATGTCCAAAAAAAGATGAGATCATAAAAAGCCCAAAAAAACGTGGGAGCATAAAACAATATTCCATTTTCAAAAAAGATGAGTATTTTTTAGTATTTCCCATAATTATATCTATTATTAGGGATGACTATGGATAGGCACCTACCCATTTAATGATATTCATACTCGAACCTTATAATGTTGATACTACTCATTCACATCCCAAACCCATTTAAGAAATTACCTCTATTACATGTATCCATCCCAAATACATTTTCTGATACCCGTATATTACCTATATCCGCCCAAAATTACGGATGGCAAAATGACCCGCCCCGATGAGTATATGTCCGACCCGACCCGTTTGGACCGCCACGCCCCGTGACTCGGGGCGGGTCTAGGTATCACCTCCGTCCCGTGGGTACCCACCTCGTGCTATTTTTTTAATATATTTAATGTATATTTTACATGTATATTATATAAAATGATATATTTTTATGTATTTAATAGCATATTTAACATATATAATGACAAATTTTATAAACAGTATATATTTATAATACAAAATATAATATTAAAAAAATATTAATAATATAAAATTTAAGATAAAAATATAAAAAATATCAACACGTGGCGGGGTCCTCTATAGAGATACACGCCCCGCCCCATTGCCATCCCTACCCAAAACCCATTTGTTTAATAAAAAAATTATAATTATATGACTATTTGAATTGGCACCTTATCAAAATAGGGTGATTTTACATGAGACATTCTCATGGATTCAGTGGCGGAGGTAGGGGGCCAACCCGGGCCTCGAGCCCCCCTTTTAAAAAAAATTAAATTTACTAGGTAATTTTTTTTAAAAAATGTATTTAGTTAATATTTATGTGTGTGTTTTTTTTAGTTTTTTTTATCTGGCCCACCCCAAATTCGTGTATTTGACCACCCCGTAAATATTCTTGGCTACGCTATTGCATGGATTTTAAGTTCATGAGATTAACCCTACAAACACAAAAAATATGGGTGTTTCATATGGGTTTGGGTTTGAGTTGGGATTCTAATTACAAATAGGATCCGCCTCATGCAAGTTTTTGTCTATCAAAATTAGTTATTTTATAAGAAAATGTCTAATATGTTAAACAATTTATCATGTCAGCACTGCTTACCCACTATTTATCAAATAGATCAAAAGCAAAAAATGAATACAAATAAAAATTTATGTTGAGCTTCCAAGAAGAAATGTATCATGCCAAGTGAAAATAAGTGATATTACCTATTAATTGATATATATGTGTATATATATATATATATATATATCATATGCATTTATGTTGTAACGGTTTTGGGCAGTGAGTACCCTAGAGGTAAATTCGTACCCTACCCATTTATTAGTGGTCATTAATTTTTTATCTCTCGCTCAATCCAAACCCATAAAAAATTACTTATATTCTATCCCATTAGGATCTTGGTGGATGGGTAATTGTATGGCGATGTTAAAATAGCCCAACTGCGGAGCCCAACCAAACAAGAATTGGGCGACAAGAAGCAAACATGGGTAACACGAGAGCGTGTGAATCAACAGCGTTGTCACTCACTGTGCTATCTTAGCTAAAAGACAGATTCAATTTATCAGATAATTTTTTTTACTGTATTTTATTATCAATAAATTTCGTATACAAATACCACTAACACGAACTCAATATCAAATTACCAATTTATCTAAAATATAATTATTTATTTATTTAATTTTTGGTATATTTTGAATATAATCCGAAATCAAATACAAATCCAAGATAGCCCAAACTGGGCTTTTTTAACAGAATATTACGTTTTTCTTTTCGAATTACACAAATGAATCGAAAAAAAAATGGCTTAATATTTTAGGCAAAAACGCCATTCCCCTCACCGTTTTTAACAAAAATCGCCACTTGCAGGGCCGTTTTTATTAAAGTTTTTTTTAATTTTTTTAAAATTAAAAACGGCCATAGCATGACCGTTTTTAGTAAAGTTTTTTTTTTAAAAAAAATGTCTAATTAAAAACGGCCATCACATGGCCGTTTTTATTTTTCTATTTTTTTTAAAGACTATTTCTAATTAAAAACTTTTTTTTATTAAAGTTTGTTTTGTTAAAAAAGATTAGTCCTTTAATTACATAATTATTTGATATATTAGCATATAATAATACTAAAATCCTATTATACTATATTATTAGATACATAATTAATATGTATACTAAATAATTATTATATATAATACATAATTAAATAATTTATAAATATATTTGTTATATTTATAAATTATTTGTTATTTTCAATGTTTATATAATATTCATTGTTTTAAAAATCTCCGCCTAACTCCTATTAGTCTTCACCTAGGCGCTAGACTCTCCTGATATTATATCGCACGTAAGAGAAGATAAAATTTTAATAAAAAACTGCGTGGATTTACCTGATTCACTGTGCGGGTGGTGGTGGATAATGGCCTCCTTGACATCTTCTCCTATCGCAAGTACTTCTTCTTTCAACCATCACTTCAAGTTTTGTACCTTAATATTCTCTTAGCTGAAGGGGCGCACGGGCCGTGCGCCTTGTCAGGAGAGTCTAGCGCCTAGGCGAAGACTAATAGGAGTTAGCAGAGATTTTTAAAACAATAATTATTATATAAAATTATTTAATTGTGTATTATATATAATAATTATTTAGTATACATATTAATTATGTATCTAATAATATAGTATAATAGGATTTTAGTATTATTATATGCTAATATATCAAATAATTATGTAATTAAAGGACTAATCTTTTTTTAACAATACAAACTTTAATAAAAAACGTTTTTAATTAGAAATAGTCTTTAAAAAAAAAAAAAAAAACGGCCATGTGATGGCCGTTTTTAATTAGACATTTTTTTTAAAAAAAAAAATATTACTAAAAATGGTCATGTTATGGCCGTTTTTAATTTTAAAAAAAAAATCTTTAATTAAAACGGCCTTGTAAGTGACGATTCTTGTTAAAAACGGTGAAGGGAATGACGTTTTCGCCTAAAATATAAAGCCATTTTTTTTTCGATTCATTTAACTCGAAAAAAAAAAACATAATATTCTGTTAAAAAAACCCCCAAACTGACACCCGCACATATATCATTAAATGAAATAAAATCCGATGAATGAACAAACGTTGTCAGGTAAAGACAGGTTCCCGCCAAATGATGCAGTCACCATCTGCCACCTGCTTTCCCGGGACTCTCATGGCACTCACAGTACACGTGGCGCAAGCCCAACAATACTACATACCCACTAAGCGGTTTTGCTTTCTTTACATTTATATGTTTCAATGTGTCAAATCATCTGTATCTGAATCAAAAGCGGACTAAACAGATACTGGATAAAGAAACTCTTTTTTTTTTTCTGGGAAATTCTTTTTTGTCGTGGTGTAATAAATAGCCATTTTCTTGTTTTATTGTTGTTCTTCTGTTGAGTTTTTGCCTCCATTGAAGGAGAAAGAGCAGTCCATCCATGGAGGTACCAGTTGGGTTTGTGGCAAAGTGTTGGAGTTTTATCTCCTTTTTGCCCTTCTTTTTCTTGCTCTTCATACTTGGCCTTCTCAAAGGTAATACCTTTTTCCATCATTTTTTTTAATTTGCATTTAGGGCTTTTAAGAGGATCAAGAATTATGATGCTTGTTGATGATTTTTATTGCTTGATTTGCTTATTAGTTAGTAACCTGATTAAGATACAGTATCTACTTTGACATAATTCATAGCAGAGATAATTGCAAAAACTACCCTGATGTTTAGCCTATTTACAAAAAGTTCCTGTCATCTTTCAAAATTACAAATACATACCCACTTATAGTATAACAAACACCCCTTGAGGTTTTATTTGCTTAAAACATACTCATTTTGAGGATGCAATTTGTAAAATAGAAACAATTATCAAGGGGATATTTGTAATTTTGAAAGATAATTGGTTTTTTTATCAATTACTCTGAACCTCAAGGTATCTTCTGTAATTATCCCTTCATAGTATGAAAGGGATTTTACATTTCTCAAGAATGATATGTTTTTAATTTCAAGGAAAATAATGATATATACATTCTGTACTAAGACAGAGTACAATCAATAAAAACTGCAAAAATTTACAAACCTCCATTTGCCATAACAAAGGAAATGTATCAGGCTGTGGTGGCTTATCTTTGATTTCAATAGACATACTGCTTATTACTCAAAAGCCATCATCATTACTTGATCACTAATGATCGTTTTTTAAATTCATTTGTATTGTCTATAATCATAAGAAGATTTGTTGATAGAATTTTGATACTAGAAATAAATCCTGGTGTGATTAGTATGTAAAATTCAAATAGGAAGAAGGGGTAGCTAGATCAGAAAGGAATTTGATCTCAGCTTTTGAATTGCATGTGTCAAAGGGTTATTCCTTCATTTTGGAACTTACTTTATTGGTATTATAATTCAATACACTAAATATTATATTTAGTATGTAATTATGGAGTTTTGCTTGAGCAGGGTTGATTATATGTCCAGTTGCGTTAGCTATCATAATGGTTGGAAATTCAGCAGTTGTCATTGGACTCTGGCCTGCTCATTTTCTATGGACTTACTACTGTGTGACAAAGTACGCTCGATTTATGGTGGTTACACGATTAGTTTAAGCATTATTCTATAGATGCACATGTTAATTTATCTATTTCAATTTTTGCACTGTATTGAGTGGTCATGATTTCTGCTTCCGAAACAGAAGCAAAAGACTCGGCTGGATTTTGAAGATTCTTGTATTGTTTTCGTTACCTGTGCCCTTGGTCATGTGGCCTGTTATGGCGATCTTCGGAAGCATTCTTGGTGGAATAGGGTACGGTTTTTTCGCTCCGTTGATTGCAACATTTGAGGCTGTTGGAGAGAATGTGACTGACAAATGGTACCACTGTTTTTCGGTGAGTCTACATTTGTCTTTTGACTTCTTCCTTTCCTGAAGAAAGGTTTTTGATTCATAAAGCCTTTTTGCACATGAGATAGCAATTCACCTCCATGTTTCCGGAATTTCCAGTATCTTTTATGATATACGTGCAGTTTGCATTATGTCCTTGTGTATTTTGAGGAACTCCTTTTCATAGTCAATAGTTTTTGTTAGGACAGCCTTGTCAAACTCCAAATATATCAGCTAATTGTAAAATATGATTTTTTGGGGACGCACCACGTCCTGTTTCTGTCTATTTATACCCTAGAAGGTTGAAGCTTGATGAAATAAGAGGTGATGGCATATCTTTCTATTTCGATTCCATAATACCGTGCCATTGGCTGACAGCCTGCAATATTTATCAGGATGGTTGCCGTTCGACTCTTGCAGGAAGCTGTACAGTAGTTAGGGATTTTACAGATTTTTGCTTTCATTCTTACTTCTCCTACATGGATGAACTAAGCGAGGAAGTGCATGAAGACGAGAAACCTCTAGACATAAAGTGAGAAACTACTCATAAGTTTTTGGGATAGTCACATGCACTACATTTAAGGTTTCGCCTAATTACAAAACCAATTTAGTTATTTTTCAAAGTTACAAATAACCCCTTAAGTCTGTATTCGTTAACAAATACTCCCCTCCTGAGGGTGTAACTTGTAAAATAGAAACAAGGGGTATTTGTAATTTTGAAAAATAGCTAGCTTTTTTTAATTAGACTTAACCTCAAGGGTCTTTTTGTAATTATCCCTAAGTTTTTCGCTGGATTGTAGTTTCAGTATTTTGTTAAAGAGGCATGGTTTTTTGGCACCTATCATTGTGTCTTTCAGGTTAGCAACGCTCCCGGGCTGTATTTTGGTTTCTCTTGTTGCGATTCTTGTAGATGTTCCTCTCATCACAGCAGTAGCTCTTTGGAAAAGCCCATATATGTTATTCAGGGGATGGAAGAGGCTATTAGAGGATTTGATGGGCCGAGACGGTCCATTTCTCGAAACAGTGTGTGTTCCATTTGCCGGTCTAGCAATCATTCTTTGGCCTCTGGCTGTTATAGGAGCTGTGTTGGCGGCTTTCTTCTCTAGCTTTTTTCTCGGTCTTTATGCTGGATTCATTGTTCACCAGGTGTACAGTTTACTCTTGCTTCTTTCTTCCTTTGACTCCTTAAAAAACCAACCAAACCCTATCTCCCGGAAATAGAAAGAAAGAAATTAAAGAAAAGAGACCTCTTATTAAAAAAAGAAAGGGATGATTACAAAAACTACCCTCGAGGTTTCAACCAATAACAAATAAACTCAGAAGCTTCGGAAATTACGAAAATCCCGTTGAAGTTTGATTTTGCATTACACTTGGCCCTTCATAAGCAAAAATATTTCAAACATCCCCTTTACATTTGTAAAAATATTACAATTATCCCCTCACATTTAAGACATAATCAAACTTTACAGGGTTTTTTGTAATTCTGAAACTTCTCTGGGTTTTGTTCTAATTACTTCAACCTCAGGGTAGTTTTTGTTATTATACCTGAAAAATGGGAAAAACAAATGAAGAATTGGAAGATATTTCTTTCATCTTTCCTCTTTATTCTTGATTATGAATATTAATGGTGTATTTTGATCATATGCATATCCAGGAAGATTCTCTTCGCATGGGACTTGCATACATTGTGGCGGTGATTTCTTTGTTTGACGAATACGCGAACGATTTACTTTATTTAACGGAGGGTTCATGCTTTCCCAGGTATCGTCTAAGACTAGGATCTTAAATTCTTACTTGGGAGTAAAATATGTTTCGCATTGCCGTCATAGGGGAACTCCATTCTCAACTTCCCATACTTTTAAGTCATCTTCATGGTCTCGAGGAAAGACTCTCAACGAGAACGTAAATTTTGATTTAATGAATCCTTATGACAGCCAGGCCTCAGTACCGTAAAAGCATGACGCTTTCCAGCGGACTGGAGAAAAGGTGGTCACTTGATAGCCAAAACGAGAGAGAAGGTTCGCGCAATTGAAACTAGTTTCACAAGGATCAAGAACACTAAAACAAGCTATTCATCAATATACACCAGTGCAGGTGAGTCATCTCTAGCACATAGTATAAGGGAGTGTTTGCAAATACTTAAAAAACTGATTGTCATCTTTTGGTCGAAAAAATAATTTTTAACGTTTTCATATGTCAACTTCTGCTTCTGAGTTTGCATAATTCATTCAGAATCGGGGTGCTTATGTTTCTAATTCTGATTCTTTTATCATTTTGAAGTATGTAAAAATACTCTTACAATTTATTCACCAAACACTCTTTATTAACTTCATCAATTTCAACTTCTATTTGCAAACACATTATATCAACTTCTGATTCTTTGCTGATTTTCACTTCTACTACAATAAAGCACTTGTTTTAAAAACGGAAGCTTTTGCATGCACTCCCTAATTACCTTTGCGGTGGGAATTATGTTAGGTATGGGATTGGCTCTTCAAGTCTTGTGAGGTGAATGGCAAAATGCTCCTTCAAGAAGGGTTGATAAACGTTAAAGACATTCAAGACTGTATAGTGAAAGGAAGCTGCAAGAAGTTGGGCATCAAGTTACCGGCTTGGTCGATTTTACAGTGTCTCCTCAGATCGGCAAAGTCCGATTCATCTGGTTTGATTCTCTGTAAGTTTTTTTTTTACTTGTACCCGTATATGTTGTTCACTTTGTTGGTTAGTCTATTGAAATGTGGTTGTTTTTAATGTTAACTTTGTAGCTGACCAAGTGGAACTAACAAGATTCAACTTACCAAGGGATAAAATGCTCGAGTGGTTCATTGGGCCGCTCTTTACCATAAAGGAGCAAATAAAGGGATTACAACTAGAAGAAAACGAGGAAATTTGCCTGAAAAAGCTGGTTATGATTTGTAAAAATGACAGACCGGAAGAATGGGACGACACGGGATTCCCATCGAGTGACAAAGTGAGAAGAGCGCAATTGCAAGCTGTAATTAGGAGGTTAGTACAAGTAATTATCTTAATTTCTCTTAGTATATTCCCCAACTTCTATTAATTTGTGTAATGTGTGGTAGTTAGTGTACTACACTGTACCTTAATTATGTTCCTCTAGAAATTGTTTCCTTCTCTGCCTATTGTTTGTAGCATGGAACATTGGTAAGCTTAGAGGGGGCAAAAAGAAAGGAAAGCTAAAATCATGTGTGTATTAATGTTATAGCTTAATTACTAGAGATAATTACAAAAACACTCTCGAGGTTTAGCCTAATTACAAAAACTTCAGTTTTCTTTCAAATTACAACTACTCCCTTATAGTAGGGAGGGCTGGCTGTGTCGGGCTGTGTAGAATAGAATATTATTGTTATATTAACAAATACACAATAATTTAATATGTAACAATAAAATATATTACTATAAAAATCAAATACAAAATTAAAACTTAAATAAGAAGAAACATGAAAAATAAAATTATTATAAACTTGTAATATATTTATAAGCCTATTTATAAGCTTTTTTCTTGTATTTGTTTTATTAATGCATATTATTTATAAAAGGCGTCATTATCAATGTATATATATTAAATATAATATTAAGTACATAAGAGTTACATTATCATATATATTATATACGTAAAACAAATATTTTAAGAAAATTAAAATTAAAATGCTAGGCGGGGCGGGGTGGGGCGGGGCGAGATATACATACTGACAGGTCACGGGGCTGCGTGGTTCAGGCCAAAAGTGTCATCCATACTTATAGGTTTGTATTTACCTAACAAATATTTCCTCTTGAGTGATGATTTGTAAGAGAGAGGGCATTTCTAACTTTGAAATATATGTAACCAGGCTAACCCTCAGGGGTGTTTGTAATTATCCCTAATTACTATAAACCAACATGATGAGAGTTTGATTGGTGTTTAACAGGCTGCAAGGAATTGTTGGTTCCATGTCCCGATTACCCACATTCAGACGACGTCTCAGAAATTTGGTGAAAGTGTTGTACGTGGAGGCAATCGCGACCGGTCTCCCGGTTAAGCATGTCGCAGGTACCTCAAAATCTGGACTTAGAGGCAGACTTTTCTTTGGAAGAGGAGGTAGAAAAGATGGAGGTGCAGCTGCAGAGGATCGTGAACGGTGTAACGACGACAGTGGAGTTATGCTATGACTATATTCACACTCAGGAACTGATCGAATATTTTTCAAGCACGCGGCATTTGGCATACTTTTTGGGACATGATTTGAGTTCCATATGTATATGTCGTTCACATGATACTTTCTTAGGCTTGTCATTCGAACAGATACATTGATGCCCCAAAAATCAATATGATCATCAATGGTTGGCAAAATGATGTATGAAGATATCTGAAACTTTTTGTACCAACAACAGATTTTCGTATCCATCCAATTTAAAATCAACTTTTAAAATATGATGGTTCATTTTCTTTAGTTGTACTCCTCATGAGGATTCACTTCTGCAACAACACCCCCTTTAATTATAAGGGGGTGGAACCTTCAAATCTTACCATTAGGGTGTGAATGGTTTTTGCAATATAAATAGTTAAAAGTAACGGTAAACTGAAGGAGGTAAAAAATTGCATACCGGCTGAACTAGAAATAGACTATGAAAGTGTACAATGTGGGGCAATCTTACCATTGGATTGCTACTCTTTTCCAATTAGAGATAGTTGGGAGTAATGTAATTTTTGCATACTAGCTGGACTAAAATTGGATTAGACCATGAAACGGTACATGCTAAAAAGGCACCCATAAGTCAGGTGATAAAACCGCAAATGTGTTTGATTTTCAGGGTATCATGTATATTGATAACAAATAGGGATAATTACAAATACTTCCTCGAAATTTAGCCTAATTACAAAACAAAACAAAAAAAAAAAAAACAATTCTCTTTCAAAATCTATTTTACAAAATGCACTAAATTGCACCTCATTGAGGGGGTAAGTAGTATAACAAATACAAATCTTAAAAGATAATTGGATTTTTTGGTAATTAAACTGAAAATCGGAGGCAGCTGTTGTAATTGTCCCTAACAAATATCACTACTGCTGCAATCTTATAGCAGACAGCACGTCAAATGTAATCAGAACTCCAAGAGCACTAAGGAAGCTATCAGCAAATATAATGTGCACAAGAATATAGTGTGATATTTTACAGAGAAGGAAATGAATAATTCAAAAAGCAGGGTCACCGGCCAAAACATCTTAGCACAGAGGCAACGAGCGTAGAAGAGAGAAATTTCAGACCGGCTGATCCTCCAGGAAAGTACGAGATAGCATAGTATGAGAGAGCAAGGACCTGGGAAAAACGCGCAAGGCATCAAAAACCAAAGTAATAGCATTGCTTCGACTAGCAGTAGGAAAAAATCGTACCAAAATATCATGTGACAAGTAATGAGTCCTGATACAGGAAATCTCGTTCGTACTAGTCTATAATTTTCTCTTCAAAGAGTTGATAATCATATCAGACAACAGAAATTAAAGTATTTTCATGATAAGGAGGGTTAATTACACAAAGTACCTTGAGGTTTGGGGTAATTACAAAAAAAATCAACTAAGTTTCATAATTACAAAAAGTACCCATGAGGTTGGATTTCGCTAACATTTTACCCCAGCCGGAATTTGCTATCATTTTCCAACTTTTTTTGGAATTCGATCAGGGGCATTATCGACTTTACACAAATTCTGTTAGCTTTATCAGAGTCCCCAAACCTTAAGGGTACTCTCTGTAATGTTGAACATAGTTGGGTTTCTGTAATTACCCTAAACCTTAGGGTACTTTTTGTCCACATAAAGAAACAGTGAGGGGACTGTTTCTTAAGGTTTTGCAAGTAATATTTTGCTTAGCATTAAGAAACATCATATGTCATCAACTGGCAGCTAGATTTCCTCGCCAACCATCACATAACCGCATAAAATAGAAGCAACAGGCGGAGCTATAACAAACAATTGTGATAAAATAATAATGATAAAAGAAGAGATGTAATACCTGTAACACAGAGAAAACAACGGAAAGAATGTAGCTGTGGAGCACCATGGATACATAAATAGTACCCGCCATGCTGCCAAGAAACCCCAATGTAAAAGGAAGTCTCTGGAGGGGAGACATAAACAAGTGAAAATGTATCCACAAGTGAATAAAGAGAGAAAAGTAAAATACTATTTATCAGATCCTGGAAAAGATGATAACCAAAATACCTCTTTTGATAACATGTGAGCAAGCTGATTTTTTGGACCTTTTAGGGCGAAAAATGAACCAACTATGAAGGCACACCCGATAGTGAAACAGATTGCAAACTTCTGAGGCTTCAGCACCATGACAGGAAGGAATATAGTGAAAGCAATGAAGATAAAGAACACTCCGGTGGCGAGGAAGAACCCAAAGTACATAAGAGACTTTCCAGAAGGTACATTGCTTGTAGCAGAGTTGAAGCTCCCAGGTAACTCCTTCACTCCTTTCAAACTCTGTTCAGGTTAGAAGAAAAAAAAAAAGAGAGAGGTGAGAGAAAAAGATGATAAGACTCTCTGAATAATCACATGTTTGGCAAAATTAACAGAAAACACGAGGATAATCCAATTGATGTTTCTGTTTAACTTGAGGAAGAAGCCATAAGAGCCATAAGCGCCTAAGTGGAGGTAAATTGGTTTGCACTTGCTAGCTTCAATCAGAAAATAACTGGAAAAACGAACAAATCTCATTTGCTTGAAATGAAACAAAATTAGGCAAGTCATGTAGGTTTTCCCAGCTTGTGAATAACTAATCTTTTCTGCACAAAACTGGCATTGATTATAAAATTAAAATAGAAGCCAACATAACTGGACTGTGCGGGGCTAAAGATCCACAAAACTAAAAATTCTAGACAAGCAAATCCACTCTTGTGATGGAAAAGCCATATAGTCCACCTCTTTAAAGTGAAGACCTGCCAGGCTGCCCTTTCTCTACCTATAACTATCATGCATCTAATTACTCAGAGACATATTTACCATTACAAATATTCTGATGTAGCAGAGGAACGGACACTTCTAAAGGCAAAAAACTGGAAAAAGAAAATAAACAGAACAGATGTGTGATTCACAGTTATGAACAACAGAATAGCTACCAATTCCATAATATTGATTACTATTCTGCTATGTTACTTCAACTTGGGACAAGTGTAAGATGCAGGTACATATAAAAATGCCATGTTTACGAACTACAAACCCGTGATATTTTGCTCATGCGCACATGTTATAATTTGTTCCTCAATGTTATCAGTAAATTATCATCCAAGTAATTAATGAACAATTATATAACAATGTGAACATCTTTAATATTATACTTGCAAAAGTGGACAAGTGTCTCATACCCTCATCTGAGTGTAATCTATTCGGCAAATATAGTTCCAGCATTAAGAAGAATAAGAAACTTGAAGCAAACCAGTTATTAGTATAATGCCTTATCTTGGAATATAAAGAGCATCTCGAAGAAGTTCGGATGTGCTTGTTCCACTCATTTTATCAGCTATTACAAAAGCAAGTGGGCGGAGGGTGCTTCATGGGAAATTTTGTTGTCCCTCATAGTGGGGACCATATACCGTCAATATAGTTTTAGAAATTGTCTAAAATAGCAATTGAGAGGATTTTGCTTACATTAGCACTTCTGGCCTAAACTTGGGAGAGGGAGGGTTTTCAAGAATCCATGCATGTCGTGTTTATTATGGGGGTTTTTTATTCAAGCATCTTACAGGACAATGATTCTGGTGTTTTTTGTGGATATCACTTGGTAATATGCAACATGACTAGAGAATGGTCTTAGCAATTGATTCTAGATTGTGCTATAAGATCCAAGATTTTACCAGTTTCAGCATCCTAGTCAATGAAGCTCCTTTTTCATACTGGAGAAATAACAACAGTTTGATTTCAAATACTCGTGTGTATTTCACTCAGTAATGCATCTTCTTTACAATCTCACTTTATTTTGAGACAGATGACAGCAACATATTAGACAGGTCTACCTCCGAGGTTAGCTATAGCATGTTAGAGTTTTACTGGCACAATCTATTTATAAACTGTTCCTTGGAGGTTGTGGAATAAATGTCTACTCAAAGTGACATGAGGGATAGTGCTTGCGTGAGCATGCAAGCATCTTGTGCATGAGCAAAGAACAAGAAACGTGACAGCCACCACCTTCGAAACATACCAATTCTCTTTCTTGTCCCTTTCTATTCTGAGTCCGTGCATTTAAACAATAAATACTCTAATGCAACATAATCAAGCTAAAGGCAGTTTTTTTTAATAAGTTTGGAATAGTGATTGGAGGGGAGGGGATAAATTTCAAAGAAACCGAAAGATACAGGGTTCGAACCCTGGTCAATACCCTTCTAAAGGGTGAACGATACCACTTGAGCTACAAGCTTGTGGTAAGCTAAAGGCAGTTTTAACTTCACAGGGATTTCTTTTCAGCAAACGGAAAATACTTGAAATCATGGTATGCAGGCCGAAGGAAAACCAAATGAACGGTTCAAAGGCACTTTAACAAGACACGTTTCCACAAACGTGATGCAAAAATTGTAATTTCGATCAGTGTTTGTAAATATCCATACATGAATATCTTTTCATAGATTCTCCACCACGACAAACTTAGAAGCTAATAGGAAGACCTTCCAAAAGACGGCCATAGATACTATGACGAATACACCATTCCACGTGTGAGAGCAGACAATTACAGAAGTGTAATATCGTTATTAGTTAATAAAAGACAAGGAAGCGTGAATTATGTACACTGAGCAGCTCAACTAGCTACGGATAAAGAAATAGCAAGTATGAAGTTGTGTTCCCCACAAATAAATTTATCAGGTACATTTGCCTACTGGACAAGAATTAATGAAAAAAATAGCCCATCAGTCACCACTTTGGTTTCTGGTGGAATGATATTTGCAATTCCATGATCCAGAAATGAAAAGAAGAAAAACCAAACCACTTTGACTTTAAGGCTGGTGCAAACAGTATAATTTGTGCACAACTAAAATGAAAACATGAAGGCCTTGTATGGTTGTCTTTCTAAAGCCAGCATTAACAGGAAATCAAATTCAACGAGTAGTACTGGCATAAAAAAAAAAAAAAGAACAATGCGGAACAACATTTTCTCTAGGGTTTGCGTTCCATACTTACACGCTGAACGTAGATGTGACTTTGTCGTTGGCGGTCCGCACAGCGGCTTCAAGATCGAAAGAGGAGGCATCTTCGTCGGCGGCGTTGGAAGCGGCGGCATAAGCGTTCCAGTCGGCGAGCAGAGACGTCGGCTTCTTGTCAAGATCGCTGCTAGGGCCGCCCGTGAACCACGCCTGCGCTGTCTTATGCATATCCGGTGTGTTATTTATTGCCGCTAGCTGTTGATCGAGGAAAGCGCAAAAGAGAGAATAGTGTGAAAGATCAATGCGCGTGCAATGGGGCGGCGGAGCGGCGGCAGCGGTTTGAGAATGGGGCGTCGCTGTGAAGAAATGATGCGCCTGCGCGGCTGTGTTCTCTTTTCTTTTTGGTAAATATCACTTGACCCCCAATACTCTTATTGAATATCACTTTACCCCTTTATACTTTCAATTATATTATTTTACCTCCTTGTACTATTAATTTGTATCACTTTGTTCCCTTAACAATTAAAATATCATTTAATCCTCCTATTCCTTTATTAAATTACCTAATTGTTCATACTACTATTTTTAATTTAACAATTATGGCATTAAATACATATAACTTTTTTTTAAAAAAAAAACTTATTTGTTATTTATTAAAATTAAAATAGTTCTTGTAGGTTATAATTTTCTATAAACTAATATATTCATACAGTTTTTTCATAATAAATAATAAATTTAGAATTATGTATTATATTGTTAATAATATTTTATATTAAAAAACGTAACCACTAAAGTAACTATTTTTTCTCTATTTAACATAGTTTGATTAAATAATGATTATTCAATCAATAACTAAAAAACTACTAATAATATTCACATTTTTACTAAAATTATATATTATATACTTTTAAGTATATGATGAATAATAAATTAAAACCTTAAACCTATTAGCTAATAGAAATATCTTATTATATATTAATGTAACATGGCCTATATAATGTTAAATAATTAGCAACTAAATGTAAAATATGATAGATTTAATATTAAGTATTAATTAATCAAGTTGAGAAAATAATTTTAAAATAAGTACAACTTTATTAATATTAAATACTTTTAAAATAATTTTGTTATTTTAATAAAACTAATAGGCACGGGATAAAATGGTAATTGTTTTGAGCATATGAGTATAAAATAATACTCTAGAAGCACCACGAGCTTGTAGCTCAAGGGATATATCTCCCCCTTCGTAAGGTATTGACCAGGTTCGAACCATGTATCTTTCAGTTTATTTGAAATTTATCCCCTCCCTCCAACCACTACTCCCAACTTATTAAAAAAATAATATTCTAGAAGCAAAATGGGGCAAAGTGATACTAATTAATAGTATAAGAAGGTAAAGTGATACAATTGAGAGTATAATGGAGTAAAGTGATACTCAAGGAGAGTGTAGGGAACAAAGTGAATTTACCCTTTCCTTTTCTAATCCTTTTCTATAGATTATTAATTATTATTAGTAAAGGTAAACCTCTGCAAATTAAGATTGTCAAATCATTGATTTAGGTTAATATTAAATAATCGATAAATTAATAATTTATTAATTTATAGAAGGAGAGTGCTATTAACACCCTCAAAACTTATCAATACACCCCCTCTGTCAAACTTCTAATCTTCTTCCCCATTCTTATACATCGGATTCTTCTTCTCATTCTTATCTTCTCTCTCCTTTCTTTATTCCCAAACCCTACAACTAGCAAAAGAATTCGAACATGGACGATTCATGCAATTTTCCATGTTTTCGGTTGTACATGGCTTTAATGAAGTGTTTTCCTGTCATTTTGCATTGTTGGTTGCAAGCACTATAAACTCCTTACATGGTTGCAGATTGTTGAAAATTCATGACCCAAAATAAATTACGAGCAAGATGAATTGGAAATGATAGCAATACTACTAATTCCTCCTAAAAGAGTAAAACTGAAAGAAAAAAGTTTTTGTCCATGGAACAATACCAAAAGACTTTACAACTTTATCTCTAAATAATATGCTTTTAATAGGCTCTCATGTTTGTGTTCCTCAATATGAGCAATGATTTGATTCATTTGGCACAAAGTCACCAAAGACACATTTCGTCTTTGATTCATTTGTTTCCTCACGTATTACACCTTTTCTTCTCTCCAGAATGTCGTGTGTGTTGGGTAATGGGTGTGTGTATTGGATGAGTTTATGTTTTAGGGAAAGAATAAGGGTTTAATTGAGGAAAGGGTGAAGTAGGGAATGTTAAGGGGGTGTATTAAGTAAATAAGTTATTTTTAAAAAAAGGGTAGGGTGTATTAAGAAAGATGGTGTATTGATACTCATATTGCAAGGTTGAATCTTTTGATAATTTGTTTAATGACAAGAAAATAATTCATTATTTCAATAGTTTTTAGATGGGCATGACATTCCAAGCAAAATAAATTTTTCTACAAGTTATTGCTTGGAATGTCATGTCCATCTAAAAACTATTGAAATAATGAATTTTTTTTGTCATCAAACAAATTATCAAAAGATTCAATCTTGCAATATGAGTATTGTACAATTGCAGAGATGTACTTGAACTGCAGAATTATTGACCGACGAGCAGATAATCGAGAACGACATGTGAATTGTGAAATTGAAGACAGTAATTGTCGTATAGATCCTCATTAATTCTCAAAAGAAAGTTCACAAACAATGCTATTGAATAATATGTGTTGAGCTACCAGAAAATCATACTAAAAGTTTTTAATGCCTTAATAAAAGTCGGAGATGAGATTTAATGTGGAATCAATTTCAATAAGAAACAAATGACAATTGAGTTATTTTTAATGAAGTCTTAATTTATTAATCATAAATAATATATATATAAGGAGTTATTAATTTATATTGCATGGGCCCGACCATATGAATTCTTGTATATGTATTATATTATAAATTTAGCGAATTATTAATTTAGTACGTCGTCCCCAAGTCTGGATCGGAAAAATATATTATTTAAGCGATGTTATTAATTAATTGGGTATTTAATTATCGAGATTCTAATGTATTAGATTATTAATGGTGCAAAAATAATTCCTTCCGTTAAAATAAAAACTAAGGTGAACTATGAAAAGTATTTTTTAGATTTATTTGAATAAAATATAGCTATCTTTTAAAACTATAAATATTTCATTTGTTTATATTTTACAAATAGTATGTATTGAAATTTTTTTCTTCAAAAATCCGGCCCTATATTTTTTGTTGAAAAACAAAAGGATTTACAATTGTTTCCAGGTATAAGCAAGGGTTCTATGCGGTCAAAAAGGATTGTGAATAGACCATAGCGCTTGCGCGAAAAGGCACCACCCCATCAAGGAGTATCTTTGAATTCTCAATCACCTGTCTCTACCCCTTTGACGTTTGTTTGTACTTCGTGCAATTACGTCTTGCCTACTAAATAAAGAAGTTGAAAGAAGAAGTGTGGTTCGTTCAAGAAATTCATACCTCTCTATCTATCTCTGAGATATATAATTCGGGATTAGGTTTATCATTAGATGAACTATATTGTTGATACTGACCCAAAAAAAGAAGACGGTAGGTACAACTAGGAAAGGGTATCAAAGGTGAGCCAATAAGTAAAGAGTGGGAGTTAGAGAACATTTTCACGATAAAAAAGGCGATATCTATGGATTGGTTGACTATAAGTCAATCCTATCAAAAGCTCTTTGTAATCTTGAATTTATGCTTGAACAGGGGGATATTATATAAATTGTGTTTAAACTATTGATCGGGTATGAACCAAATACAATATAAAAATTGGAGAAAAACAAACGATACAAGATTTTCTGTATTACAACTTGAAGAAAACGAACAAGTCTAAGGTGTGTAGGACATTTTCCTTAAAGTGTTATTTGCCCCCACTACGTGCTAACCGAGTTTGTGGCAAATTACTTTTATGATACAATAGAAAAATGAAACAATCAAATAGTACGTTTTTGGATTGTTTCTACAAGAAAATAAGAATGCCCAAAAGTTAATTAAAAAAATAAAATGTTGGTCTTTATCAGTTGTTTATACATTTTGTAGGCTTAATACGGTTATGTATAAACAGACACCAAATACACTTTGAAACTCTTCAATCAAGCATGTGCCTCTTCGGAGAAAATCGAAACTCCAAGCCACTCTTCCAAATGGTTGCTTGTTATTCACCGTTTCTCTAAATCATACTCCACGGATAACATGAATTTGTGAGGCACAAGTTATCAAAATGAGGGGTTGCAACTTTTGGTGGTAATAGCATGACACATCACTCCAACAAGTTTGTTTCTTGGTGTAAGAATTTTAATTTTATTATTATATTACAAACTGTTAGAAATTACAGTGGTTACAGAAACAGGAAAAAGCTTTCAAGATAACTTACAAAACAGAAACATAAAATTACAAGAAAAGTAAAACCTAACTATTACAAATCTTGAATGGACTCCAACTCCAGAAGCATGAATCTAACAGAACTTTACAAGTCGAGTCGATGTTCCGCAAGACAAATACGTCCCGGCTAGTGCTCACGGTTTGACGTAATGTCCCCAATGATAAAATGGCTTACGTCTTTTGTGTAGTAGCACCACTAACACAAAAGCCCCATTGAACTAGAATGATGAGAAAACTGGTTTGCTTGACTCAAAACTGCAGAAAGGAAGTGCTAACACGAGATGTTATAACACTGGGTGGTAACACCTACTAGACAGATTATGAACATCTGAATGTTATCTATTTCTCTGCAAAATCTGTCTTCCTCTCTAATTTCGCACTCTTCTCCCATGCAACAATGCACCATAGGCTTATAAAAGTCATCATTTCCAACACTTGTAGGGAATTAAATATAGAGAGTGGGCATTAAACCATATGTAACTCCCATAAGTTACAAGTCTCTTCTTATGACCACTACTTGAGGAGTTACAAACTCCAAAAGTCACATGAACTTGGACACCTCCAATGTCTAGATTCATAGACACACGAACTTGGACACCTCCAATATCCAGATTCATCAGGCCCAACAATCACTTGAATCCGTGATAAGCTTATTTTCGAGTGACAATACCAACTGAACCTGAACCTGAACCCGAGCCCAAAGAGTCAGGTTGGTCCAAGGCCCATTTGTCATCATACACTTGTGTTATAATATATCCAACCAATAATACATTCTAGTATTTATACTAGGATAAACTATACACATTCGTGTGGCCAAATTTGTGTAATAATTTCTCACTTACCGAAATTCGATTTTGAGAAATAAAAAATACTTCGAACATCTACTCGGAAAGTAGATTAATAATATATAATTTAATTCCTCCAAAATTAAATTCCTAGCCACCGGAAATTTGGTCAAAGCCGGTTCGACGCCCACTTTTTCAAAACCAAATTTCCAACACAAACTATATATACAACATATTGTAGGGGTAATTACAAAAGTACCCCTGAGGTTTAGTCTAATTACAAAAAAACCCAGAAAACTTTCGAAATTACAAAAACTACCCTTGAGGTTTGTTCCGTCTAACATCTTAGGTACTTCTGTTAGTTGACCTAATAAAAAATGATGACATCATCAAAAAAATTGTATGGAAAACCAAGAATGCCCTTGAGGTACTGTTCATTAATTATGAGTAGACAAAAATACCCTTTGGGGCTATTTTGTAATATTTTCAAATATTGAGGGGTGTAATTGTAACTTTTAGTAATGAGCTTTTTTGATGAGCTTTTTTTTTTTTTGGTATGAGGAGTGTAATTGTAACAAATTATTGGTTGTAGTTTTACCTTTGTGCATTGTTGAATTAGGCTTTCACATGGTGGTGGAGTTAATTATTATTACACATGGTATAGTTACAACTTTATTATGTCATATATATATATATACCTCTGGAAAAACAAAAGTATTAAAAACAGCAAACTAAGGCATCATAAACCAAAAAGCATCATACAACTATAATGTAAGTAGCAAATATGTCATAGAACAATAGGCATCATACTGTTTTACAGCTTAAAAAAAGGTGCATTGGCAGCAACCCAAATGCCTAATATATTACCAAAACAATATTACCAAATACCTCCTGATAATTGGTTTCCCTTACATAAACCACCCACAGTTTTACCATAGACTACAAAAAAATACCCTGAAATAGTTTCAGCGGGGCATCCAAAACATAACAATTATTCAAAGAGCAGTACAACTGCTTTACCCAACACATTCTACACACAAAATAAGTAGTCATCCATCTAAAATAGTTTATCTTTGAAACGAGAAATGTAAACATCTAATCATGTTGTGGAGCAGGGGGCATCTTGGGTGGCAGGGGTACTGTTGCTTGTGGATGCCTTCTTCTTTCTTTTGATATCTCTAAGCATGTCTCTAAGAGAAATATTTGTGTTAGCTTCATTCTCTTCAGGTCCCCTCTACATGAGCATAATTTTAGTTAGAAAATTACAAAACATGATTAAATTGAACATGTAATAGGACATAAACAAACAATACCTTAGTTGCTCTTGTTTGAGAACTACCCACATTGCATGTTCTCTTGTTGTGCCCCAAACCCCCACAAGCCCCACATTTAAGAGTGCTTGATCTCTTAGGCTGTGAAGGGGCTTCTCCAGGCTCTTTCCTCATGTTCTTCTTTGGTCTACCAGGGAGTTTTTTCACCTTTGATGGCAACAATGTGGATGGATGAGGGTCCAAGTCAGATGGCCAAAATGCAACATCAGGAACATGATGAATCACCTCAGAATATGCTTTCAAATACATAGATGCATAGAAGCTAATATCTGTGTACCCTTCAAGTGACTCCCTTTTGTATGATATCCCCAATGCAGCATGCTTACAAGGGATTCCAGAAACATCCCATTCCTTGCAATAAGTTCGGTTCTTAAGGTTGACAATGTAGTGCATTCCCCCATCTTTCACCTGAAACTCATCAATACTACTAACTGTCAAGTGACAATTAACTGAATCCTCTTTCACAGAGTTCAATTTAGTGACCACATTGTCAGAAACTGCATTTGACCATCTGAGCCCTCTCTCATACCGTGCTCTAAGTATGCTCATCACTTTTGTTCTTAAGCCATCTAAAAGAGTCAAGATTGGCTTACTTCTAATGTCTCCTATCCAACTGTTGAAGGATTCAGAAATGTTGTTAGTAACGTAATTATTTTTTAGCCTTGTATCAAATCCATGCCTAGACTACAGATGACTTGGAATCTTTCTCAGCCATTCATAAGCTGCAGGCCTATGCTCCTTTATCTTTCCCATGGCAAAGTTGAATTCTTGGGCATTGTAGGACTTTGCAGCCATCCAAAAGTATTTTTTTAATATAAGACTAGCAAATTATAGTCTTAAATTGGCATATATATTCCTGCAACACTTTTTGTTAATCGCGTTCGGTGCCAATTCAGCAATTGCTTCAACAAGCCCCTACAATGGAATCACAATCCAAAGATTAATTAGGCAAATTACCAACAATATAATGTTTTACTGACTTACAAAATACCCCCTTCCATGTAGTTAAATATATATTTATCACAAGTCAGGTTTTACACAAATATCAATTACCCCCCTGAAGTTATAAATGTATATCAATTACCCCCTATACTTAATAAAACATAACAAACATACCTTTTGTCTATCTGTCATGAATGTCCATGGTTTGTCAGTATTAAAGCCTCCAAGCATTACATCCAAGCATTGAAAGAAGAAACCCCAGCTATCTCTTGTTTCACTTTCAACAACCGCAAAAGCGCAATTGGATATAACCCATTATTTCCATCAAGGCCAATCACCGACAACAAAACTCCCCAAAAGGCCCTTTAAGGTGAAAACCATCAAATCCATAAATGATCTCGCATCCATTTAAGAAACCATCCTTTAGTGCTTTCAAGCCCATAAACACCCGTTTGAATGTTGGTGTGAATGGTACTGTTCTTTCGCCCACTCCCCATCTTCATCCTCATTCCTATTAGTAATTCTCCCATATTGTAGCTTAATAATTGACCCGAGGATTAGTCCTTATGACCATCTCAAAGATAGGCGGGAGTTTTTGAATGACTCAATGAATCCTCAATTGATGTCGGTCTTTCTTTTTAGCCCTATACAACTTCATATATGGGGAGCAACTCCATACCTTCTTAGTTCAGATACTAATCCTTTAGCTTCATATTAGGATTCTCTCTAAGTACACTAGTCAACTTACTTGCCATCCAAGTAGAAGTGGCGACTTTCGATTGTCAACCCTCACACAAGTATGATCGGTACACATGTCTTGATTTTGAAAGTCAAACCATCACCTAAAACAGATGCATGGACCTCCATGGGCAACCCCTGCACGGCAAAGACATTTTGCGATCTACCCTTTGCTTCTCATTCTTTATTTTCTTCAACTAGAATCCCACTCTAACCACATATTTCTTCGAGCCTTCCTAAAAGCATACACATCAGTGGAGATTTGCCCAGTTTTTAGCTTTATTTCAGCTGTAGGATCATCAGGGAGAATGAACTCATCTTTATCAGTCTCAACCCCACCTTTATCTTCAGTGAAATCCTCATCAGAGATATTTTCAACATCACAATGATCATCAGACTCATTGATGGCTCAAAAGCTACCTTTAAAACCGTAGGCAAGTGCACCTATCGTTTTATAGTATAGATTATTGAGTATCGAGTGTCATTCCCACGAGGATTGTAAGTACTAATAATTACCGTCTTTTTGTTATTTAATCTAACAATTTTCAGAGTTTTGTTTGATGAAAAAGAAAAACAAATTATAAATTGTAAAAATGAAGGAAGATTTGTAAAATAAGAAATCAAGAGATAGAAATGTGTTTGAATGTAAATCCCTCTAGAATGTTTTTGTGATTTGACAAGTTAAAAATACAACCGTAAGCCCTTAAGCAAAAACCAACCTCTTTTAATAAAATCTCATGTCTTGTGGACCGTAGAAATTCCCAATTTAAGTTAAACCCTTTCTCAAGGCGAAAAACTTCTAATCTCAAGTTGATTAACTGAAATCTCTTTCTAGTTAAAACCCCCAAGACAACATTATAACGATTTGTGAATTCCCATATTAGGTTTGACCCTAATCCAGAAGATTTATGTCGTCCTATATCTAGGATTGCATGCAACTCTTTTCACTTATATAGGTTCTATTTCACCATGAATCTCTCGATTTCCCGGACGAAAAATAAACTTCAAATCAATAATGCGCATATACCAATTTGAATGAATAAAGCATAATATAAGTGAATCACACAAAACATGAAGATTTTTATTAAAAACATACACACCTTAATCACAAATCCATTCTAGAGTTCATTACATTCAAACACTAGGATTTTAGCTACACATGATTTTGACAAAAGAATAAATTACACAAGAGGATTTAAGTATTGTAGACATGGTGTACTTATCTTTCTCAAAATCTCAATTGACTTCTTCCTTGGTTGATGATGTTGCTCCAAGCCTTCTTCTCCAATATTGCCCCAAGCTTTCTTCTCCAAGACCTCTTGATCCCAATTCTACTTAATGAAATGAATACAATGAATATTTCCTGAGTATCTAAATGAATGAATCTCCCAATTTCAACCCTTGGCTTTTATAGGCAACCAATACATTGATAGTACTCTCTTTTATTAAACAATCACCCCCATTTTCCTTGTTGGTTGGTGAATTCTTGTATTCAAGTGATGAGGGAGGGGACATGGAGACATGTTTCAGCAAAATAGGGTGTTAAAAGTGTACAAAAGTGGCCAAAATGGGTTGGTTGGTGAGTTTTCCCCAAATTCCGCAAAGAAAAGTTGCAAAAAGAGGTCCGGACACGCCCAGTGTCGCCCGAACGGCCGGGCCGTCTTTGTTTTATCACACAGGAATCGGGAGACATGGTCATGCTTCCCAACACGCCATGCCGTGTCTCTGACACGACTCAGAAATGTTGGGAACACGGCATGGCCGCCGTGTCGGAGGTCATTTTGTGCGAAAAATCGAGTTTTTAGCTCCTGCGAACACGGTCGTGTTGCCCGACACCCCTGCCCGTGTTGGACCAAAAAGGCCCCGAAATGACGCGTTTGGCTTGGAATTTCGAGCGTTTTTGCATCCTTAAACTCCCCGGTATGTTTTGACATGAATCCATGGTCCGAAATTCACCAAAATTAGCCCCGAATGGTCAATCTACATCAATAAAAGCACCTCGGAGTAATATGAACTATGTACAATCAAAAATTTACAAAACTAACAATAAAATAACTTGAATTCTACTCAAATATACACATAAAACGTGCATAAAAAGACCCTTATCAAACTACCTCCAACTTTGAACTTTGCTTGTCCTCAAGCAAAACATTATATCAAAAAGAGGGATTCAATAAATCACAACATACAAAGATGATTTTTTTTTCAACATATTGAACATAAGTAGTCAAGTTCTTGGCCTTCTCAACCCGAATTAACCATTAAGTAAAAACATAGTTTTGTAAAACGATCGACTGTCAAGAAAGATTGTAATATCGGCAGGCATTATTCAGACTTAAAATCATCACTTCACAAATACTGATAGTTATGAACAACTTCAATTCAATAACGCCATGAAAATACAAGAATTCAATAGATCATTGTAGTTAGCTTACTAGTCATATAACCAAGCTTCTTGAACTTTATTGGAATGAGAAGTCAATGAGTATTCATTCTCCTCTCTTTTTTTTTTCGTTTTTTTTTTTTTTTGGGGACCTTTCGAGACATGCTTCCTCTAGGTTTATATTTTGAATTTCTGTTCAAACACTCCTAGGGTGGTTTCCCATACTCATATTCGTGTCGCCGTTTTACGTAAAAGACAAACATGGGGCTCATGAATGCTCCTAGTTACTAAGCAACAACAAATAGAGGAGTATAACCTCGATTGGTCCTTTTTTTTTTCTTCGTTTTTTTTTATTTTTTTTTCTTTTTTTTTTATTCACAAGCTTGGTTTAACAACTAGTTAACCACTACTAAATCATGAATTCTTGGAAGTTCATAGCATTAAGTATCGTCGTATATGCCTTAACACATCAAGTATTTATGGTGTTGGAAATCTCGTCAAAAAATTTAGCCCGCATCCACGCTCAATCTATCCTAGACAATCAATTGCTTCACATCAAAACACAAATTAACAAGTTAATATAGGTATAATTGGCCCAAGTTATTGACTAGCAAACATTTAATTTGTTACAAAAAAAATCACATCTTTTGAAAACAAACACACAAGCATTCCGAAAATATTATTGTACCCACCTCCAACTTTATGATTCACATTGTCCTCAATGTGAAAGAAAGAAATAGACAAACACACACAACACACTCGAAAAAAAAAAGCAAATAAATTAGAATGATATAAAAGAAGTGGAAAAAGAAAAATACGACCTTACTACAATAGTGGAATCGGTGTTGAGCGATCATTGGGTTGTTTTGCTACGGGACCTTCAACGGCATCTTCATACCTGATCAAAGTTAAGCAACACACAACTCGAATACCGTGAAATCTCAAATATTCCCAATTAGGACAACCAAGAAGATGTTCAAGAGTTTTTTTCTTTTTTTTTTATTTGAAAATGACTCTAAGGACTTGTGATTATTTTGAAAGAAAATAAAATACAAAAAAATAAAAATAACTGAAAACAATTGCACACAAACATCGGGTTGCCTCCCGGGTAGCGCTTAAAGTCGTATAGTTGGACTAACTCACCTAAATGTGAAGATTAGTCGGGCGAGCTTCAAACTTATGAAAATCCCTTTGGTGTTTAGGAGAACTACCCCCAACCTCAAGTTTCAAAATGTGCATTTTGACCTTTCCGGTCCCCTTTTTGGGCATAAGCTTCCAACATGGACTTTGAACAACACTTTTCTCCAAGAGTTTCTCATCATGCAAAGGAATTGAATCGGCAAAAGAACAAGTAGTATCCTTTTCAATATCAACATGAATTTTAAAAATTACTTGTTCATCCCCTACTCTCAAAGTTAATTTTCCCTCATGCACATCAATGATAGATTTCGCCGTAGCCAAGAAAGGACGCCCAAGAATTAGAGGAACATCAATATCATCATGCATGTCAAGAATAACAAAATCAACTGGGAACATGAATTTATCAATCTTGACTAACACATCATTAATAATACCTCTAGGATGTTTAATCGATTTATCGGCCAATTGAATGTCCATCCTAATAGGTTTAAGTTCACTTAATTCTGCATGCTTGAATGTTTCATAAGACATCACGTTGATACTAGCTCCCAAGTCGGCTAGTGCTCTATCAACATGTAAACCATCAATTGTACAAGGGATAATAAAGCTTCCTGGATCATTAAATTTTTGTGGTAATTCATTGGAAGAACATTTATCATTCAATTGCACATTTGATAATTTGTTAAGCTTATTTTCATTAGGAATGATGTCATGAAGATCCCTAACATGCTTTGAAAGAGGTTGAACAAATGGAAAATTAGTATGTAATTGCTTGAATGACTCAAGGTACTTACCAAATTTGTCCTCCCTTCTATCTTCTTCGATTAAACTCCTTAGGGATCTTGGGTTTGTATTCAATGACCACCTTTTTCACGGGCTTTTCTTCGTGTTTGTTGTCCTCCACATATTTCTCGCATGGTGGCGTTGGCATAATCATGCTCATGTGGAAAACCGATGGTGATTGCCTTTACGTGCTCCCTCGGTTTGGCTCGGTGTTACCCGCAAAACTTCCTTGTGGCCTTTCGAAATCATTTTCGCAATTTGGCCTATTTGGTTTTCCAAATTATGGATAGATGCCTCTTGATTTCTTAAGGATGTTTCGACCGCTGAATCGGGCATCCGTTGATTGCACAAACTTTGCCATAAGTTCCTCCAAGTTAGGCTTTCCTTGGGTCGGCTGAACCGGAGGCGTGTGTAGATTAGGATTGGGATTAGCCGTGGTTGACCTTGATTACTCAATCGAAGTTCGGTCGACGCCAACCTGGATTATAGGTGTTACTTGAAAGGATTATTTTGAGAGGGTCGAGATTGATTACCTAGATAATCCACTTGTTCATGCGGTGGTATCGCATGGGGCACTCTTGGTGGTTGTGCGATCCTCCACAAGTCTCACATGAGAAAACTTGTTTTGGAACCGCCAACCCGTCAATTTTCTCGAGTCGAGCTTCGACTGCTGGCGGCTAGCGTAACTTACCGCGTCTGCATTGTATACACTCACCATCCTGTTGGATTTACCTCGCACGGATTGCCATTGATATCCATTCATGGCCATTCCTCTATTAGATCTTGGCGGCTTCGGTGTTTTATTGTTCAACGTTCCCCGCCGCCGCATCAATCATTTGCCTCGTCGATGAGAGTAGCCCATTGTAAAACGTTTGGACTTGCATCCAAACGGGAGGCCATGATGTGGGAATTTTCGCAACAACTCTTTGAATCTCTCCCAAGTATCGTACAAGGTCTCATCGCCTCTTGAGTGAATGAAGAGATCTCATTCCTCAAATGTGCGGTTTTGGCGGTGGAAAATACTTCAAAAGGAACTTTTCCGCCATAATACTCCATGTTGTGATTGTTCCCTTCGGAGTGTTTAACCATTGTTTAGCCCGTCCCCGAGAGTAAATGGGAACAAGCGTAACGGATGGCATCGTCGAGACTCCATTTATTTTGAAGGTATCGCAAATTTCGAGAAATTCGCGATATGATTATTGGATCTTAAATGGTAGGCGTCGAATTGAACAAATTGTTGTACCATTTGAATGACATTCGGTTTGATTTCAAAATTATTGGCCGCAAATGGCCTTACGATACTTGGACGATGTACCGTCCATAGACGGCCAGCGTAGTCATACATGGTTCTTTGTTGTTCATCCGCCATATCGGGACCTTTGCTTTCGTTAATATCCTCCTCGTGGTCTGTACTAATACTTTCCTTTGTGTTGCTACCGGCGGTGTCGCGCTTCCAAATTCGGCGACGAGTAGGCATGCACTGCGGTAAATAAAGAGGATAAGTGTAATCCAAGACTTACAAAGATAGATAAAAAGAAAGACAAATGATGAAATAAAATAAAAAAATGATTAAATTAACAAAAATAAGGTGTTCTTAATATTACAATCCCCGGCAACGGCGCCAAAAACTTGATGGCTCAAAAGCTACCTTTAAAACCGTAGGCAAGTGCACCTATCGTTTTATAGTATAGATTATTGAGTATCGAGTGTCATTCCCACGAGGATTGTAAGTACTAATAATTACCGTCTTTTTGTTATTTAATCTAACAATTTTCGTAGTTTTGTTTGATGAAAAAGAAAAACAAATTATAAATTGTAAAAATGAAGGAAGATTTGTAAAATAAGAAATCAAGAGATAGAAATGTGTTTGAATGTAAATCCCTCTAGAATGTTTTTGTGATTTGACAAGTTAAAAATACAACCGTAAGCCCTTAAAAAAACCAACCTCTTTTAATAAAATCTCATGTCTTGTGGACCGTAGAAATTCCCAATTTAAGTTAAACCCTTTCTCAAGGCGAAAAACTTCTAATCTCAAGTTGATTAACTCAAAATCTCTTTCTAGTTAAAACCCCAAGACAAACATTATAACGATTTGTGAATTCCCATATTAGGTTTGACCCTAATCCGGAAGATTTATGTCGTCCTATATCTAGGATTGCATGCAACTCTTTTCACTTATATAGGTTCTATTTCACCATGAATCTCTCGATTTCCCGGACGAAAAATAAACTTCAAATCAATAATGCGCATATACCAATTTGAATGAATAAAGCATAATATAAGTGAATCACACAAAACATGAAGATTTTTATTAAAAACATACACACCTTAATCACAAATCCATTCTAGAGTTCATTACATTCAAACACTAGGATTTTAGCTACACATGATTTTGACAAAAGAATAAATTACACAAGAGGATTTAAGTATTGTAGACATGGTGTACTTATCTTTCTCAAAATCTCAATTGACTTCTTCCTTGGTTGATGATGTTGCTCCAAGCCTTCTTCTCCAATATTGCCCCAAGCTTTCTTCTCCAAGACCTCTTGATCCCAATTCTACTTAATGAAATGAATACAATGAATATTTCCGAGTATCTAAATGAATGAATCTCCCAATTTCAACCCTTGGCTTTTATAGGCAACCAATACATTGATAGTACTCTCTTTTATTAAACAATCACCCCCATTTTCCTTGTTGGTTGGTGAATTCTTGTATTCAAGTGATGAGGAGGGACATGGAGACATGTTTAAGCAAAATAGGGTGTTAAAAGTGTACAAAAGTGGCCAAAATGGGTTGGTTGGTGAGTTTTCCCCAAATTCCGCAAAGAAAAGTTGCAAAAAGAGGTCCGGACACGCCCGTGTCGCCCCCGGAACGGCCGGGCCGTGCTTTGTTTTATCACACAGGAATCGGGAGACATGGTCGTGCTTCCCAACACGGCCAGGCCTGTCTCGACACGGCCGTGTTAAGGAACACGGCATGGCCGTGTCGGAGGTCGGCTTTTTGTCTGAAAAAAATCGAGTTTTTAGCTCCGTGAACACGGTCGTGTTGCCCGACACCCCGCCCGTGTTGGACCAAAAAGGCCCGAAATGACGTGTTTGGCTTGGAATTTCGAGCGTTTTTGCATCCTTAAACTCCCGTATGTTTTGACATGAATCCATGGTCCGAAATTCACCAAAATTAGCCCCGAATGGTCAATCTACATCAATAAAAGCACCTCGGAGTAATATGAACTATGTACAATCAAAAATTTACAAAACTAACAATAAAATAACTCGAATTCTACTCAAATATACACATAAAACGTGCATAAAAAAACCCTTATCACTCATAACCTGATAACTGTGAACCCCCTTGATCATCACAGTCTTCAGTCTCAACTTCATCATCATTATTTTCTTCATCATCATTTTCTTCAGGCTCATCACCCTCACTATTATCCCCATCATTAGAGCCATCACTCTCATTTTCCCCAGGATCATCACCCAGCTCATCACCCCCATCCTCTTCAAAATCATCATCCTCACACAGTTCATTGTCACCCCCAATATCTGTATACTTGTCATGTTGCCCAATTGTCTCACCATACCCTTGCCAATCTGTGTCATTCAAATTCTCAAGCTCTAAATCTTCAATAATGGCTTCCCAATTGTCCTCTACACTCTGTTGTACTCCTTTTTGTCTAGGCTCTTGCCCTTTTGTCCCCTTCTCACAGTCTACTTGCACACTTTGATCACCATTTGCCCCAAAATCATCTTTCTCCTTTTCAAACTATGCCCCAATCCCCTCTGTCTCCATCTCACAATGTTCCTGCACATTTTTTTCACCCTCAGCCCCAATACCCTCTTCAACAGCCATAGCCCCAATACCCTCTTTATCACCCTCAGCCTCAATACCCTATTTTTCACTCTCAGCCCCAATACCCTCTTGAGCACTCTTAACCCCAATACCCTCTTGTTGAATACCCTCTTTTTCACCTCACCCAATACCCACTTCAAACCCTCAACCTAATACCCTCTTCAGCCCCAATACCTTCTTTATCACCCTCAGTCCCCTTTGTCTCCATCTCACTAGTGTTAGTCCAAGTGGCTACGATAACCTAGAGGGGGTGAATATATTATGCCGATTTTTTCGCAATTAGCCCTCTTTTTCGAATGATCAATCAAAGACAATAATAAAGGTGCAGAAATTAAACAACACGCCTCGATTTATAGAGGTTCAACCCACCTAGGGCCTAGTCCTCTACCGAAAGAAAAAAGATTTTATTAATAATTACCAAAATTATTACAACATCACCTTTGAAGATTACCACAATCTTCTAACACCACCTCTTTGGAGATTACCACAATCTCCCTTGAAGATTACCACAATCTTCAACGACACCTTGTGAAGATTACCACAATCTTCAACCTTGAAGAATACCAAATTCTTCAACACCTCAAAGAGCACCAAACTCTTCAATAAGAAGATTACCACAATCTCCTTGCACCTAACACCTAGTTCACCCAAGTGTGTTCTTACCACAAGAACACTCACAAGGATATCTTGTGTTGAATGATGAACCCAAAAATTCAAGATTACAACTCTATAAAGAATAATACAATTTTGAGTGCAAGTGTAATCAAGAATCAAGCCTAGACCTCAAGATGTGAAAGTGATATACTTAGGCTATAAATACAACAAGAGTGTTGAATATGAAAACTTAGAAATTTTCAGATTTCTTGTTGTGTATTTGCTTGTGTTGTTCTTGTCTTGTGTCTTCAATTCATCCTCTATTTATAGGAGAGTCTTCACAAACATAGGCTCATCCTTCTTCACTTTTGTCTACAAAAAGAGGATCACAAGATGTAGAAATAATGTACAAAAATGAAAAGCAAATCTTACTGATATGGATGTCCAACAGTACAAATTTGCTGTCAAAAGTTTACATAGCGCGACCGGTCGCTCTATAGAAAATTTTGAACGTTAAAGAAAATTAGTGCGATCCAGGTACCATTCGGGGAGGGGTGTGACCGGTCATAGGGGGGTCCGACCGGTTGCCCTAGGGTCCTACCGGTCGGCCCCTACTCGGACCGGTCCCCCTCTTCACAATTTCAAGTCTGGAGTGTTCTGTTTCATTTTGTTTGTTCTCCAGTTACCGGCCGACCTCCAACTTGAAATTTTGTCCGATTTTTGTCAAAAATAAACTTCAAAAAATACTCCAAAAAATTGGTAAAAACATTTTAAATCAATTGACAGTATTTGGACAACATTTATACACATTGTTTTGGTATAAAAACTCATTTAAACAAAATCATCAAAATTTTGATAAAAATATTTATCTAACAATCTCCCCCTTTTTGATGATTACAAACCAAAACAATTTTAGTAGATCGATTTAAAAACAAAACACATTTTCCGGTCTAAAACATCAATCCATAACAAGCAACATTTGTCATAAGTACAAACACTAGGATAGGAGCAAATATATTTCAAAAATATTTTTGCACAAGCTCCCCCTATCAAAATACACATCAAGAACAAGTATAGAAGCAACTGATTAAAAGCTAAAAGCTTAGCTTTTACAAAATAAGCTTAAATTATTTGAGCTTAAAAGCTCCCCCTGTCACAAAGACATCATTAGTCAAGCATAAAAGTCCATAATACATCAAATGGACTAAGTAATATTCACAGCTTTTTGGCTTTTAAGAGCCCTAGCTTATAGCTTTTCTTGTGAGCTTATTTTCGCTACTTTGAGCGTATGAGCATTTTTCCTATTTATCCCTCTTTGGAATCATAAAAAAAATGTTAGCACGATAAAAACATCATACAATTATATCAGAGTGCGCAATTTAATCGATTTATTGAGCATTTTGAATATTGAAGCTTAAATTCTAAATAAAAAGGGAAAATTTGATCATTTGATTTGTAAAAGCTCATTTGATTGATAAAATATGATCTCTATAAACTTATAAGACTTTTCAAATCAAGATAATCATGTAGGTGATGAATTTTTCATAGAAAGATTTTGTCAAACACTTGACGTGCGTCGAATAAAACAAGAGAAATATAACGCCTTTGTATTTCATTTAAGCCAAAATTTTCATCACCAAATGCAATATAACAACATACATCCATCAACAATCATCATATACAACATACTAATACAAGAATTTCATCAAAATAGCAAGATACAAGCACATTCTCAAGGGTTCAAATTTAATTGAGATTAAAAGGGGAAATTCTTACCAATTGATCGGAGAAGTCGGATGATATGGATGAAATAGAAGTTACATAAACTCAAAAATATAGATTTTATAAGAAGAAAACTATTTTGAGTGAATTGTGTGTGAAAAATGCGAAAGGGTTCGATTTTGGAAGAAAATGATCAAAAAAACGAAATGAAGGACAGAACCAATTTTATCCCTAAAATCACTTAGGGCGACCGGTCGACGGGTAGGGCGACTGGTTCATGCAACTCGGTCGACCTCTCCGTCGACCGATGCCTGAACACCAGTTCTGTTTCTGTCCGAATTTTGCACCAAAAATCCGATTTTTCACCCCTAAGTTTTAAATACATGCAAATTGGAAACATAGACCTCATTCAATATACATTATGCCTAAACAAGCTCGAAATGAGGTAAAAGACTCGGTGGTTAATGGTTAAAAATGAATGTCCACGAGTTATCCTTGAGACAGAATTAAACACGTCTCAATTTTCCGTTAGGAGACACAATCCCTTAAAAAATATCGCATCTCAATATGTTTAGTTCGATTATGAATAACCAAATTTTGAAAAATTATATACACCGGACTTGTTCTCCCGAAAAATATTTAACGTTTTAAAATTTTGGATAAAACAAGCCATAAGAAGAAGTGCCTTTCAAATATTTAAAATTACTTTTAACGGCACTTTAATGAGATTCGTTGGGATAGTTTTGAAATCGAGCATATAGGCATAAGGCATGAAGAATTCCGAGTCTATAAGAATAATGAAAGTTGATAAACATACCTCGAATTTATTTGTCAACCAATATGCCTTTCGCAATCTTGACACTTTATGACGTAGATGGCAATGGATGAGTCTACGATCATTTGTTCCTTAATACCAAAATACTTCCTGCAAAAACTTGATAAAATATCTTGCACAAGAGCATAGTGATATCGAATAATATACACAATATTGAACAACATAGAAGTTGAACAAGTAGCACATGCTATGCTATTTAAGGAATCAACAAAAGTTTGATAACACAAGTGCTTATTAAAAATCCATATAAGGTCTCTTTTGAAATTTGAAAATCCGAGAATATAAAATTGAGACCTCATTTTTAAGAAATAATTTTATAAAGAATTTTGACAATCAATACAAAAATTAAAGACATGAAAATGTGCAATAATTATAAAAAGGCAATGCATATTTCAAGAAGAGGATAAGAGTTACCAATTTCGCCATTGCCAAGGGTTGTATTTTTTCTATTGTTGATTATACCTTCTTGTTGAAAAATAATTTTGTTGATAATATCTCTTCGTTCGATCATATGGCGCGATCGTTTGTTGTCTATATGACAATTTAAAACTCCTTTGATTTCTATTGCGCCGAGTACCTAACATAAAATTTTCTTGTGGTACCCTCAAGTGTTTGGGTCCTTTGGTATTAACATTGAGACTTTTAGGTCTCCAATAATAATTAGAACTATTGTTTACCCGACAAGTATTAGTCGTGTGACCAATTTTACCACAATAGAAACATGTAATAGTTCTAGAAGAATAATGACCAACATGCATAGAGACTTGGTTCTTTTTCTTAACATTAATAACATTAGGCTTATAACCAAGTCCTAGTTTCAAATGATCACAACGTTGAACATCAAGAATTTTGGTCATTTTATCGGTACTCAAGTTAAACTTCAACATATCCTTTTTCATACAATCAATATCCTTAACTAGAGTACTATTTTCTTCTTCAAGAATTCTAACCTTATCAAGTATAACATTATGAGCACTAGTAAGAGATTCATAAGAAGCATGTAAACTATCCTTTTCATTATTCATGGTGTTGAACTCCTTTTTCAAATTCTTATATTTAAAAAGCAAGCTTTGGAATTCATTTTGAAGCTCATTAAAATCATTTTGCAATTCATCATAATCATCATGCAATTCATTATTAAAAGAAATAGACGGTTGATTTCCATTAGACATTGCTCGGCTTCTTCATCGTCGGATGAGAGAAGTTCGTCTCATGTTGTTGGTTCGGCTTTGGCCTTCAAGGCTTTGTGAAAGTGCTTTTCTTTATTTGTTCTTCTTCCCTTTTTGGACAATCGACAATATGATGTACGAGTTTTCCGCATCTAAAACAAGAATAGTCTCTTGTTTTTCTTTCCTTGTTTTTATTTACAAATTTTGTAAATTTTCTAATAAGCTCCTCATCTTCTTCTTCATCTTCATCTTCGTCTTCCTAATTACTAGAATAATAATTTTTCGATTTTAAGGCAAGACCTTTTGGAGTTGATCCCATACCCGGTTGAGAAATTGATGCCTTTGAGTTACTCATTTCATTTGTATAAACTTCATAGATGAGAAGATTATCAATAAGCTCATCAAAATTTAGAGTTTCCAAATTTTGAGCTTCCGTAATAGCGGTAACTTTTTCGGACCAAGAGGCGGGAAGAGTATTACGAACTTTTGTAACTTTATCCTCTTCGGAAATAATTTTCCCAAGTGCAACAAGAGGATTTACAATATTGTCAAGCCTTTCAACCATTCTAGAAATATTTTCACCAATATTCATAGTTAAATTTTCGAACTCTTTGACCAACATGGTCTTTCGAGCTTGTTTCACTTTCTTTGTGCCTTCCCACACATCATGAGCGGATCGAATACCTCTAATTCGAGTATACTCCGTAGAGGTAAGAGAACAATGAAGAATATTAAGAGCTTTACCGTTTAAGGAGAATATTTTCTTGTCTTCATCATCATAATCCTTGAGGGCCTTGGGAATTTGAGTGTCGTCTTCATTTTTCTTCATCGGGATGGATACTCCATTTATAATCGTGTTCCAAATATAGAACCCGCAACCTTGTAAGAAGCATTCCATTCGATCCTTCCAAAATGCATAATTGTTGGAGTCGAAAAGAGGCAGTCTATTGAATGATGCGCCGGTTGGTAGATAACTCTCGTTCGTAGCCATGGATCTTTCCTCTTTACTCGGAATGAGCTAGCCAAAGAGTTTGGCTCTGATACCACTTGTTAGTCCAAGTGGCTACGATAATCTAGAGGGGGGTGAATAGATTATGCCGATTTTTTCGCAATTAGCCCTCTTTTTCAAATGATAAATCAAAGACAAGAATAAAGGTGCGGAAATTAAACAACACGCCTCGATTTATAGAAGTTCAACCTACCTAGGGCCTAGTCCTCTACCACCTCAATATCTCCGGGATGGATTTCAAAAAGAAAAAAGATTTTATTAATAATTACCAAAATTATTACAACATCACCTTTGAAGATTACCACAATCTTCTAACACCAACTCTTTGGAGATTACCACAATCTCCCTTGAAGATTACCACAATCTTCAATGGCACCTTGTGAAGATTACCACAATCTTCAACCTTGAAGAATACCAAATTCTTCAACACCTCAAAGAGCACCAAACTCTTCAATAAGAAGATTACCACAATCTTCTTGCACCTAACACCTAGATCACCCAAGTGTGTTCTTACCACAAGAACACTAACAAGGATATCTTGTGTTGAATGATGAACCCAAAAATTTAAGATTACAACTCTATAAAGAATAATACACTTTTGAGTGCAAGTGTAATCAAGAATCAAGCCTAGACCTCAAGATGTGAAAGTGAATACTTAGGCTATAAATACAACAAGAGTGTTGAATATGAAAGCTTAGAAATTTGCAGATTTTTTGTTGTGTATTTGCTTGTGTTGTTCTTGTCTTGTGTCTTCAAGCCATCCTCTATTTATAGGAGAGTCTTCACAAACATAGACTCCTCCTTCTTCACTTTTGTCTACAAAAAGAGGATCACAAGTGTAAGTCCAAGCGGCTACGATAATCTAGAGGGGGGGTGAATAGATTATCTCCATCTTTTCGATTTCACCCTCTTTTTATAACCGAATGCTCAAACACAATAATAAAGGTGCGGAATGTAAACAACACACGTCGATTTAAAGAGGTTCAACCCACCTAGGGCCTAATCCTCTACCATCCCAGTATATCCGGGATGGATTTCACAAAGAAAAAGAATTTTATTAATTACCAAAATTAATACAAATTCAACTTACAACACCTTGAAGAGCACCACACTCTTTTTCAACACCACCTTTGAGATTACCACAATCTCACTTGAAGATTACCACAATCTCCAACGGCACCTTGTGAAGATTACCACAATCTTCAACCTTGACGAATACCAAATTCTTCAACACCTCAATAAGAAGATCACCTCAATCTTCTTCACCTATCACCTAGATCATCCAAGTGTGTTCTTACCACAAGAACACTCACAAGGATATCTTGTGTTTGAATGATAACCAAAAATCAAGATTACAACTCAATAATGAATAATACAATTTGAGTGCAAGGTGTAATCAAGAATAGCTAGACCTCAAGGATGTGAAAGTGATAAGCTAGGCAAATTTTACAACAAGAATAATAACAATGAAAGACCAAGTATTTGCTTGAAGTGTATCTTGTTGTGTTGTATCTCAATTGTTGTCATGGTTGCTCCAAAACTTCCTCTATTTATAGGAGATGATTAATCAAGCATAGGCTCCTCTTGGGGATTGAAAATCTACAGAAAAATACAACTAAAATCAAGAATATAGTGTTAGAAATCAATCCAACAATTTAAGGAAATGTGTCTGTCAAACGGTCATATTTTTCTTTGTCAATACACAAAAAGGCGACCGTTTGCGCACAAAAGGACGTTTGAAATTGTCTTTGAAAAATTACACGGCGACCGATCGGGGGTGCTCGACCGGTCGACATCACCCTAGCCGGTCGACCTCTCCAAAAATAGAACAAGGAGATTTTGCACACTTGCAGTGTACGGTCGACGGACGACGACGCCTTGATGCACGGCCGACTGCTTGATTTTTCTTCCGTTTCATTTTCTGTTTCAAAAATCATCTTCAGTGCGGGTTGCCCTATAGGGCGGCCGTCGACCACGAGAGGTAAATGTTGTCCAATTTTTGTCGAAAATAAAACTCAAAAATACTCAAAATTTAGTAAAAACATTTTAAACCGATCGAGTATTTAGACAACATTTAGGAATATGTTATAGGAGTAAAAACTCATTGATATAAAATCAATAAAAGTGTTGTCCATTTTTAACAAAAATAAACTTGAGGAAATACTCGAAAATATTAAAACCATTTTAAATCATTTAGGAGTATTTGGACAACCTTTAAAAACATTGTTTTGGTGATAAAATAAAATCATCAAAATTAAGATAAAAACATGTATCAAACAATCTCCCCTTTTGATGATTACAAACCAAAACAATTTTTACACAAACTAAGAGAGCAATTTTAGAAATGATTTTCCGGTAAAAACATTTGACCGTTTGGAAGAACCAAAATTTCCAAAAATATTAAAGCAACCAAGTAGGAGTAAATATTTTCAATAATAAGCACAAGCTCCCCTATCAACAAGCATATCAAGAATAATGTAAAAGCAATTTTCCATAAGCTAAAAGCTTTAGCTTTTACAATTTGTTCAAGAGCTTATAAGCTCCCCCTGTCACAAAACATCATTAAACAATAAGTCCATCAATCAACAATTGGACTAAAAACAAATCACAACTTATGGCTTTTATGAGCCATAGCTTATAGCTTTTATGACAAGCTTTTATTAGCTTTTCTTGAGCTAACGAGCTAATATCCTGTTTCTCCCCCTTTGGAATCATCAAAAAGAACGTTAGAATGGTGAAAATACCATACAATAATATCAAAGTGCGCCAAATGGACGGTTTAATAACCGTTTGAGCAATTAAAGCATAATAATCCAAGGAAAATGGGAGAATTGTAACATAGGAGGTCCATAAGCTCATTAGTTAGCTAAAAACATGATTTCAAAAAGATTTTAAGACATTTTGAAGCAAGAGAATCATGTAGAAGTTGAAAGTTTCATTGCGACATTTCATTGAACACCTTGTGCGCGAAAAAAAAAGAGGTTGTATATAACCTTTGTAAATGGTTCAAGCCAAAAAAAAATTACATATCATCAATCAACCTCATTCCAAAGCTCAATAAGATCATATGCAACATATGCAACATTTGTTCATCAAATAAGAAGCTCAAAGTGGATTCTCAAGGGTTCAACCCAATTGAGATAAGCTAAGAATGATCAAGGCATTACAAATGCCAAAAATTAGAACATCTATCAAGTAATAAGTCATGCCTTAAACAATATATGTATCAAATGTCAAATGTCCCAACATATCCAACTAAGCATAATGATCAAAGCATTAAGAGAAGCACTTTTACCATCAAGTACTTCATACCAATTATCAAACAATGCTTTAGAGTATTTTTACCATCAAATACTCCATCAAAGTCATGATCATCCACAAGTCATTATCAACTTGCAATTTTAACCCTTTTAAGAAAGACAAGCAAATATCATTAGTACAAATGAGTTTTACAAAAGTTTATCAAAATACAAAGCAACATTAATGAAAATGCTAGAAAGTAGAGGGGGTGGGGACATCATTCCTCATCCGAGGAGAAGCAAGATCCGGGAATAAAATCCTTGATAAATTTCTTCAATTTGCCGATAGACTTTTGCATTTTGGAGGTCTTTTGCTCCAAAACCTCATATCTCGTCTCATGAAAAGCCCTCATCTCATCAAATTCGACTTGAGTATACCTCCTAGGTGGTTGAGCACCGGTATTACCCTCCGGATTGCTCGGTTCGCCCTCTTCCGCCAATCTTGCGGCCTCGGCGTCATCAAAGTAGTCATTAGGATCGGGGGACTCTTGACCTCTTCCTCTAGCCATTTTGGTTGGTCGGATGTCCATATTCTTGCGCATCGTAACCATTTGGGAGATATTATCAATGTCGAAGTCATTTTGAAATACTTCCGAGTTACACTCTAAAAGCGAAGGAAGTCCCGATTGAATAAGAAGTTTACAAATCCAATTTCCCATAACTAACTTCTTATTACCTTGAGTGATGGACTCGATTAGACATTGAATAAGTATGGCACCAAAGTTAAGTGGTTCCTCCTAGCAATCTTATAAGTCAAAAATAATCCATGTTGCTAGGCATCTTTCCCGACTTACCACAAATGCAATATGAGACAATGACCAGGCAAAATACGATGCTCAAGTGTCATTGCCAACAAAGAATACTTTGGCCATACTCCCAAATACGTCTTTACTTCTTTCATTGACACCCCAACATTTCATCATTCCAAGTCCCACAAGAGAAATAATCCCAACCACCTTCTCTAACACGTAAAAGCCGGCAAATATCATTGGGAGTCCATCTAAAATGACGACCCTTTACAAGCGAATTAACGGCAATCGGCTTTCTTTCATTATCATATTGCACCCACATATTAGCATAAAAATGTTGGATAATATCATCATCATACAAAACATAAGCATGCTCCCATAGATACATCCAACCTTGCTCCTCAAAAAATCCTCTAATAGTAGGATACTCATTTGTAAATGAACTAAAACGACACATTTTAGTCTGAGCAATAGATTTTTCTCCCATTCCCGAATCCTCATAATACCATTCCGCATATTTATTGATGAAATTAAGAACATTGTGGGAATTAGGGGCTTGAGTAACAAAGGATTTTTTTACCTTTCGCCCAACGGCAATTTTGGAGCGAAATAGTTCCGCGTAGCTCGGTAATTTGGGCCCCGATGGAGAATGGGATTGTGAACATCATCACCTTCTTGAGCCACATTTCTTTGAGCGGCTCGAATATCCCTTTGTTCGGCTTCCTCTTGCCGATTTCTTGACGAACCCTCTCCGCCCCTTCTACGCTTGGAGATGGGATTTCGACCGGTGGAATTCTTTGGGGGAGCCATATATGTAAGATTCTTGTGAAAATAAGAAGATTAGCAACAAGAATCGTGAAAAATGATGAAGAATTGAGGAATATAAGAAAAGGGGGAAGATATCGATGTAAAGGGTTTTGAGTTCTCTTCTGTTTTGAAACGAAGAACAGAGAGTTTTAAGTTGTAAAAATGGCACAGGCGGCCAGGTCGACATGCGGGCGGCCCGTCGCCTACTTTGACCATCCTGGTAATTTTTCTTTTCCCAAATTTTCGAATCGATTTTTTACCCCAAAAGTTTTAAAACTTTGCAAAAAGATAATCTTGGACTATTTCCAACAAATATGGGTTTTAGGAAAACATAAATACGAGAAAATCGAGACTTAACAAGTAGTGCCCTTTTAAGAGAATATTTGCAAAATCATTTAGGGGCACTTAAGGGGTTAAAATGAAATATCTTGAAAGATATGTGCATAAGTATAATATCGAGTTCTAAGGTAAATACGAGTGAACGTACCTCGATAGTTTAAGAAACTTTGATGACGAAATGGCAAATGAATATGAAATATATACTCTACACAATTCTTAAAACATATCTAGCACAAATCATAATGATAAAAGAGATATCACAAGTAAGTTCATGCCATAAAAATCCATAAAAGATAACACACTTTAGTTTACAAAAATGCACAAGAGTTTTAAAAACATCATATAAGGTCTTCTTTTTCAAAAACATTTAAAAAGCACAAGTATATATTGAAGACCTTAATTAAAAAATAAATATTTGAAAACTCATTAAGACACAAATAAAAGCATGCATAATAACAAAATAAAATGCATATTTAAATAGGGAGATACGGGTTACCAATTACGCCATTTCAATGGGTTGTGTCGTTCCCATTGTTGATGGTATCTTCTCTTTGAGAAGTCACTCTGTTGATGATGACTTCTTTGATTTCTCCATTTCCAAGGTTTGTTACCTTCACGTTGTTGATGATCTCTTCTTCTTTGAAAGTTATCTTGATGATGTCTTTGCCATTTCCAAGGACCATGTTCTTTCCAATTTTGATTATATCCTCTTCTTGGAAATTGGCTTTGTTGAGAATAGTTTCTCCTTCTTTGATCAAATGAAACGGTCATTTGATGCCTTTTTGGCGGTATGAATTTTTTTCGATCATTCTTTCGTCGGGTACCTAATATAACATTATTTTGTGGTACCCTCATGTGTTTGGGTCCTTTAGGATTAGCTTTGAGACTTTTAGGTCTCCAACAATAATTAGAGCTATTTCTAGCCCGACAAGAATTAGACGTATGACCCTTTTTGCCACAATAAAAACAAGTAATAAATCTAGGAGCATAATGACCAATATGCATAGTGACTTGATCCTTTTTCATATGATTAACAACATTAGGCTTATGATCAAATCCTTTATCACAATTATGAATATCAACAATATTGGACATTTTATTGGTACTCAAGTTGGATTTTAATAAATCCTTTTTCATGCAATCAATATTCTCAACAAGAGTACTATTTTCTTTTTCAAGGTTTCTAACCTTGTCAAGAGTGGTGGTGTGAGCACATGATAGTGATTCATAGGAAGTGAATAAACTATCCTTATCATTTTTCAAAATATTGAATTCCTTTTTCAAATTTTTGTATCTAACAAGTAAGCTTTGGAATTCATTTTGAAGTTCATCATAATCATTTTGCAAATCACTATAATCATTTTGAATGACAATATCATAGGAAGTAGAGGGTTTAAGACATACCTCGTTTTCTTCATTTATGCCCATAAAACAATATTCAACTTCTTCATAGTTGGAAGTTGTAGGAGAACTTGTTCCTTAGATTTGAGCTTGTATGACCTTGAGAAGTAGATGCTTTTGTTTGACTCATTTCATTTGCAAATACTCCATAGATGGCTTCTAATTTTTGCCATACTTCATGTGCCGACTTTATTCCTACAATGTGTTCATATTCTAAATTAGTAAATGAACAATACAAAATATTTAAAGCCTTACCGTTTAAGGAGATGATTTTCTTCTCCTCATTATTGAGCTTATAGAAGCCTTTTGAGGTGTGTGGTGTATCTTTCATCGGAATGGATTCTCCGTTTATGACGGTGTTCCAAATGTCGAACCCGCAATCTTGTAAGTAGCATTCCATTCTTTCTTTCCAAAAATTAAAATTTTTGGAATCAAATAGTGGTGGCTTGGTGGTGGAGGTGCCGAATAGATGAGCTTCGTTTGTAGCCGTCGATCGTTTCTCTTCACTCGCGATGTGAAACGAGCTTGCCAAAGAGTTTGACTCTGATACCACTAGTAAGTCCAAGCGGCTACGATAATCTAGAGGGGGGATGAATAGATTATCTCCATCTTTTCGATTTCGCCCTCTTTTTATAACTGAATGCTCAAACACAATAATAAAGGTGCGGAATGTAAACAACACATGTCGATTTAAAGAGGTTCAACCCACCTAGGGCCTAATCCTCTACCACCCCAGTATATCCGGGATGGATTTCACAAAGAAAAAGAATTTTATTAATTACCAAAATTAATACAAATTCAACTTACAACACCTTGAAGAGCACCACACTCTTTTTCAACACCACCTTTGAGATTACCACAATCTCACTTGAAGATTACCACAATCTCCAACGGCACCTTGTGAAGATTACCACAATCTTCAACTTTGACGAATACCAAATTCTTCAACACCTCAATAAGAAGATCACCTCAATCTTCTTCACCTATCACCTAGATCATCCAAGTGTGTTCTTACCACAAGAACACTCACAAGGATATCTTGTGTTTGAATGATAACCAAAAATCAAGATTACAACTCAATAATGAATAATACAATTTGAGTGCAAGGTGTAATCAAGAATAGCCTAGACCTCAAGGATGTGAAAGTGATAAGCTAGGCAAATTTTACAACAAGAATAATAACAATGAAAGACCAAGTATTTGCTTGAAGTGTATCTTGTTGTGTTGTATCTCAATTGTTGTCATGGTTGCTCCAAAACTTCCTCTATTTATAGGAGATGATTAATCAAGCATAGGCTCCTCTTGGGGATTGAAAATCTACAGAAAAATACAACTAAAATCAAGAATATAGCTGTTAGAAATCAATCCCACAATTTAAGGAAATGTGTCTGCTGTCAAACGGTCATATTTTTGCTGTCAATACACAGGGCGACCGGTTGCGCACAAAAGGACGTTTGAAATTGTACTGAATAATTACAGGCGACGGTCGGGGGTGCTCGACCGGTCGACATCACCCCTAGCCGGTCGACCTCTCCAAAAATAGAACAGGAGATTTTGCACACTTGCAGTGCAGTCGACCCCCTGGCGGCCGACCGCTTGATTTTTCTTCCGTCTCATTTTATGTTTCAAAAATCATCTTCAGGTACGGGTTGCCCTATAGGGCGACCGGTCGACCACGAGACATAAATGTTGTCCAATTTTTGTCGAAAATAAAACTCAAGAAATACTCCGAAAATTTAGTAAAAACATTTTAAACCGATCGAGAGTATTTAGACAACATTTAGGAACCTGTTATAGGAGTAAAAACTCATTGATATAAAATCAATAAAAGTGTTGTCCATTTTTAACAAAAATAAACTTGAGGAAATACTCCGGAAAATATTAAAACCATTTTAAATCATTTAGGAGTATTTGGACAACCTTTAAAAACATTGTTTTGGTGATAAAATAAAATCATCAAAATTAAGATAAAAACATGTATCAAACAACAAGATGTAGAAATAATGTACAAAAATGAAAAGCAAATCTTGCTGATATGGATGTCCAATGGTACAAATTTGCTGTCAAAAGTTTACACAACGCGACCGGTCGCTCTATAGAAAATTTCGAACGTTAAAGAAAATTAGTGCGATCCAGGTACCATTCGGGGAAGGGTGCGACCGGTCACAGGGGGGCCGACCGGTCACCCTAGGGTCCGACCGGTCGCCCCCTACTCGGACCGGTCCCCCTCTTCACAATTTCAAGTCTGGAGTGTTCTGTTTCATTTTGTTTGTTCTCCAGTTACCGGTCGACCGTTTGCTCGACCGGTCGACCTCCAACTTGAAATGTTGTCCGATTTTTGTCAAAAATAAACTTCAAAAAATACTCCAAAAAATTAGTAAAAATATTTTAAATCAATTGGGAGTATTTGTACAACATTTATAAACATTGTTTTGGTATAAAACTCATTTAAACAAAATCATCAAAATCTTGATAAAAACATTTATCTAACAACTAGTGCATTCATCAATTACACACTCCAATAATTTCTGTTGTGATTTATCCACTACAATAGGCACACATAACTCAGTTGACATATATATATAAATCTCCTTTTTCTTAGTGTTAAACCTAAACACGGTTCTTACTCCTCTATCATCACAAACAGAAATGTGATTAATAATACCCAAGTGATCAAATTCCCATCTCGGTGTTATAAGTTCACCTTGATCACCTTCAACTTGAACCATAGAATTTATATCTCTGATGAGAGATTCATAACAATATTTCTCTGGATCAATCTGTAGTATCTTGAAAGTGTGCCCAAGATAATGCACAAGAATATCCTTCAACATGTTAGACATCCTATCAGAAAAATTAAAGACAACATTAGGTTCAACATGATATAATTATTATATTTAACACCCTAATATAATTTCAGAATTACAAGGTACCCCTTACTATGGTTTCAAAATTACAAACACCCCTACATATAATTGTTAACCCCCTCACAGAATTCTACAATAATTGAAGCACATAATTTCATTTTACACAAAGAATTGTTTAACAAACAACACAAATATTCTAACAATTATGGTTGAATTCAACAATAGTTTCAAATATTTTCATTTCCTCACAATTTGCAACACATAAACCTTCATCAACCAAAATATTTTAAATACCCCCCTGTATTTATGAAGAAGAAACAGTTGGGCCCCTTTGGTTTTCCATAATTTACAAAACGCATATAGAAATTTCACAAATCCATAATGTCATGTATTTAGCTTGATTTATTGTGCTACCTAACAAAACGCCTCATTGTTTTAACATGCCCATTATGAATACAACATATAAATCCTTTAAAATCAGTCTTCAACAAAAAATACAAAACCCAACAAAAAAACCCAAAAAAAGAACACAAATGACGATCAAAACCAAACATGCAATGACAAATACACTACTAACTAAGAAATATACTCATTCTTGCGATGTTTCTGGCCATAAGAACCAAAAAAATGGGGTAAAAATCATACCTTTATAACTCAGTGGAACCTTAACCAATGTAGGTGAAGATGTCGTTTCTAGCTCCACAAAAACCAAACGATCGTTGACTGTAGGTGAATGGAGTATTTTCGGCTACAATGGAAGATGACTGGGGAGGATTTCTTTCTTCAGTGGGTGGTGGTGTCTCTTGGAAGCTTGGTGTAAGGTTGGAAAGTGAAGTGAAAGAAAGCTAAGGCCGCGATTGGATGCGGGTGAAAAATGAAAATTTTCCGCTAGCTTGACGAAAATAGCATGAGTATGAGATTGGATGCAGACGAATAGAGTTTTTTTGGGGGAGATGTACAATATTCTCTCCTCGAGATATTCTTGTTTGCATTTAAAATTCACTACTTTTCCGACACTGTGTTTGACAGTGAGTGGTCTTTTCACGGGGTTTTTGCACGTCTATTGTTTTTGGGTTGCTATGACTTCATGCCTTCTTCTAATATGACCATAATGTCCTCATGTCAAAGAAGGTGTGCTTGATAATAAAATAGTCAACAAAACCCGGCCTCAATAGTTGTTGTCGGGTGACTCGGGTTAAAGCCTACTTCACATAGGGTTGGCAAATCGTAAGGGCCTGGCACGATAACGGCACGATCGATAAACCCAAACACGAACATGGTGCGATAAACGCGGGGCCTGAAATTTAAGCCCGAAACCGCGACACATTAATAGCACGAAAAACACGGCACGCGAACGATAAACACATAAGAAAAATTGTCGATTTATTTAGGTAAGCCCATTTGGCCCATTAACAAATAAAACTTGTGATCTTTTTATATTCTTTATATTTAATACCTAAAACATAAATTCAAATAAATTTTTATTAAAAATAGTCAAGTAAAAATAATTAATTATTATTAAATTACCCATATAAATAATTAATTATTAATAATTAAAAATATTATTGTGCCTTATCGTGTCGATCGATAACAACCCGATTTTTATCGCGTCTTATCGTGCCAACCCGATAACTGCCCGAACCAGATAAACCTCATCCCAAACCCTATAATTTCGTGTCGTGTTCGTGTCAATCAATCGTGTTGTGCCTCAAATTGGGCATAATCATACCATTATAATGGCATTGGATTCAACAATACTCTTTTCTACAATATTTAAATACAACCATCACATCCAAACCCAAAAAAATCTCATATCCAAACACAATTCTCCCTAAAAAAAACCATCACATCAATTGTCATCATTACATATCCATTCACACTTTCAAAATTTTACTTTTAACTTCTCAAAAAAATTATTTCACTATTTTCTAGCAAAATGGAAATTTTCAAAATGAAAATACATCCAATCGCGCCCTAAGTACTCCTATCTATCACAGAGATGTATCGGGGGAGGGGGGATTTGGGCGCCAATATTGGGAGAGGGGTATTTTTGTCCGGTCACTTTTTTAATTTTTCCTTCAATTTTTCTTTTTTTTAAAGATTATGTCAAGGGCAAAATTGACTTTTCTCGATTTCCGTTAGGGATTTGTAATTACCCAAAACCTCAAGGGTAGTTTTTGTAATTTCGAAAGTTTTTTGGGTTTTTTTGTAATTAGACTAAATCTTAGGGGTACTTTTTGTAATTATCCCCATATTGTATTATGAAAGATAACTAAGGCTATGGTTATTTCACTTCACCCACTTCCCTCAATCACAAATCAAATATACATTACCATTCTCGACACATTTCTCTTCTAATATATATATTTTTAAATATATCACATCAAACCTTTATTTCCCCATAAACTTTTCGCGATCACCCTCAATCACTAATTACCAAACATACCCTAACCTGTTGAAGTTAACTAAATTTCACGAGTTGTTTTTATAATTTATTCAAAATTATAATTCCAAGTCTTTTCATGCACCTACCAAATTTATTATCAAACCTCTTTATATTCACGCTTTTAAAAAAAGAACCATAACACAAATAGAATTTTCATTGCTAAATTTGTATAATTATAACCAACATAAAGATATTTCATTTTTATCTAAAAACTTAATAAAAATAATTATAACAGTAAAATTACTTTAGAAAACTAAAAAACAAAAATCAAATAATGTGTCATCATCAAACAACTCGAGAAGCAATAACGACCAAGACCAAATCGAGATAAGCATGAGGTTAACCACATGAAATTCACGTGGTGCATAGTTGTTGTTATTAGGCACGCAACGTGACGAACACAAACTTTAAGGATATTGTCAAAAATCAATCTTTGTCTCAACACAAAAGACTTTTGGTTCAATGAATTTTAATTGCAAGTGTGAAAGTCGAGGTTTTGGAACCATACGATTATTCACAATTGCAGCACCAACTTCCTAGGAAAAGCAAAACATTGAGGTATATTTGTTTGTACCTTCTTCATGTGACATATATGATGAGATTTTTATTTGGATCTAGTTAAATAACTACTCACTTCGTCCCACTAAAATAGGTCATCTTTCTTTTCTATTCGTCCTAAATTATATGTTTGTTTCCTTATTGAGAGTATTACTTACACAATAATAGACTAAACTACCATTATTAAATTCAATATGTTTGAGACCAACAATGATATACTCTCATTTGATGCAAGCCAAAGTAGGAAGAATATGGAAAAATATTATGATCTCAATTATATTTATTATGTTTTCATAATCCGCGCGACGAGAGTTCCATAATTCCATTTACAACTAGATAGAAGGGGACTTTACAAATAAAGTCTGAGGATTGACATTTCATTGTCTCTGAAGGATGAGAACCAACTATGTAGCATCTTGCAGAATTTTTTATCAGTCAATAAATGAATTAGCAACAGTAGCGTTGAGTTCGGCGGCAGGGTTATAGCCGGGATTTCAACCTCTTTCTAGAGAGCAACTCAAGTTTGTTGGCTTGCTTGGTGGACTATTGAGCGGATCTATTTGTCTTTTTTTATTGGGATGGATGGAGTAATTTAAATTTTAAAATGTCACGAGATATTTCAAAATGTTCCTCTATACTTAGGAGAGTAGCTTATACAATTTTCTTTTATTAAAGGATGATGGAATATTACAAATATAAAAGTTCAAAATTTGGCCATTAGTTCAAAAATTCAATTTTGTGTTGAGAACTCAAAATTGAGTCCAAACTTTGAATATTGCGGATGAGATCTTCTATTCCAAAACCGTGTTTCATCTCCTATTCCAACTTGTGTGGATGATTGACACGTGTATTACACTTACCATGTTAATTTTCAAGCATAAATCAAATGCGAAAATTGTAGGGTTCTAATATGGTAAGTGTAATACACGTGTCAATCATCCACACGGTTGAATAGGAGATGAAACACGGTTTTGGAATAAAGATCCCATCCGAATACCGTCTTGTCACATAAAACCCATGTGATTCCCAAATATTAAGGCATCTTTGCTTAATTAGCATCTCCCAATCACTCGCATTCCCTAATCAACTCCCCTACTCACCAATCAAACATACGTTACGCTTCATAATGCAATTCTTTACTAACACATATTTCCCAATACGTCACATCAAATCACTCTTCCCCCAATCACCTCCAAAAACTTATCTCAATTGCCCCCGATCAATAAATAAACATGCCCTAAGGATTTTTAGACTAATGAGATGGTAAAGAGATGTTACTCAAGTGGGTACAATCCAATTCACTTGTGATTTTGCCAAGTGTCTCATTATGACATATGAATGTGCATTTTTTCAAATTAAAAAATAAAAAATCAAAATGGAACAAATGCCACAATCGTAAGGGAGTTGGGTTGTACCTAGAGGTGTCAAACGGGTCGGGCAGGCACCAGCCAAGCGAAAAAATCGGTCCGGTCCGGGCCAAACAGTGTTTGGGCCGCCATTTCTTGAGCCTAGCCCGGCCCAACCCATAAAAATGCACTGAAAAAACTGGGCCAACCGTACATGCCCGTTTTTTTGGGCCTAACGGACTGGGCCAAAAAAGCCCAGTTTATTTTGAGCCTCTAAAATTGGAGCCCAACCCGGTGCTTATACCGGGCCAATCGGACCTGTCCACCGGGTCGGAGTGAAATTGACAGCTCTAGTTATACCCACTTGGGTAGCATATACTTAGCCCTAAATTACTTATTGAACTTCCCCAATAATTTGACGTCCACGCGGGAGAGAGAAATATTGAGAACTCAAAATTGAGTCCAAACTTGGCTGAATATTGCGGATGAGATCTTCTATTCCAAAACCGTGTTTCATCTCCTATTCCAACTGTGTGGATGATTGACACGTGTATTACACTTACCATGTTAATTTTCAAGCATAAATCAAGCAGAAATTGTAGGGTTCTAATATGGTAAGTGTAATACACGTGTCAATCATCCACACGGTTGGAATAGGAGATGAAACACGGTTTTGGAATAGAAGATCCCATCCGGAATACTGTCACATAAAACCCATGTGATTCCCAAATATTAAGGCATCTTTGCTTAATTAGCATCTCCCAATCACTCGCATTCCCTAATCAACTCCCCTACTCACCAATCAAACATACGTTACGCTTCATAATGCAATTCTTTACTAACACATATTTCCCAATACGTCACATCAAATCACTCTTCCCCCAATCACCTCCAAAAACTTATCTCAATTGCCCCCGATCAATAAATAAACATGCCCTAAGGATTTTTAGACTAATGAGATGGTAAAGAGATGTTACTCAAGTGGGTACAATCCAATTCACTTGTGATTTTGCCAAGTGTCTCATTATGACATATGAATGTGCATTTTTTCAAATTAAAAAATAAAAAATCAAAATGGAACAAATGCCACAATCGTAAGGGAGTTGGGTTGTACCTAGAGGTGTCAAACGGGTCGGCGGGCACCGCCAAGCGAAAAATCGGTCGGTCCGGGCCAAACAAGTGTTTGGGCCGCCATTTCTTTCTTGAGCTGGCTACCAACCCATAAAAATGCACTGAAAAAACTGGGCCAACCGTACATGCCCGTTTTTTTGGGCCTAACGGACTGGGCCAAAAAAGCCCAGTTTATTTTGAGCCTCTAAAATTGGAGCCCAACCCGGTGCTTATACCGGGCCAATCGGACTGGCCAACCGGCCGGGTGAAATGAAATTGATGACTCTAGTTATACCCACTGGGTAGCATATACTTAGCCCTAAATTACTTATTGAACTTCCCCAATAATTTGACGTCCACGCGGGAGAGAGAAATATTGAGTCCTGACAAAATCACAAAACCCTCTTGACGTTTAAAATCACTGTTGTTGTGAGGAACGTGAATATGGAGGATAACTATAAGAACTCTAATTGAAAATCAAATGGTGTACCTCATTTGGTTGGTGAATGGGGGTAAATTATATTTGTAGAGCTCTCATTTATTTTGGGAAATTATTTGATGTGCCTGGTCCATGCTACCTTAAGTTATATTGTATAAATGATAAAATATCATTATTAATATCTTACAGTTCTTGATTTTATTCAAATCGGATAAGAATATATTATTTAAATACATAAACAAATTCTTATAACTTAAAAAAAGAAAATTTCTAAGAGTGGAATTCAAGTGACATTCACTCTGTGGTATCACTCCGATTGAAGTACTCCTGCTGATATCAACTTTTGAGTGGGTCACTACCTGTGTCACAAATTAAAAGTCATTAGAGGTGCCGACGGTGGTCTGACAAAGACCTTTTGACACTCAATTCAGTTCCAAAGTAAGTAAAAGCAAGTCAGAGATCTTGATAGCTCGCAATGAATTGTGTACCTTTCGATGATGAGAATCAAATATACTTATAGACAAATATGTGGATTCTCGTGTGGTTCTTTACCTTATAGCTTTATTGGGCTAACTTAAGAATTATTACCCAAATTAATTATAGTGGTCTTAATTTATTGGGTTATGGACACAATTCTCGGATTTTTTCTTGAATTTTTACGCTCCTATATTTTTGAACATTTTTACGCTCTTGCGAATTTTTCGGAATTTTTTACGTTGTTGTTTCATGATAGTTTCAAACATGTTTCATCTAATAAAATTTTAGTGAAAAAATAATTTCTCTCCCATTAAATAATCAATTTTATACTCTAAATCTTAACAATCAAGAAATATACACATAAAACAACACAGATTGAAAAAAATATATTGAAAATAATATATAAACAACACATGAATAGAAAAACACAATTCAATTTTTGTTCCAATGCATTGAAAACGTCGAAAACATGGAAACAATTAAAAAACAATGAAACAACATTGAAAACTATATAGAACAACCCAAAAACAACATAAACAATATAGAAAACACAACATGATAATAATAGATTAAAAATAGGTTAAAAACTGCATTGAAACATTGAAAACTACATTGAAACAACAAAGAAATATTAGAACAACATTAAAAACAATATAGAAATAACCCACAAACAACATAAACAAATATAGAAAACACCACATCGGTAAAAAAAAGTTTAAAAAATAGGTAAAAATTGCATTGAGACATTGAACACTAAATGAAAACAACAAAGAGACATCAGAACAACATTAAAAACATTATAGAAAATAACTTAGAAACAACAGAAACAATATATAACAACACATGAACAAAAAAGAGCATAAAGAGTAAGTAAAAGTTGTATTGAAACATCGAGACAACATAGAAACAACCAAAAAACAAATACAAACAACATCAAAATAACAAAAATAACATATAAAATAATACTAGAACAAAAAAATCGAAAAAACACAAAAATAACCAAAAAAATATGCAAGAACGTAAAAAGTCAAAAAAGTCAACCAAGAGGGATGAGTGTAAACATTGTCATATATCCAAAAAGGTAGGTATTTCCGAAAATTTCTCTAATTTATTTATTAGTCCATAATCCGGATAATTTCATTGGACTTGACATATTATTGGTCTTATCCAAATTATTGTCCACCACACTTTAAAGAAGGCGTCGATAAATATTACTCTTTTCCCGATGAGATCATTGGAGAATCCTACACATGAGTAATATCAACGATGATCCTATTTTTTTTTAGTACAACGGCGGTCCTACTATATATAAATGAAATTATTTGTTGTCGAGTCCAATTATTTGTAGTGTTCTGAAAAGCGCTAAGCGCTAGCCTTTGCGGCAGATTAGGGCCTAGCGCGTAGGCGGAGTCTGACGGGGTTAAGCGGGACCTAGGCGCAGTTAGGTGGAGCCTAATCAGAAGAATAACGTAGGCGGACAAAGGAGACCTAGTACCTAGACGGGGATTAATTGGGGTTAGGCAGAAATTTTTAGAACATTGAATTTACTTGTCTATCAATATGACTACTATGCCCACCGTGTATTAATTGTTGTTGTTGTCAACTATTTTTCAATTTTGATTTGCTATAAAATCCAAGTGATGAGCACATAGCTTATATACATTCACACACAATTATATAGATATGTAGTGATTAAATTGAAGGTTGTCGCTAAGACTTTTTTTTTTTGTCGAACGATAGTATTTTATTATAACAACTCAAAAACAAAAATTACAACTATAATCGTAGCCAACAGGCTAAGAGCCAACATGACTAACTAAAATCCAAGCGGGGAATTGGTAAGACCAATTCAGATTCACAACATGGACTTAAAAACTATCCACCCTAAGTACTAAACCACTCTACGCCGTGAGACTTCAACACTCCTTAATGGAGATTGTACGTAACACATTAAAAGTTGGAGTTCATTCAAGTGATGAGCACATAGCTTATATACTATTATACTTTCACACACAATTATATAGACATGTAGTGACTAAATTGAAGGTTGTCGCTAAGGCTTAATTGAAGTAGCAAAAATTGGAGTGCATCAAACTTCTACAATTATGAGATTTAAAAAAAATTGTATGTCTCACAAATTTTTTGTAATATTCATTGAGTCTTTACATCGATGATCATTTTCTTTTCCTCCACGAAGTTCTAGGGGCGGGTAGTAGAAACCCTCATAAGTTCATCCTTAATGATTTTTTTTTTTGAACTTTTCAATCAATAACTTATGCTATTACTCTTATCAAATGCCCTTTACTTTTGTAACAGTAAACAATACATTGATGTAAGATTTTTTTTTTGAAAAGATTGATGGAAGAATTTCAATTGATCTTCTCGGACACTTCCTATGTAACTTTCGTTGGAATGTTAGAACTAGAAGTACTCTTTTTGCTTTAGGTTTTCCCTAGATTTCACATTGCATCATGCATGACAATGACAATATTGAATAATCATTTAAAAAATCGATATTTGTGTGTTTCTTAGAATCCGTCTCGTTAACTTAGATTCACGTAGGGTTGTCAAAACTAGTCGACTGATAAGGCGGGCCCTGCCGCATTTAAGTAAGCTAAAAAGAATCGGACCTATTTGGCTCGAAATGTTGGACCAGTCCGGTGTAGTTTACATGTATTTTTAATTTATAGGTTGGAAATGGGCCTCAAAAAATGGTGGACCAATAGAATTCAATCCAGGTCGCCCGTTTTTTCTTTTGGCCCGACGGGGCATTATCGCCCTGAACAACCCGACCCATTGTACACCTCTAAATTTATGGCACCTCCTCGTTTACTTAACAGCTTCCCTAATTTCTGAAATTTAAATGGCAATCATATTATTTGTCACAGGAAACAAAATGTAGCATTGGGGAAACGCAAAAACTTATGTGAGACAGTGATACTTTTAGTGCAAAAAATGATATTTATCAAAATATAATTAAATTAGTATATTTTGACAAGTATCAATTTTTACACTAAAAATATTACTTTTTGTACTAAAATATCACGGTCTCACGGTTTCATATTGGTAACTTTGGTGGGGTCAACAGTTCTTTTAGCATCAGTTTAAATAGAAATAGAAAGAAATTCATAGATAAGAGTTATCAGACTATATATGCCCTACAATTTAATCCCTTCAGCACAATCTTGAAGGTGCCAGCTTGACTCACGAAAAGGCCCAAGTTCTGAGCTCACCTTGTAAGTGACATCTATGGTGTTTTTTTTTTTTTTTTTCCCGTCTTTCTTCTGTTCCTAGAAAAAGTAGCTTTTCTTGTGGGTTCTTTGAAACAGACTCTTTCTCCTTGCACTTCTTGGAGGGTTTTCACTGGGGAAGTTGGAATTATTTTTGGGGATCTATAAGTTTTAATTTTGTCTGGTAATTTCCTTTTTAAGGTCTTAACTTTTTGTTTAAGCTTGTCTTGTTTAAGTTTATTCTTGATTGCTGCTCTTGTGGTTTGTGTTGTAGTATTAATTTTTTTATTCTTGAAGGTGGATGACTGATTATTGTGTTTTCATCTATGTGCTCAGAATTAATTCTGAATTGTTCTTTCCAACCAAGCTGAGAATCATAATATATGTATATTTTGTGGCTTAAATTCCAGAGGTTCCTAAATTTATCTTTTTTTTTCTTCTTTTTTATTTGAAGGGGGTTGGGCTGTGGGCAAAGAAAATGGAAAAAAAAAGTATGAATATGGAAATATGATTATGCAAGGAAGAAAGATTTATGTTTTACCATATTTGATGAACTGTAAGTTATGTGGTTGAGGTTTCTCCTCAATCTTTGCTTGCTACCAAGACACTTGTCAGATATTGATTGGTGGGTATCAGATGTGCTCCACCCTATTTCCTGAGACAATATATTTGTGATTCTCAACTACAAAGAGTTCCCTTTTTGCTTTGCAGTTGTACACATTTATGTTTGGCCTTCTTAACCTGGATGCTTTTGTTTATATGCAGTTAGAAGCATTATCTTGGTACAGTTGGTTGATTGAACAACTCCAATCAAACAAGAAAGTAGGTTTATCCATCTCTTGGACTTCATTTCTTTTGTGTAAAAAAAAAAGACCGTGTCAAATTTTTCGGAATCATCGTACAATGTTATAGTAATGGCTCCGGAAATCGACACGCTATCTGTGAATATTGAGAGCTAGCTTTGCCTTGTTTGTAAAATCGCGTTTACATGGTTTTCCAATTCATTTCTTGTAGTTGTTCTTCCACTAAATGTATGATCTTTTCAAAAAACTGAGCTCTCCCAGAACTTACAACTCGAAAGCCCCTTTACCTGTTTGTTTTTCTTCGAAAGATAACGCATTATATATATTCATGTAGCCATTATTGCTTTGCTGAACAGAAATAGGAAGGTCGGGGCTTCTGGACGGGGAAATAATTTGGTTTTGGGATAATTATCAAAAAAAAAAAAAAAAAAAAAAAACCCTGAGATTTGGGCTAATTACAAAAAACCCAGATGTTTTTGAAAATTATGAAAACCACGAGCTATGTTTTTTTTGTCTGAAATTTAAGGTAGTTGTAATATTTCTTTAAATGTCAAAGGAGTTTCTGAAATATTTGTTCCTTATAAAGCGGAAAAATGTAAGACGGAATCAAAACCCAAGAGTTTTTTTGTGATTTTCTTAAACCTCTGGGTTTTTATTTGTAATTAGCTCAAACCACATGTTTTTTTTGTAATTATCCCTTTGGTTTTTTATGGGTTTTACTATTGTTAGGGATATAAAAACCACCCTAGGAGTTTACCCTAACCATGAAAAACCCCAGTTATCTTTCTCGACATTTGTTTTTATTTTACAATTTGCACCCTTGGGAGTTGGTATTTGCTAGGTAAATACAAACCTCAAGTGGAGTGTTGTAACACCTTAAGAGGGTATTTGTGGGTTTGAAAGATAACTGTAGTTTTTTGCAATCATGTCAAACCTAACTACGAAAAAACCCAGTTATCTTTTAAAATTACAAATACTCTTTGACATTTGTTTTTATTTACAAATTGCACCCTTGAGAGGTGGTATTTGCTAGGTAAATACAAACCTCAAATGGGGTATCTGTAATTTTAAAAGATAACTGAGTATTTTGTAATCATGTCAAACCTCCGGGGTATTTTTTGTAATTATCCCTTATTATTGTTGTTGTTTGGTTTGCTTGTGTTTGTCTGAGTCGATACGTGCAATTTCCACTAGGTCCGGCTCTCAAAATGGCTATTTCATCTTATCCAACTCCAGCCGACGCTGGAGTACTCTGTGTAATCCTGGCAAACACGGCAATATCCATATCCATCGTCAAAGAGCTTTTTCGCTCTATGCTGCATGTAATCGGCATTCGCATCGCATCATGGGAAGAACTCTCAGTGGACCCCTCAGACTCAGCCGAATGCCATAGAAATCCCTCAGAATCATACATGGACGCGTTTCGAAGCCAAATCCCAGCAATGCGGTACGAATCAATTTTCATACGTGATCGCCTGGCACAAGAGTGCTCTATCTGCCTGTCTGAATTCGAGCAGAACGCAGTGGTTAACCGCCTCTCGTGTGGACACGTTTTCCACAAGACGTGCCTGGAAAAGTGGTTGAATTATTGGAACATCACGTGCCCTCTTTGTCGGAATCACATGATGCCTCAAGAAATGGAACGAGATTCTTGTCCCATGTGAGTATTTTTCGAAAGAACCCTCCTCGAGGAAGTTCTTGGTGTATAGCGTTAGTGTGTACAGAATGTCGAGAAAATTCTAAACATCAGGTTATGTTATCTGATGCCCCATCTTTAGCTGCCAATCTATTGCGTCCTCTTGAAGTGACGGGTCAGCGCGATTGATATTTGTAATTTATTGCGACATATGACTTGTGAAGTTCCACGGAAGTAGCGTTGTTTAAATCATCCTCTTTTGGTTCTATTAACTTATCTGGCTGAAAACTTGGTTATAACTAGGGGTGGCAAATTGTGTCATCGTGTCGCACTATCTTGTTTTCTATTAGTTATCTTAGTTGATCTTAAATATAACAATATTTTAACTTAATTTACAATTTCGTGCTATAGTGTCATGTGGTGCCTTATCCGTCATGCCTTATCGTGTCATTTATCTTTGTAATTCGTGTTTGTAATCGTTTTGTGTTGCTCATTGCCAGCCCTTGACTTTATAACCCAGGTAGGAAAACATTTCTTTTAAGGGATAATTACAGAAAAATCCAACTATCTTTTAGAATTGCAGATACCCCTTGATTTTTGTTTCTATTTTACAAATTACACCCTCGAGAGGGGTATATGTTGTTTTGTTATGTAAATACAAAATTCAAGGGGGTATTTTGTAATTTTGAAAGATAGAGGGGTAGTTTTGTAATTTACTCTTTCTTTAATGGAGCAATTTTAGAGAAGATGACTTTGTGTATGAGGGAGAGAGGGACAAAATCTATAACAACTTCATAGACTGATCGTTGAATTGAAACAAATCAACAAACTGCACAAGCTATAAAAAAACTGTTGTCCAGACAGAATGAGCACAATATATTATCAAAAGTCTATTTTCATATTATGCAGGTAAATAAGCTGGTGATGAGGAGCCTTGGAACTGAATGTGTGTCTCATTGTCGCACATGACGGTTGATTTGCCTGCCAACTCCGAGCTTTGATCCGACGGACATGCTACCGCGCATCAGACCGGAGTTTCTGTGGTACCTGCACCTGAACGAACCGGCATGTGTCGTTGGTGAGCACAAACAGTTGATTCTTCTGATACTTGCCGCCTTTCTCAGGGCAACCGGAGATGTCGGTATCGAGGATGACGAGCACGACGTCGTTTTATATGCTGTCCATGCACAGGTTAGGGATATTTGTCTTTGGTTTCTCGTATTTCTCGCTAGTTTTTATTTCTTCTGCCATTCTTGTCCTGGCCATGGCAGAAAAATCTTTAGAAGCAACTAATGATGTGAAAAATAGCAGTCGATCGAATGTTTTTGTGAGAAAATTAATTAAATTTGTTGCCCTTGTACGTCGTTCGATTAGTGAAAGCGAAGACGAAACCTTAATTTAGTCAAGGTTAATTACAAAAACTACCCCTGAGTTTAGCCTAATTACAGAATACCCAGTTATTTTTCAAAATTACTAATACCCGCCTTATATTTGTTTCTCTTTTACAAGTTCGCCCTCAAGAGGGGGTATTTGTAATTAGGCTAACATAAGGGGTAGTTTTTCCTAAACCCTTTCATCAAATACTCCGTGTTTGTACACTTTCCTTTTGTACACTTTCCTGAAATTTGGAACTGGCTTTGTTTCATACAGAAAACAAATATACCATTCATATAAGGGATAATTACAAAAAGTACCCTTGAGGTTTGACCTAATTACAAAAAAAATCCAATTAACTTTTAAAATTACAAAAAGTACCCCTGAAGTTTTATTGTGTGTAACATTTACCTCTTCATAAGCAAAAAAATATTTCAACATACCCCCTCACATTTATAAAAATATTACAGTTCGCCCCTTAATTTTAACACTGAATGAAACGTCGGGGTATTTTTTGTAATTTCGAAAGTTAGTTGGGTTTTTTTGTAATTAGGTCAAATCTCAAGGGTACTTTTTGTAATTATCCCTTCATATAATCATATGTAATATGTTCTTGTTTGAATGAGACCTCAAGAAGCATAACTATTCGAAAATTTGAAAAAACTCAATTTAGAATGGTTCTATTGCACTGGTGTGGAGGATTTGTAGGAAACAGAAAAAAACAATTTCTGGAGCTTGTGTAAATATTGTAGAAGAAATCATTCATGGTGATGCACTAACACAGATTTCTTGACCAAAATTCGGCATAAACGAAGAAATTCGTGTACATGGGATCAACCTTATGTTTCAATGGTAGAAACTTGTGCTTTCAGAGCAATTGGCCCAGGTTCGATCTCATATGAGTGTGTGTATCTCCTCCCCTACTGTATCCCCTACAAAAAAAAGCAAATCATGTACATATTAGATATATCCATCTAGCATATAAATAGTAACTTAACAATAGGACATAAGATTTTCAGATGCATGTTAGCCAATTGCATGAGATCTTTGTAAAGCTCACTATATATTAAATCAAACCAAGATCCATAAAAGCTAAATTGTTCAAAACAGCAACAAAGGTGAAAAAGAAGAAAGAATTGACTTATAGATAACTGGAATGTCCTATACAAAAAGATTAGAAAAGAGATGTCATCGAAAAAACTAACACGACGTAACGTTTGATTGATTACCCGGAAAATTGTGAGTTGCAAGGTTGTCCGACAACAAAGGTGATTCTGCTATGTCGATGATGAGTCGAGGAGAAGAGATGAAATGTTTTGGCATTGTTGGGGGGGAAGTGGAGATCCCACACAATGTGAGACTTTGGTTCTTTTATTCTTACTTCTGTTGTTTTTTGTGTTGGGAGTTTTTCTAGTTTAGAGTTTGAGGTTGCTGTAAATCCTCATATTCAGGCCACAAATAACTGTTTTGTTTACTATTATTAGAAGAGAATATACTGGTCAAGGGGCACCAAGCCCTTTTGTGCCTTAATTTTAAGGTGGTTGTTTTCTTGGATGCATCAAATGAATATTACTTTCTAACCTGATTTCAAATTCAAGGACATTAACTTCAAAATTTTGAGTCTATTCCTTTTTTTTCTTTTCGTGGTGAAAAGATGAGCACATCATTACAGCATATATCAACTAACAACAAAATTATAATCATAAATCAATAGTTTACAAGTAATAACTACCATATTAATTTTGGTCCTTTTTTTGGGGTAAAAGAAATGAGTACATTATTGCATCATATATCAAATATCAACAGAACAGTAACCATAACTAATTTTGGTCCTTTTTTTGGGTAAAAGAAATATGTACATTATTTCATCATATATCAAGTAACAGCAGAAAAATAATCATGAATCAGACTACTAAAAATTTAGTCTTCTTTGATTTTGCATATATCTGAATTTTCTATTATTGTTTTTTTTTTTTGAAATTAGGATTGCTTTTATTTAGATGTTCTTTGTGCATCATTCAGACTTGTTATTGTGAATAATGCAGTCCATGATTTTAAGTATATTTGGAAATACGTAGTCCCTTTCCTCCTCATTGTCCTCAGTAATGACCTCCAATGTCTTGAAAATCAACTTTTATATTTGGATTTGCATGAAAACTCAATTTTATTTCGACACCATTTATTTGACAATGATAGATGTCAAAAACACTGTTCAATTTTATAAAATTCTCCACTGAGATTTATCACAAACATACACATATTCTATTAAAACAGTAAGACTTGCTCAGATAACACTAACTTATTTTGTGATTAAACATTTTCAACTTATTATGAAACTTTAAAACTTTTAAAGTAAAGGGTATTAGTATTTATAAACTAATTTACACATCTCACCGATAATGAAATTTTCATCCTTTTTTTTCCTTTCCTAAAAAAATGATGATCACCAATGCACTTGCTATCATTAGTCAAAGAGACTATAGACATTGTCATGCAGGATATAGTAAAAGCACAGGCCCCTGGGCATAGCTTAACTGGTAAAGATTTGAGTGACATATTGCCTGCTAGCTGACACCTACAGTGTGGGGGTTCGAATCCCCCTGACAACAGGATGGAGGAGGATTTCTTGTGTGGTGAGTGGTGACTCAGTCTATGACAACTCATGGTTCTGACTTGTTGATGCATATTCCGCGATTCACCTTTCTACAAAGCTTTAGGGTTAGGCACTGGGGGCCCTCAGGGATGAGTTCACTTTTTTTTTTTTAATAGTAAAAGCACAACAATGATTAAATTGTGGACAAAGTAAGTAGAATTTATTAATAATTAAAAGGATGGAAATTTTAGCAGCAACAATGACAACAAGAACATTGAACTCTCTTCTGTCTAGCACAACAAAAAACTTCAACTCAAAGTTCAGTTTACAGAAGAGCAGTGGATGAAACAAAATCTACCTGTTTATGTACAAAAAGATTATTAGTCCATTTCAAGTTAACCTATCACTAATCAAACCAAAGCATTTCTGAAACGAAACACAAAACAAACATCAATTTCGTTCCAAACTTCAAGACCACACATTAGCATCTGTTAATACCATCCTTACAGTCTTTAGTGAGATCATTAAAAGTCTCAATCTGCTTTTTTCCCTTCAAGAACACTTCAGTATCAACAGACATCCTCATATAACCATCAAACTCAACAGCATTTCCATTATTAAGCTTCGTCGTTTCATCGTACCAATCACTGTTAACATCCCATAGATCCTTATACTCATCGAGGAAATGCGTCGAATATTTTTCCTTCAAAGGATCGAAAAACGACACGCCTCGCTCGTTCGTAGCAATATAAATATTCCTTCCGTCTTCGATTTTGTCTCGCAAAATCGCCATGAGAGCCTTCGACGAAGTATCTTTATCGAGATTAGGCCATAGCTTCGTGTTTTTCGCCTTCTCTCCTCTCTCGACACGAACACCGTCGAAATCCCAATTCATTCTTGATGTGATGCCCAAAGCAACGTCCAATAACCGTCTCGACTTCCGAATCATATGCCATGGCCGTTGTACAACGGACTCCGTCTCACCTTCACAAACTCGATACCAATAATTATCCGGCTCGACAGATCCGAATTTCCTCATTATCAAACTATCCTTCACCTCAGCTAGTTTCATCGGCGTAACCCTAAAATCCTCCACAAGATGAAGACTCAATCTATCTTTTTCTTGCCACTTGGTCCAACCAGACCAAAATTGAGATTGGTCGAGCACCGATGCCGAATCCTTCAAGTGCTCTAAATCGAAGTAGAATCGGAAATCTTTACCTTCCTCATCCACACCGGACGATGAGTAGATCTTAGACAAACAAACGCTAAGATCCATAACAAGCGTCCGGTTCAAATATTGTGCTTCGCCTAGCATACATGTGAAACTCCATAAATATTGATGCATGCTCTTGCACCTATCTCCACCACCGGAATAAATCAAATACTTGCCACGACTAAACAAACTCTCTGATTCAATGACCGGAAGTTCGTCGTTCACGGTTTCTCCGACCTCCAGCAGGGCACTAGGGTTATTATCCTCGGCCCTTGCTGGCATTTTATCGAACACCTCCTTGGCGGTCCCTTTTCCCTTCCCTTTCCCCTTTCTCTTCCTTGCATTCCCACCCGAATGATATTCTCCAATACCAACCACGCTCACCGTGCAATTCTCGGACCTTGCAACCGTAAAACTCCGGTAATCCTTGTTAAATGCGGCTGCTTTCCCTTCATTCGGCCTGTACCGCCACGCCATGTGGCAAGAACTATCGTTATCCCCTCTAACCGGCTTCCCAAACCGGTAGAAATGGATGTCCTTAAACTTCTCAATGGTGGCTCTCATTAACAGATGGAATAAATCGGGATCACGGCAATCAATCGGGTCATCGGCCTTACAATGACGGTTCTCAGGGACCACCATGGGCTCTTCTAACCCGGTCCCGATCGCAGAATCTAAATCGGTGATGTTGATAAACATTGCGAATCCTGTCTGATCGGAGGCGACAGAGTCCTCACCGATCCTAACAACGCCATTATCAGATTTAAATGTGGAAATGGAATTGGAAGTGAGGAAATTGGTGATTTTTGATCCGGGCTCGTAAGTCGCGGCAATTATGGTGAAAATCAAGACCCCAATCACAAATACAATGAAACAGAGCCTGAAATTTCTATTTCTAGATTGCGCAAATGAAGACCGACCCAACATTTTCTTTCGTTCTTATTCCTTTTTCTTCTTCTTACAATCAACCAACAAATCGGGGTGGGGGTGGGGGAGCGAAACAATTTGAGAACACTGAAACGAGAAAAAGGGATTCAAATTCGACGAAAACCTGGGGTTGACCGATATGCTTTAGATGAAGTAGGGGTTATAGATACATTATCTACATGTATTGAAAGGTGGCAATTACCACATGCGGCGGTGCGAGGAGATTGAGGATCATCTCACCGGCGAGTCGAGATAGAGGACTGTTGTTAGTTCGGAGCAAATTCAGAATCGGCGAGTCAAAACAAGGAAGGTGATGATGGCGAGCTACAAGGCCTGTAGCTAAAATGAGCCCTGGCTTGTCATTTGGCAATCTCAATAAGATTGTTTTGTTTTTTTTTTTTTTTGGGAATTATATTTATTTTTTAACGTATTTTTCCAAACGTCAGGCTGATTGGGGCCATTGGGCTAGTCGGGCCGGGCTTTATTTTGCTAGGTGAAGGCACTTAATTATCTTAGAATCATTTTTCTTGTACCCTAATAATAGCAAAGTGTTTGACAATTTAAACTAGATACACTTTTAAATTGTGATGACACTATTCATAACTGCAGAGACGAAGCCACGGCTAAGGGGGGCACTGGGCCCCCTTGAAATTTTGAAAACAATTAGGGGTATTTTGGTAATTTTACTTTATAAACTTGAAAAAAAGTAGAAAATAGGTAAAAATGGAATAAAGCTTTCAACTCTTTCATTTTTTATGCTGCCTTCCCATTTCTGAATCTTGAAAAATATTTGAATCTTGATGGTTTTTTCTCCTTTCTAAAAAATTTCTAAATTTTCTTTTGTTCCACCATAATATTAAACATGAATTTTGACATTACTCTCTTGTACCTCTATTCATCTCTTTTGGGTTATTTAAGGTTCATTATCAAATTCCCACTGAAAAAATCAATATTGTCGATAGGTTATTGAATGATTGTTTAGTAACATACACTAAATATATATATATATATATATATATTAACAATGAAGATATTAAACAATGATTTCAAAATATGAGAACAGAAGAGTAATGTTAAGATATATATATTGAAGTAACTGTATTATATTATTTATTTTTGGATATTTAGATGTAATTGGGCCCCCTACAAATATTTTCTGACTTCGTTACTGTTCATAAGCATGATATAAAATCTACAAAATATAGCTCTTACTCAATTGTAAGCTCATAAAATTAAATCTTCTAACCATAATTTGTGTTAAAATCAATGTATTGTTAAATATTATTTTAAAAGGAAATTATTTAGAGTTGATTTTGATAAAAGCTGTCAGATTCATCTGAGAATATGTTCGTAATCCATAAACTACGAGTTGTTTGCCGGATAGATTACTCTTAGAAGTTTTAACAATTCATGATTTTAGAATAATCACCATCTCCATGGTGAAACTTAATTGGAAGTATTTATCATGTTTCCAGCTTACATTCCATAAGTAGCCTAACTAGATTATAGTATTCTCTCAAATTTTATTTTTTTCTTAATTGATTTTCGGTAACTCACAAAGTTAGAATTATTTTAAAATTTTAATAATATATTAATTTTAACTGTTATATAAAATATAGAAAAATAATTTATATAAACTAAATTTGGTAATATTATTTACAAATAAATACCAAAAAATAGTGCTCAATATCTAAGTTTTTATATGCACTTACATTGTAAATATCACACGATATTATCACCTGATCATGTAAGTGTTTTTCAATATTGATATAGTGTGATTCTCATTTCTCAACAGGCGCATATAAAATGTCACACTGCAGTTTCCAATTTCCAAGTTGGCATTTTTCCAAAAGAAAAAAAAAACACTAGAACTATCAAAAGCCAACCCGGCCCAATGAAAAGCCAGGACTGTGCTGCAATTTCTTAGAACCGAAAAAGACCGCGTCTATTTGGCCAGAAAGCCAGCCAGGCCCTTTCGCCCCAATGTATGCCATCTCCAACCCAACTTCAAATACCACACTATAACACCAAATATCCAAAAAAGCATCTCCAACCCAACTCTAAACATTACACCAAATTTGGTGTAGTGAATATACACCAAATTTGGTGTAACACTATTCATTTACACCAAATTTGGTTTAATACAATATCCCCCATTTGCCCCCCAATCCTCTTCTTCCAATTGTATCCTCATTTTATATATAATTAATTTGTATAATATGGTTCTAATAATTAATTAATATTTTTATAAATAATAATAATTAACAAATAATTATAATTTAAACTAAAAGAGATGCTAATGTTAATTGTATTATTATTTTTAAATATAATTAATTAATTTAATATTAATTAAATATATGTTTTTAGTTAATTACATTAATAGTAATAAACTATAAGTAAATGAAATAATTGTATAAATACATAAATTTGCTTACTATAAAATAAAAAGAAAGAATAAATATTCATTTGGTGTGAGATTTGATGTAATGAGTTAGAGATGGTTTTGACAAAATTACACCAAAACACCAAATTTGGACCTTTGGTGTAGTTTTTACACCAAATTTGGTGTTGAGTTGGAGATGGTTTAAGTGTTTTTAAAACATGGCTGGACTAGGCTCCAAAAATAGCGAACTGATGGAATTTTTGCTAGGCCTGGCCGAGTCCATTTTGACCACTCTAAGAACACACACACACAGAAAAGAATTAGGCAGAAGATACAAAGAAAAAAAAATAAAGAAAAATATTTTATGGTCCATCACATGCAGGGAAGACCATATTGTGTTCCTAGTTTGTCAATATATTGGCCATATTTTGTTTGATAAAGAAAGTCAGCTAAGCTTGCCTATGAGATGCCATAGGCAAAGACCAATTATTCAGGTATAACAGAATGGACATTACAAATCCATTTTTATCAACAGACATGAGAAGAAAGGTAAAAAGAGTTCCATAAACTCCAGGTAAAACTAAACCTCGTCATCCCAACTGGTCAAAGGTCGACGCCCAGAATGTCTCGACTGATTATCATCTTTTACAACATGGATTCTGTCTGTGCTACGCAGATTTCTGCTCCGGAAATATTTTCCTCAGAGATTGAGGCATTTTCAAAACAATCTCGGCAAATGCTGAAACAAAAGGCAACATTAGCAGCTAAATTACGACATTTATTCACAGATACACAAGAGTGTGTGTGCAGTGGCGGACGCGGTATTTGAGATTTGGGGGAGCGAAACCTATTTTTGAAAACAATTACAAAGAATTTTTTTCTCAAAATTTTGGGGGCATATGTAGTTTTTTCCCTTAGTTTATACATAGATATAAACTAATAGTAACTAAAATTAAAGACGACAAAAAAAGTTAGAAAATTTTGGGGGCAAGCCTAGATCCGCCACTGTGTGTGTGAGATAGAGAGTATGAGTGTTTGGGTGGATAGAGAACACGGCCATCATGAAAGACGAATAAATTACAATCTACCCCTGATATTCAGCATAGTTACAAAAAAAAAAAAATCCAATTACATTTCAAAATTACAAATACCCCCTTGAGGTTTTTGATTGTTTTACAAGTAGCCTCCTCAATAGGAGCAATTTGTAAAATTTACCTTTCAAAATTAAAAATATCCCCTTGATGTTTGTGATTGTTTTACAGGTAGGCCCCTCAATAGATTCAATTTGTAAATGTCAAGGAGATATTTGTAAGTTTGAAAGATAACTGGATTTTTCTGTAATTAGGATTAAAACTCAAAGGTAGTATTTGTAATTCTCCTAAGTCCTAAACAATTGCAACGAATTACTGTCTACTTTCATAAAGCCAGTCGAACCTTCAGGTAAACTCATTAATCGTAATGCATCCTCTGCATATTGCAAACGAGCTGGAATAGGTTGACTTCCTCGGCCTCCATTTTTCTTCCCGTTTATAGGTTTCTGAGTCGACCATGCAAAGACACTGACCTCTGAGGGAAGTGTTGCGAGAAAATCAGAATATCTAAGGCTCACTGTAACCTTGCTGTCAGAAAGAATCAATAGAAATAACATATAATTAGCAAGCATCCAAAAATCAGCTGGAAAAACATAAGGAATCTCATTACTTTAAGACTTTAAGGGATAATTACAAAAACTAGCCCCTGATGTTCAGCCTAATTACAAAAAATCCCAGTTATCTTTCAAAATTACAAAGACGCCCTTGACATTTGTTTCTATTTTACAAATTGCACCTCCTGTGTATTTATAGAAAAACAAAAACCACAAGGGGGAAATTGTAACACTTTTAAGGACACATTTGTAATTTTGAAAGGTAACTGGAGTATTTGTAATTAGGCTAAACCTCATGGGTAGTTTTTGTAATTATCCCTTACTTTTACACACAAAAGTTTTTTCCGACCCATCAACTAATAGCATGGTTAGAGAAAGTAAATGCAATTTTTCAAATAGAAGAAAGTAACAATGGGGGTACGGTAAGTAATGAAACAACTGTAAAGTAATTTGCTTGCTAAACAGATCAATCAGATAAACTGACAAGCACAGAAAGCAGGCTCTACGTACCATTCAGAATCTGCAAGCACAAATTCAATCATATGATATGGAAGGCTAAAATGAAGTTCTCGTATTTGATTTCCATACAACTCCTTTATAAGGCGAACCTGAAAAAAGGAGAAGACAAACAGTGAATAAACAGATGCTCATTATTTAGAGGATAATTACAATAACTACCCTTGAGGTAGCATAATTACAAAAAAAAAAAAAAAACCCAGTTATCTTTCAAAATTACAAATACCCCCTTGACATACAAATTGCACCTTCAGGAGGGGTTATTTGTTAGGTAAATACAAATCTCAAGGGGGTGAGTATTTAAAATTTTGAAAGATACAAGAGCATTTTGTAATTAGACTAAACATCAGGGTAGTTATTATCCCTTATTTAGACAAACATAATTGAAAAAAAGGAACATCTAATGATGCATATCAAATTCCACATCAATAGCAACCCATTTGAAGCAAATGAACCTAGAGTTGTTCCTGACATCCATCCACAAAGACCAATTCACATCGGAGTTGAGGCCATTTTTCATATATTATCAGCAAATAAAGCAATTGAACATATCTCACAAAACTAAAATGGCAAGTAGTCCACACATCTCATCAACAGTTTCCAAACATTTAGATTCTACATAATCAGCACAGCGGTTCTGCTAATAATATGCGGAATCAACAAAATATTGAATTGAACAAAAGATTCTGTGAACAAGAATAAGTTCCCAATGAACAAACAACAGCAATATTATTAAGTGAAGGCTGTTCCATCCCGATGATAAACACGGAGGGAGGACATTTGGCATCTTCACATCTTCAAGACACTGAAACAGAGAACCCGAAAATGTGCAGATATGATAATTACTAAAACTACCCCATTATATTCCGAAAACACAAATTCCCAAATTGTTCGAGAGTGTTCCTTCATTAATTTTCCAGGTCCTGTTCCTTGATTATGCTATTAAAGGATGAGAATGATCTATATAAATATTTTTGCAATGGTGGTCATAGGCTCTCCGGGGGAGGGGGGGATTATGCTATTAAAGGATGAGAATCATCTATATAAATATTTGTGCAATGGTGGTCATAGGCTTTCCAGGGGGAGGGGAGAGAATTAACTCTAGTTAATTTACTATAGAAAGGTGTTTACCACCTCAAATAATTGTCCTTTTTATGTTCAACACTTGTAGTGTATTAAGAGACATGATATTTCCCTTCGAAAAAAAAAGAGACATAATATTTATTTATTTATTTATTTTTGGGGTGGGCTCTCTCTAACTCTAGTTAATTTACTATAGAAATGTGTTTACCACCTCAAATAATTGTCATGATATTTATTTATTTATTTTTGGGGTGGGGTAAGGTGGGATTGTCATTCAAGTTTAAATTTAGATGTGCGTAACCAATTTAAGAAGGAATACTAGAATCAAAAGGCACGTCTCATGATTCCATAACATCTTCCCGAAAAGAAAAGAGAGAATATCGGAAGAGTGGGTGGGAGATACTATTCTATGTATGCTTAGAGCAATAAATTGAGTGCACATTGAAGAAATTTCCATAGTGAAAAAAGTACCTGCTCTCGTCTGTCAATGTAAGCCTGCAACAAGACTCCCACATGGTCTATGAACTTCTGTACCCAAATCAAGGAAAACGATATCATTTCATATTTGCATGATCAGCACATGATATGAGACATTTCTGTACCTAACCTCACCATTGCATTTGAAGAAAGAAAATCAATTTCTGCCTCCCGTATTGGCAAGAAAAATGGAATCGTATGTTCAAGAACAATTATTTTCTCAAGAAATGACTTGCTTTCAAGAACACAATGGAACAGCTCACAAGGTTCTCCTGTAAAGTTCATCATTGAATTAATTATTAATTACAAACAAAAAAGTTTTTTTAATTAAAAGTAATCAGTACAAAATACAAAAGGATGGGAGTCCCGAATACAAACTTAAAACTACAAAGCACACCTCCAATCTCTAACAATGTCTCAAACAAACAATTTCTAGAAAGTACTAGAAATTTAGTACTGTTAATATCTTTTCTAGAAAGTATCTGCTTATTTTGTTACCATTTAACAAGCTTTTACTATTGACTTGACAGCGGTTATGTATGCAATAATGAGGTTGGTCCACCGTGCTCTGGAAGCCAGAAGTTTCACGTCAAGGAAAGAATGTAAGGTTGCACAGGTGAACCATCCTGAAACCCCCAACGGTGGCAGCCTTGTGAATAAGGTAGGCCCCTAAGGCTTTTATAAATGAGTGTATATACTAGTTGTAACGCACTCAATGCTTGTGGTTAATTATAAAGGGTTGTGTGCGCTAATAGTTGTGATGCATTCAATGCTTTTAATTTATAGAAACCTTACATTTTGGTAATTTATGTTTAAACGAAATTGGGAGATGTAACTACTTAACAAAATATCTCACGGTAAATTGTATCAATGTTTCTCGTTTGGGTTCAAATTTTTCCTTTGCCATTTCTTTATGTTCATAGAAATTAGAAAGGAAGGTAGTAAAAAAGGAGAGAGAAAATCTGAGAGCTAGCACATCGGAAAATTCATATCCAAATACACCTAAAAGAGTAAATAGACCAAAACAGAAACTCAAGGATCTCTCTAGTCTTAGCATCGAGTGAATAATAAATGCATACATAGGTAAAGAAATATGATAAATGCAGAAATTTAATTAACAAGAGAGAAATGTATGAGATTCTAAGACAACTAATCCTCCAAACGAAAAAACAGATCTGTAAAATATATAAATAGTAAAGAATCATCCTCTCATGTTGGACCACAAATAATAGTTTGACCTAGATAAAATTTGATACAAGAGAATATTAAGCCTTTGGCACCAGATGATTTGCAATACATATTCATGAATTCAGTAATTACCTGCAAATGATGTCTCGTACCGGATGCCAATCCTAGCTCCTTCCAAACAACAGATTATCTGTTCATTCACATATATATACAGATATAGATATATGTTAGAAGACAATCATTGCCTTCAAAAATCATAAAAGCTACTTTTGAATTACATAAAACTAAAATGAACTTTTGGCATATCAAGAGTACCCCTTGGCATTACCCATGCCGCCGTGTATATTGTACTATTAATTTTTATTGAACCAGTGGCAACTTCTGCTGCATATTTTTAAAGTAAGAAGACTAATATATAAATTAGGTTCAAGCATTTCCACTGTGCAAGAAGTTTGGAGGGTTGAAACAGACTTCAACCATCTTAGTGTACTCTACATATGAAACAACTGATTCAAGACTGGATCATAACTTTCTACAAGCAACCTAGTTTAGAATGTACACACAGTTTTCCTTCTTCAGGATAGAACTATACTTTCTCAGATATGACCAAACACAAAAACAGGGTATAATATTAATTACAAAATAACAATGAGCACAAATAATCATCAATTATAATTTACTTTATTTCCAACTCTGTAAGTTATTTTTTCATAAACAGGAAGATTCGGTATCGCTGTGGCCTCCCCTTGCAATTGCATGGATTTTCTCTCAGCCTCCACGTGCACCTGACATGAGCAGAAAGCTATCAGATGGCATGTAACAAGAGAACCGTGGACCCAAAAATGAATCCTCGCATCAGAATAAATTGATGCATTTTTTTTATTTTAAGAATGTTAAAAACGATTTCAAATTTATTTATTCACATTTCTACTTCCACTGATAGTGGAAAGATAAAAAAACCAATAAATTAATGAACTTAATGGAATCATACCCGTTCCCTTATTGTAGCAAATAACCCATCATTCCACTGATCACCAACTAAACATATTTCTACAAGACAATAAACATTACGTCAGAACCAGCAAATAACACATAAGAAGATAAATGATATGCCATATCAAGCTTATACAAGAACTTTTAACACATAAGAAAAGAAAGGAGAAGAAGCTCATTGATTAAGTTCAAGAGAAAATTTTTTTTACTAATATTCTAAGTTAATTTTCCACTATCTGATGAATTCAAAGACACTGCACATATGTTAGAACCTTTTACTAGCATACCCAATAAAAGAATGGATACAGCTCAAATTACAATAAGTAATAATAAAATTTGTGTGTGTGAGACAAAGCAAGTTACAAGCCATAAAAATAACATACTTTAAAGCTCTCACAATTTCAGAAAACAACTTCATTTGTATCTCAAGAACAAATATTCTATTGCATAATAGTTGCGACAACGTTGAGTAAATCCTTTGATAGTGATCTCTGTAGAATTGGAAATAGTCTACTCATTATGACATTAAATGCTAAGATTTACATATCCTAGTCATTTAAACATATGACAAAAATTGATCAGTATACAAGAAGATTAAGATTTTTGCAACTCAAAGCACAATCTGAAGTTGAATTCAGAGCATACGTAAAGTATACTAGTTACATATCTAGGTCATTTAAACACATCGACCTAAATTGTTCAGTATACAAGAAATTAAGACTTTTGTAACTCAAAACACAATCTGACGTAGAATTGAGAGCATACGTAGAGTATCAACCAGGAAATGACATATGGTAATAGTGATATGTAACGTCCTTTATTTGTTAAAATTTAGGGACTACACTTTTGGAGTGGTTGCATTCATATTTCATACCATTCCTTAATTTCCGTACTAAGGATCATCAAACAGAAGTATCCATAGGCGGCCATAGAACGGTCAAGGTGGTGCCGTTGCACAGGGGGGCTGAGGCAAGGGCCCTGGAGTTCTCCATATATATATGTGTGTGTGTGTGTGTGTGTGCACGCGTGCGTGCGTGTGCACGCGTGCGTGCGTGTGCACGCGTGCGTGCGTGTACCCCTGTGTTTCAGGAATAGTATATATAAATAAAGGTCGACATATTTAACAAGTTGGGTAGGCGGAGTGGCAGAGACATCTTTGCTTCAATGATGAGATCTTGTGTTCGAGACCTGGTGGACGCAAATCTTAAAAAGAAATTTCCCTTCAAATCCTGCCTATTTTTTTTCTCCCCCCTCCAAATCTCGTCGCAATTCATTAGGCCCCATTGAAGTCAAGTTCAAGGTCAACAATGAGCCAAACAAGATTGAATGCATTGTCTTTGATTTCAATTGAGAGTTAATTTCTACAAAAACTTGATACAAGAAGATCAAAATTTTCATATTTAATTCACTAGTAATTCTTTTTTTTTTTTCTCTATGACGTAATGCGTAATGATATTAAACCCTTTTTCGTAGCTTTTACTTTAATAAGATTGGTCATGTTAAAGTTGAAGTATGATATTGTCATTATTATATATCGTATTTTCTGTTAAATTTATGAAATTATCTTTATAACATTGCTCTTTTGTTATTTTTATTTTTTTTCTTATGTGAACACAAGGGCTCGCATTTTCATTTTTCGCACAAGACCCCTTGAAACCTTGGATTGGTTATGGAACTTGATCGGAATAGGTAAAAACTAAGCATTTATTTTGACCTATTCTACCTGAAGTCCTTCAAATGAAGGATGTCCATTTATCTGTAGAATGATATCGAACTAAATTTGATATATCCACTTCTTGAAAGGTGTTTTATCACCCAGAAGCACTTTTAATACCACTGAATTTGAGGAAGTAACTTCACCCAAGATTAATTTATATTGGCCAAATTTTTCATGTTCATCTTCTCCACACATACACACACAAAAAAAAAATAAAAAATAGTGCTCAGAAACTAGATAAATAAATAAAAATAATGCTCAGAAACTCATATTTTGAAAATTAATTTTGGTGAACCAATAAATTTTCTTTCCCAGAACCTCCACGAGAACTGAGGTTTTCGCTGCAATATTATTAAAAATTCAACATGGATTCCAGAGAAGTTCATTCTGCTATGCGGCTAGCCAAAGAAAGCATAGCAAATATATTAAAAATAGAGGCATAGCAGAAAAATTGTTATCATTTCTTATGGAGCATCCATTTTGCCAGACAAGGAATTGGAACTTTCGGTAGCTAACTGAGAGGTATTCAGACTTTTGAATTTCAAAAGATGATCATAAGTCAAGGGTTCCACTCAATTACGGATGTACAAATTCTTCAGTAAAAATCTTATTTGCATATTCGCGAATGGCATTGATGTTGTACTATGGTTCTATGATTCGAATCTATAAATGAGCTTTTTCCTGATTAGCCCAACAAATAACTTACATCTAAATTGGTTCTTTCGGTGCTTCGCAACCACTAAATTTTGCTTCAAAATTTGCATATACAAATAATTAAAGATGATACAAAGACCAAACGAGCCAATAACTTTACATATACAGAAGAAGCAAAAGTACAACTGGCAAAGATAACTGATAATACAGGGGTAAATACTAATAAGTACAGCACTCAAACGTTACATAAAAAACTACCTTGAGTTTGAGAAGCACGTGCAGCTTCAAATTCCTTTTGCAGACGCTCAAAAACCGTCTTTTCAGATTCCCTAACAAAATTAGCAACTTTTGAAACTCTGCTTGACATACAGATAAAAACTCGCACCAAGACAGACAGACAAGTATGCAAACAACATGGGAGGAAAAATGATACTCTTTGTAATTTAATAAACAGGTCACCGTGTTGGGTAAAATGGTCATATAGGTTGTATCTCTAACAGATGAAGTTTACCAAGTAGCGGACAAGTAACCCATAATAACAAAATCTCTTAGTTAAGGCACATTCTGCAATCTGTCCATATTCTTTCAAAAAATGGCTGACAAACAGCAGAAAAGAGTTGAAAACACAATTGTTTATCAAAACCCAAAGATAACTCGAAATGATAAGAAAGTATTTTATAAGTTTTCAGTTAAAGAAGTAATATAAGAGTAAGTCACTGTGCACAATGTAATTGTGTAAATAGATCTTGCATAAAGCCAGGGCCCAACAGACCGCACCAAGGCAGCCCAAAGCCCACTCAATTGGAAAACCTATCTGACGTAAGCAGATGGGTTGCTAGAAAATAATACTGAATAATGAAAGAAGAAAGGAAAGAAGCAAACTATCAAGCATGGTTGGTAATTCAAGAAAAACTCTTAGACGTAAAAGTGCTCCTGAAGCAAGATTCAAAGTCAAGAACTTCCCCTTACTATGCACTAAGGATTGAGGCATGTTATTGAAGTTCTCAGCAGGACATTCATTACTATGTGAAAATTTATTAGTGTAATATAAGTCCCATAAAAGAGGCTAAGAAACTACACACTACACAGTATTATTTAAGAGAAAAAATACATAAAAACCGAATAAGTTTCTATGACCCTAAGAACATGATAAAATCAGTAATGACAGTAAATAAGCTATCCAACACAGGCACGCCAGTTCAACTTTGGGAGAAAACCAAGCATATATATGGTCACATGCAAAGCATTCCCAATGAAGAAATCCATCAGTTATACACCACTCAAGAAAGGAGCAAAAAAATAAGGAGATGTACCTAGAGAGCCGCTGTGTTAGTTGACCGTGCCTTTTAAGGACTTTTGCAACTACCAAGAAGGAAAGAAAGGGTGTCATCACTGAAGTATTTGAATATACTAAAAAAGAAACTCAGATAACATGAAAAAATACAAGAGCCAATACATCTTGCACGCGTAGTCTCCAACCGCACGCCCTCAGATTGGGAAAAATTCTGCATGGAGAGGAAAGAATAAGTAGTCCACTGACATGAGACATATGAATCAACACGAGAAAGGCATAATCACCCTTTACCAATATTTCAGTCTACTCTTTAGTTCTGCACTTGTAGGAATACCAAGAAAAAAAAAAAGAAAAATCTCCTCTCCATTCCATATTTTTATTCTAAAGAAGCTTAACCACATACATTGCAACAAATCAGGTCCATTTTGAAGACTAATCAAATTCAGTCATTTGGATGTGTTTTCTTCAAAAACATGGGAATCTGTCATTCCACTTTAAAACAGAATAAGAAATGAGCAGATTTCTAAAAGCAATAAACCATGTCCCTGTCGACAAACACATGCCCACAGACAAACAATAAGACAGATTCTGAAATGAATCAAAATTATAATGCATTTAATTCAACAAATAATTCCATAAACTTGATCACCAAACAAGAAAGTATCCTGTTTGGGAAAAAGATTACCATTTCACCTACATTCATAGGGAAAGGCCTCTCCTTAACCTGAACAGCCTGCTGCATAGCCGAATCACCTATTGATCAATGCAGCAAATTCAAAAAAATTGTATAAAGTCCAAAACAATATCCAGTAAAATTGAGTCGTTTTCCGCAAAATTGAAACAAACCTGAATCAGAAAAGAGTTTTTGGAAGCTGATTCCGTCACCAATTTCGAGAGTGTATAATGAAAAGCTTATCAAAGAAGTTGCCTCAAGTCTGAAAACCCTAATTTACTGAATTTGGGGGTTTTGAGTTTTGCCCCAGTACTGGTTACATTTTTATACTTCGTGGGCCGATAATTGAAACCAAGTTAACTGGGCTCCCATATTCGGCTGGCCCAAATCATGCAGCAAGAAAACTTTTTATGCTTTGATGAAAAAGAATGGAAACAAAAAGTATTATTAAATTTCATGGTTTGTAACAAAATAAATCATATTAATTATATTAATATTTTTCATGGGCCAGTCCTTTCCAGTCAATTTTCGTAAATCATTCTTAAAAATCCAAATTTACCCAAAAATAAAAAAGTTTATTCAATTCAAATAAAATTTGTTTTCGGTATTTCGGATTTTAACAAAAGTATTCGGATTGGTAAATTTGCATATTACTTTTAAAAATATTAAAGATAAATAAATATTACAATCATAATTGTATTTTATATATTATTTTAGTAAATGATGAATGATGTACAATAAAAAAGAATTATTAAATATAATTAATTATATTTTTTTTTTGTTTTTCACTCACCCATTTTTCTAGAAGTGACTACACAACAATTTAAACAAAGAGTCCGTCGTTTCCGTTTCGAAAACAGTTGGCTAAGAGAAATGCATTGTAGTTCTGTTGTATCACAAAGCTGGCAAGGGAGTTTGGGCCTAACTATTGAGAGACGACTGATCTGTATGGGAGAAGATTTGCAGAAGTGGGGAGATAAGCTAAGAAATCAATTCTGTTAGGGTTCGGAGCTGAATTCTTTAGGTTTGCAGTGAGTGTTGTGCAGAGTGTTGGCAACACCTCCAGGTGTCACCCAGCGGAAACTTGTGTTTTTCAGATTCTTTGTTTATTTTATCAATTATGAAAAATAAACAAAGCATAAAAATAAGATTGAACACGGGATATAAAATTTGCACAAGTATAAAAATACTTGTGCGGCGCCACTAAGGCAAAAACAATGAAGTAGAAAGTTGATTACACAAAATAAAGAACAAGACAAAGACTTCCCTATTGTACTTGGTCTTTCAACTCAACCGTCTACCGTAAATAGGAGAGAACAACTATAACATATCCCAAATTACAAGTCGTCTCTCAAAACTACCAAGAAGAAACAACTCTCAAGAGGTGTTGTAAAAGGTGATGTCAACACCTATCGAACACACTAGACACCTCTCCCTCTTCTTGTGAAAAACTTGGATTCTTTTGTGAAAAACTCTGATTTGAAGCTCTGGAATCCGTCAAAGTAAGAGAACAACTTGAACCTATCCCAGATTACAAGTCGTCTCTCAAAACTACCAAGAAGAATCAACTTTCAAGAGGTGTTGTAAAAGGTGATGTCAACACCTATCGAACACACTAGGCACCTCACCCTCTTCTTGTGAAAAACTTGGATTCTTTTGTGAAAAACTTTGGTTCGAAGCTCTGGAATCCGTCAAAGTAAGAGAACAACTTGAACATATCCCAGATTACAAGTCGTCTCTCAAAACTACCAAGAAGAATCAACTTTCAAGAGGTGTTGTAAAAGGTGATGTCAACACCTATCGAACACACTAGGCACCACTCCCTCTTCTTGTGAAAAACTTGGATTCTTTTGTGGAAAACTCTGGTTCGAAGCTCTGGAATCCGTCAAAGTAAGAGAACAACTTGAACCTATCCCAGATTACAAGTCGTCTCTCAAAACTACCAAGAAGAATCAACTTTCAAGAGGTGTTGTAAAAGGTGATGTCAACTGTTCACTTGGTTTTATACCATTGATTTGGGCTTCCGATACTAGAGTTTTGTGTTGTTTTTGAGTATTTTGAGTCGTTTTTGTTATATCTCATAGGTTAGGCATTAATTTCCATTGTTTCGAGTCATTTGAGGGGTCAAGCCATGTTGAGAGCCAATTATATTGAGTTTATAGTCATATTAATGAATCGTGTATCAAAAGAAGTGTAAACGATCAAACAACGAGAGATTGATTTGAAGAAACGTCCAAATGCGTCTGAAATTTCCATCACTGGCAGGGTTTCGTATTTTGGTCATAACTCTCTCTACAAAATTGATATTGAGGTGATTCAAGTGGCTATGGAAAGCTAAGAGATAGAGCTACAACTTTGATGAAGGGCTCAAAAACAAATTCGGACATTTGATAGGCGAAAAAGCGGGCGGGCGCTGCAGCGCCAACGGGCGCTGCAGCGCCCGTGACAGTGCCAAAAACACTCCAAAATTCACGTTGGGCGCTGCAGGCTAACGCCCGACGCTGCAGCGCCCGGGCGGCATTTTTGTGCGAAATTGCTGGGCGCCGCAGCGCCCGGGGCGGAAATTTCTATGTTCACCTACCCTCTTTCTTGGACTTTTGTGGGACTATAAATAGAAGCTTTGGGGCTTGAAATTGGGCATCTTGGAACCCTTGGGAAGACAATAAAAACAGCTACAAGACAAGGAAGAAGAATTTGAGCACTTTGAGAAGAATTTGGAGAAGAAGATTGGAGGCTTCTATCATCTAGAAATAGAGAAGATCCCTCAACTTTTGTTCTTATTTTGTTGCTTTCTTCATATCTTGTAAGATGTATTGTTGTATTTTCTTGGATTCATTTTCTTCAATCATGAGCTAAACACTATAATTCTAGAGGATTGGTGTAATCTATGTTTGAACTTATGTTTTGAGATTGTGGTTTGTCAATCTAGATCTATCAATTTATTTGTGCTATTTGGATCTATTGCTTCTAAATTACTTGATCAATAATTTAGATTGTTTGGTGTATTTGATTTGACACTTGAGAGAGGTAATTGAATACATGACCTTGGAATAGCATAACCTAGGATTTCATAGAATTGAGAGATTTGTGAATCCTTTGAAGTCATTTATCAAGATTCATAGCTTTTATTGAGATTTTGATTGGTGATTTTTATAGAGATATTGATTTCCCAATTAAATCTAAAATCATTGGCACTTGAGAGAGGAATGATTATTGTAGAAATCTTGACTTATAAATTGATAATTGATGATTGATAAACCATATTGACAACATAAGGGATAACTAGATTCATCATACCTCTAGAATTCATTTAATCATTTGGATAAACTCATTGATATTTTCATATTCTTGATTTATTTTTAGTATTTTTAGTATAATCAACTCCATCATATATTGAATTTCTAAATAAAGTTAGACTACTATATTATAGTACTTAGCAATAATTCGATAATTATTCCCCGTGGATTCGACAACCTTACTTCTCTATATTAAAACTTGACACCGTAGACTTGCGGTTAGAAAAATCTCTAACAAGTTTTTGGCGCCGTTCTTTGGGAATAATTCATCTTATTTGCGCTAATATTATTACTTAGTAGTTTTACTTTAATTTAGATTGGTTTCTTTTGTTACAATAGGGTCATTGTCATTTTTGTGTTTTCTTGTTGATGCGAAAAAATAAAAGTGCTAATTTAATCTTATTTGATCCAGAAATTGAAAGAACGCTTGAAAGATTAGAGCCGCATCGAAGAATCGAATTCACAAAAATGGCAGAATCGGTGATGATGAAGACCGCATACCTATTGTTGCACACACCGGAAAGGGCCATTCGGGACTATTTTCGACCAACCACAAATCAAAACTATTCGGGCATTGTTCGCCAACCTATCAATGCGAATAATTTTGAATTGAAGCCACCTAATAAATATGGTGCAACAAAATCAGTTTGGGGTAGTGTCAGTAGATGACCCGAACGCTCATTTGGCTATTTTTCTTGAGATATGTGACACTATCAAAATGAATGGGGTTCCCGATGAAGCTATTCGGTTGAGGTTATTTCGCTTTTCACTTCGTGATAAAGCTGACAAAGGCTTCAAACCTTTCCACCGGAAGTATCACTAGTTGGAATGATCTCACTGAAAAATTCATGGCAAAGTAAGAGAACAACTTGAACCTATCCCAGATTACAAGTCGTCTCTCAAAACTACCAAGAAGAATCAACTTTCAAGAGGTGTTGTAAAAGGTGATGTCAACACCTATCGAACACACTAGGCACCACTCCGTCTTCTTGTGAAAAACTTGGATTTTTTTGTGGAAAACTCTGGTTCGAAGCTCTGGAATCCGTCAAAGTAAGAGAACAACTTGAACCTATCCCAGATTACAAGTCGTCTCTCAAAACTACCAAGAAGAATCAACTTTCAAGAGGTGTTGTAAAAGGTGATGTCAACACCTATCGAACACACTAGGCACCACTCCCTCTTCTTGTGAAAAACTTGGATTCTTTTATGGAAAACTCTGGTTCGAAGCTCTGGAATCCGTCAAAGTAAGAGAACAACTTGAACCTATCCCAGATTACAAGTCGTCTCTCAAAACTACCAAGAAGAATCAACTTTCAAGAGGTGTTGTAAAAGGTGATGTCAACACCTATCGAACACACTAGGCACCTCTCCCTCTTCTTGTGAAAAAATGGTGGACTCTCTTTAATTTTATGATTTCTGTGCTATGAATCCACACTAAAAAACGTGCAACACCTTTCCCTTTTATAGATCAGTCATATCCCTACAAAAAAGGTCATGCAAACAACTTCCAAGTTGAGGGGTTAGTGGAGAGATTGAGGGATGGTGGTTCCTTGAAAGTAGGACTCAATTCCTACTATCTCTCAACTCCCAAAACCGACTCTTTTCTCTTATCCATGACATGGGCCTGCAAATTTATTAGTTCATTTTGTTCAAGAAATAGGCAAAATAATAAGATAAAAACAATTTAAAATTATTAGAGTTTTGACTAAAAAGTCAACTATAACAAATTCCAAAGAAGAATAAGAGAAGCAAAAGACCACATGAAAGTGTTGAGAAGAAGACAGGACCTCACTCTATTCAAAGCTTACTTGGAGGTTCAAAAGGAGTATAGCTCTTTGTTAGCCCAACAAGAATCTTTTTGGAAACAAAGAGCTAAATTATTTTGGTCAAGGAGGAGGAGATCAAAACACAAGGTACTTTCATGTCAGCTGCGACACAAAATGAAGAGAAATAATCGATTTCTTCTTTGAAGGACAATTATGGGAATCGGTTAGAATGGGCGAACGGTCTCGGAGAACATATTTTTCAAGACTATCAAGATTTATTCAAATCTCAATTGCCGAGTTGGGTGGAACTCGAGAGTCATTAAAGAGAAAGAATGAAGAGCATAATAATTTCTTTCGTTGGTTCTTTTTTTGAAGAAGAGATTAAAAAGGCCATTTTTTCCATGCATCCGGATAAATCGCCCGGTCCCGGATGGTCTAAACCCAAAGATTTTTCCAAAGGTTCTCGGATGTGGCGTAATGATATTACTAGAGCTTGTTTACAATGTATTCGTTCATGTTCTTTTCCTGGAGGGATTAAATGATACTATTATTTGTTTAATCCCGAAGAAGAAACCTGAATTTATTACGACTATTGCTCTTTGTAATGTCATCTACAAGGTAATAACCAAAACTCGGCAAATAGATTGAAGAATATTTTGCCTAGTATTATCTTAGAAACGCAGAGTGCGTTTGTGCCAAATCGACTAATTTCAGATAATATTCTTGTGGCATTCGAAATTAATCATTATCTTAAGAGGAAGAGGCGTTAGGGGAAAAATGGAATGGTTGCATTGAAGATTGATATGAGCAAGGCGTATGATCGCATTGAATGGAACTACCTTCAAGGGATTATCTTTGAAGCTGGTGTTTAATCTTGGTTGGGTTGATCTTATTATGCATTGTATATCCACTGTCAGATAAACCGTATGCCATGGAGGTTTCGAATCAACAAGAATCATTCCTACGAGGGAACTTCGACAAGGTGATCCTCCGTCGCCTTATCTCTTTATTATATGTCTTTGAAGGTTTGTCAATGTTGCTCCAAGACTATGAGAGAAGGGGATTGATACATGGATGTCCAGTGGCAAAGGGGCTCCAAGTATTTCCTATCTCCTGTTTGCAGATGACAACTTTCTTTTCTTCAGAGCTAATGAAACTGAAGTAGCTAACTTGAAGGCCTGTTTACAAGAATACTCGAATGCTTCTGGGCAGTTGATTAACTTTCAGAAGTCATCAATTTCGTTCAGCACTAATACGGCTCAGGCAACATAAAGGATAGTGTCTGAAATTTTTGAGGTAAATATGACAGATAATCATGGTCGTTATCTTGGTTTGCCTTCACTGATAGGAAGAAATAAAAAGGAGATTTTTTCTTTTATCAAGGAGAGGATTTGGGCTAGACTCCAGGGGTGGAAACGTAAACTTCTTTCTAGAGCGGGCAAGGAGATCTTCTTAAAAACTATGATTCAAGCTATTCCCACTTACACAATGAGCATCTTTCTGTTACCCCAAAATATATGTTTGGAGATTGAGCGTTTGATGAATGCTTTCTGGTGGAGTAATGGGGATTCAGAGATGAAAGGGATAAAATGGATGGCATGGCAAAATATGTGCTGTAAAAAATCAGATGGAGGGATGGGATTCCGAAGAATTCATGAGTTTAATTTGGCCTTACTTGGTAAACAGGTTTGGAGATTGATTTTTAATAATAATTCTTTGGTCGCAAGAATTTTTCAAGCTAGATATTACCCCTCATCCGATTGTTTTACAGCTGCTCTTGGAAATAATCCAAGTTATGTATGGTGGAGTATTTGGGGAGCCAGAGATATTGTGAGCAGATTTTGTGTGTGGAAGGTGAGAGATGGGAGGAGTATAAAGGTCTGGCAGGATCCATGGATTCCAAATCCGACTAATAATCGTGTCTCTACAGCTGTATGAGAAGGACTTGAAGATATCACTGTTAGCAATTTGATGAAACAGGGGACAGTGGAATGGGATGAAGATTTAATTGCAGATTTTTATTTAATGATCAAGACAATGAGCTCATTCTAAGGATCCCACTCTCAAATACAACAGTCCCGATGTTTGGATGTGGATGGGAGATCGAAAGGGTGTCTTCACGGTGAAGAGCAGTTATCGGATTCTATGTGACAGCTTGCCTAGGCCATTCATAAACTCTGATTTTGAATGGACGAACTTGTGGTCGCTAACAATCCCTCCGAAAGCAAGAATAATTTCTGGCGAGCGGGACAAAATTGTTTACCAACAAGAGATAGGCTTCGTGAGAGGGGGGTGGATACTTCTCTTGTTTGCCCTGTATGCGACGAAGAGGTAGAGACGGTGCACCATTGCTTTCTGACTTGTCCTATTACAAAAATGTGCTGGGACCTGGTTGCTATCCCAATAACAGGTAATGAATCTTATAATTTTTTGGAGTGCATTAATTCCATTTGGAGGGATTTATCTATTAAAGATAAAAAAATGATGGTTATGATCTTTTGGGGGATGTGGTGTAATAGGAATGATAAGGTGTGGAATGGTAATTATAAGCCTGCCTCCCACATTGTAAACTTGGCAAGCTCCTTACTGATTCAATGGGAAGCAGCACAGATGGCAGAGCTGAAGAAGGGATGGGGCTATTGTTTGGAAGAAACCAAGAAATGGTGAGATAAAGTACAAGTGGTGCTCTTTTTGCGTAGGCGGGATTGATGGGTTTTGGTTGTGTATTTCGGGATGAAAGGGGTTTTATTGCAGCAAGGCAAGGTTCTGTTCTTGGACCGGAGAATCCGATGTTAGCAGAAGCGATAAATTTCAGAGAGGCACTCAGTTGGATAAAAGAAAAGTTTGGCAATGCAACAGTTGTGATTGAATCAAATTCACTTGGTGTTATTCAAGCTATAAGGGGCCTTATTTCTGATAACACTTATGTACAAAATGTTATCTGTGATTGTATGAATTTGTTAAAAGACCTGCCAAGGGTCTCTTGTGTGTTTGTTAGAAGATCAGCGAATCGAGTCGCCCATGCTTTGACAAAGGCTTCTAATTCCGTGTCTGGTTTTACTAGTTGGGATGGTAATCCCCCTCAGTTTATTTGTAATTTACTTGAGCAAGACTGATTGAGCTAATAAAATATTTTCCTTCTCGTCAAAAAAAAGAAAAAAAAGAATCCTGATTAGAATGTTTGATTTTATTTTGATGTTTTGAGGTAACTCCAACTGAAATATTACAAAGTTTTGCATTTATCGTCCTTACAAAGAATGTGACGATTTGTCAACCGATTTTAATTATTTTTCATAGATTTGCCTAATTAGAATAGTCTTAGCATACGTTTAAAAAAAAAGAATAGTCTTAGCATAAAAATAAAAATAAAAAATTAAACAAACAAACATGAAAATAAAAACCTTCGGAGGTGAAAGTGAATTTATGGAAGTATGAGGCCTCTATAATTTATATTTGAAAGGTGTGATGATGCTCGATTCCCACTTATGTGGGACATTTACTAATTATAGTTTGAAAAATGCATGTCATTTCTCTAGAAATTATATTCTTCTATTGTGCATTCCGTATTGAATTATAAATATATTCGTTTAATTAAAGTGAAGTTAAATAAAATATAGGATCAAATAATGTTAAAATATAGGATTTAGTTTTGATGTGTTTTGCCTTTCTAGACTTATGGAATATTGGGTTGTAATTGGATTAGGGAAATTTTGAAATTAATATGGTATAGATATATTAGGATTTTTAGATACATAAATTATTTCTTAACATAAATGATATTATCGTATTATTTGTATATATCTTGTTTTCATGTTTATTAAGATTTTTAGAGCTCTTGGACTCCTATATAACAGAGAATTAAGGACGAGCTCACAATGTACACCATAAATACACAAGAGTTGATAGAATTTAGAGTCTTTCAAGCACAATGAACCATCTAGTTTGCTGCAGTGTTTTGTTTTAGGTTGTTTTACATTCATTGGATTTTTGTATTGTACTAAACAAAATCCAATCACTTCTATTATTGGATGAGTTGCATTACAAAGTTATAGATCTATTGTGTGCAAAATCAAACAGTTTTACTGGTGGAAGGTTTTATCACACTGACATCTACAAACTTGTTGGCTTATAGATAAATTCTTACAACTTGCATTCTGGTCATTTTAATTAATTCTGCTGCATGTGACCGTAGATGTGATTACATCTGCGATTACATATATACTCTTTGAAATTTTGTAATATCTACATGCTATGATTCTGTCAAATAATATTTAAAATTAATATTAGAGAAATCAACATGTGAAATCTGAGATTACATATGGTTCAAGGGTATCTAAGTCCATCAATATATTTTTTGTTGGTTCAGGGAGGTATTTGAAGGTTTTAATAATATACGATATTTGATAAATGAATTTTACACAAATCCTAATTCGGATTCGAATTTGATTTTATCCAATAAACACTTATTATAATTCTTTGAGTGATTATTAAAAAAAAGATATACTATACATTTTTTTTTGAAACCAAAAGATACTATAAATTATGGGGTAAGTTCAAGAATGGCCTCTTTTCATATTTCAGTTACAACTATGGCCTTCCTTATTAAAAGGATTCAAATATACATCAAGTTCCGATTATACCCTTTATAAGAATAAGGAAATATGATTAATTCGTACTGCATTTCACAGAATACGAACACTTTTCGTTTATTTTCATGTTTCATTCGTGGCATTGTTACACCTCTTAGATCCGGTCTCCATACGGAGGTTTTAAAAAGATCATGTCGGGTTTCCAAAGATAACCTTAACGGTCATAGAATTTAAAAGATGTTCGATTCTATGTTATCGATTTCCAAACTAAGGTTTACAGTGAAAATGGAAATAGTCCATTACGACCATATCAAGCCCAACATGCTTCCGTAAAATTAATAAATCCCTTAAAATTCATACCTCTTTTGACCGAAAAACAGCCGGGTTAAGTGGTTCGCAACGCCACCAGTTGGAAAATTACTGCCCCCAGATCGTTTGACAAACAACTCCTCACTGTTCAACCTCACCCTCAGGGAAGATGATCTGCAAGTTATCCGACTCCTTCGAGAAACCGCTCAAGCCAAGACGCTTGGTTCGTTTCTACCCAGGCGTAAAAGTAATTCTTCAAAGGGGATTGATCAATAGTACATTATGAACACATGTTGAACAAACAACCTTTATTTTATTAAGAACCTAAAGAAAAATTTATTACATTAGTAATCTCCTTTTGGGAGGAAAAACCCGTTTAGCCTCTCTCATAAAGGCTATCACACTCTTGTACATAAAATTAAAAAACTAAAATCGAAAACTGAAAACACTGGGAAATTCTAAACTCACAACAAAGAATTTTACAAAGAAAGTTTATTGTAAGAAGACTAAGGAAATGTTCGATGCGCTTTAGCCTTCAGGATATTGACATTTATAGAGGTAGAAAACCTCTATGTTCTCGATTATTGCCCCTAAGTGGAGGTCTCTTTCATCCTTGAATTATTGCTCCACTTGCAAAGAATTAATCGGCATCCAACTCATCTTCACATGGGTTGGGCCTCCTTTACTGCATATCCGAAGTTTTTATGAAAACTTCCAAATCATCTTTGACTCGTCCTTCATCTTTTAGTAACTTGGGCGGCATCTTTCACGGACCCACTTTTCGTCTTTTTCCCGAGGTGGGTCGCATTACCTGCCCGGAGTCACATGTCTCCACCGACTTTGTTGGGGAATCTACTTTTTGGTGGTCCCCAAACTTTGATACTTCGTGACTTTTCTTCTCCGTTGTCTTCTCCGATCAAATTTTGGCCTAATCCTTTGCCAAATTCCTGGTTCCTTCAGTTCGACATTCGACAGACCAAGTTCCCAATGGCCGATGTGATCCATATTGCGAAAGTATTTCCGTGAGTTTCTTTACTCCCCGTGACTTGTTTTCTCTCAGAAGGTTTCTTTTCTTTTCGAATAGGTCTTCTGCGAATCTTGTAGTTTTTCCCCGTCATAGTATTCAACAGAATGATCCGTTCACCAATTTTGATAAAACTTGAACGGAAACTTGACTTTGTCCATCTCGGTGAGACGCACCCACAATCCCCATGCCCTTCTTGTAGTAATCGATCTTCGGTGAAGGTCACGGCCAATTGTACTTCTTCCGAACTAACCTCCTTGATATTTTTGAAGGCTCTTTCATGTGGTCAAGCCCCGATGTAATGGAAGGCTTCATGTCCACCTTTTCCGACGGGCTCATGTTCTTTGCACTTATGAAATACTGCTCAATGTATCCCCTCGTTTTAGGCGGTCATTGTTGGACCAAAGACTCGTCACTTCGCTTCCGGATCCATTTTGGTAATTTTGTGATCTCCGGAAGCTCTGGTGAAGTAGTATAGATCGAGGCCAAAGCCCCAAACTCGTACCACCTCTTCACTTCTTCGTACGAATCGGTAACATCCAAACCTGGATATTTTCCGAAATATCAATCTTTATTTTTCCGAGATATCCCTGCCTGCCTGGTTCTCCCCAATTCGCCTGGTATTCTCGCCAAGAAGAAGATACATTAATCTCATTAATATCAACCTTAGAAGTGCCCATCATAGGCCTAAGATTGATCTCTTTCGCCCTTTACCCGGACGTCTTTGGGTTGATGTGATAACTTCGGGATTTGACTCGGAGTATCGCTTTTTCCTTGGGCCAACATTTACGCCACTTAGGACTTGTGCTAGAGGTCTGGAATCCTCACTACGAGGTTGGGAGCCTGCGCTCTAAACGCTCCGTTTGCTTATTAGCGGCCGGAGGAGTGGCCCTTGAAATGTCGTTCTCGGTGAGAGTGAGACCAGGACACATGCTCGTATACGATCGGTTACTTTGTCCCGATCATTCCTTTGTAATTTCTCGGCCAAATCGATTGATGACCAGGGTATCAAATTCTCGGAGTAGCATTTCCACCGGTCTCCAAGATGTCTTGATGCGGTGAGGATGGAATCGACTTCAATTCCCTCCATCTCTTGTTAGAAAATCTGCAAGAACATTTTCATGAGATTTTATAATGACAATATCATAATCATAATATTGACATTCACTTGCCATCTAAGTATCCTAGCTTTTTCTGGTTTTGATTCATTTTGTTTTTCGTAAAAGCTTTGACACTTGAATTATCAATTTTTAAGATAAACTTTTTAGCCAATAGAAATAAAGGCCATTTTTTGAAAGCATCTTCATTGCAAAAAGAATTCTTTCGTTGATATGCCCGCTGCGTTACTTCAGCACTGTCAGTAAATAGACCGCAATACTGCATGGCACTTCTCCGTTCGGTGTGGCTTTTGTAAGAACTGCCGCCCACCAATGATCACCGGCATCCGTAAAAGCACCGAGTTCATCTTCATCCCGTGGAATTGCAAGTTTGGAAGCTTTTTGCAAACTTCTTTAAGCCGCTTAATTCCTTCTTGATGTTCATTCTCCCATTTGAATATCGTCTTTTTTTAAGCAATGGGCTAAACACCTTCTCGTAATGAGCTAGATTGTTTATAAACATCCTAGCAAAGTTAACAACTACAAGAAAACTCAAGTCTTGTCTTTCGATTAATGTATCTGAAATCCATGTATCTTTTCTACAATATGACTTTGTAGGATGATTCCGGATTATTCGATCTCAATTCCTAGGAATTCAACTGCCTTGTTGCAATCACGCCTTCTTCTCCCAAAGCACTAATCCTTCTTGTGACAAACATCTCAAAATATTTCCAAATGTTTGAGATGCTCCTTCATGTTCTTTGATGCGATTAGAATGTCATCGATATACCGAACATGAAACCAAATAATCTTTGAAGAGATTATCCATCTTCCTTTGATATATCCAAGTGCGTTAGCCAATCCCATAGGCATCACGTTCCAAATATAGTGTCCTTGTGGTGAGAAAGTTGTAAACTTCTTGCTTTCTTCATCCATCTTAATCTGGTAGAATCCGTTTTGCAATCGAACTTTGAGAATATCTTGGCACCTTTGATACAGCTTAACCGATGTTCTCTGCTTGGGATATAGTATCCGTCGAACTCCAAAATGTTATTAATTCCTTGTAATTAATAACAAGTCTTGTTTTCCTCTTTTGATTTCTCCATGGTTTCGACTAAGAACCCCGGATCATTTGTATGGAGAAACTCACTGGTGAAATTAACTTAAGGTCAAGATGTTCCTTAAGTATCTTCTGCATATCCTCACGATCTTCCTGGTTCATAAGGATTGGTTTGAATCTTACGAACTCGTACTCCTTTCCAGGTTTAACCTTTAAGGAAGCTTTAAGCTCGTTCTTATCCCACCAAGCCAAAGGATCTTCATTGTAATTCCTTTGGATCTTCTTCTTGATATCCTCGAGTGATATTTGTTCCTCTAGGGTCACATCACTCTGTGGACTCTCCATTAGACTCATCCATAGTTCTGCAATGGCTTTTGGAGTAACTTTTTCTTCTCCTTGTACTCTGAATGAATACAAGTTATTATCCCATATCTTCTGATCCTTCTGACTGGAACCAAATTGTCTATAGGATAATAAAGCTTCACCAAATTTCCTTCAATCCGCCATTTTTGGATTATGAAGTTTGGCTTCATCACCACGCTTTGTGCGAAAAGTAATAGGCATTTTTCTCAAAATGCTTCCCGCGATCTTTGGACAATAATCTTATGATCACATAAGGTTGTGAAAATAAGTCTTCTTATCTCGTTCTCCTGTGTAAATCGCTTAAATGTTTGTAGGAAGTTGTTTCCTAGCAAAACATCTGCACCTATATCATGGAAATAGATTGGTGGCGTTTTCACCTTGTACCATGGGGTACCGCCTGCGCCTCCGATCATGATTTCTGCTTGTTTAATTCCCCTGTTAAGGATAAGAATCCTTTTAGAGAAATCTCTTCATGCAATAGCTGGTAAATCTTCTCCAATTTCTTTAGGAAAAACATCCGGCTTTGTAGTACATATTCCGGCACCTGAATCAATATAGGCGGCGAAATACTCGGCCTTGTATTCAGCATATAACATTCCGATAGAAATGTATATGGAGAATGGAGTAGTGGTCATCTAATTACGTATCTTTTATCGCCCACCGTGAACTCCATTCCGTCTTGTAATCTTTCCCCGAGGTTTGTGATCCTCAAGAAAATCAATTCCCGATTAATTGTTCCGGGATCTTCCCCGCAACTCCCGTGATGATAGTAAGCTCAATTTCTCCTATCTTCAGGCTTCCTTTATATCTTCCAACTATAGGTTGTTGGAGATAATATAGAACATCACAAGGAAAAATATTATCCTTTTGAGTGATGTCGAATATTACTTCCACTTCTCGCCATCCTTCTGGACATTTCAGGCTCTCTGCTTTTTTTGAAAACACCGAATGCGCTGAACTGTACTTGGTCTCCTTTCTTCCCAACGGCTGCTACTCATCATTCTGTCTTGTTGGAAAGACATCCTTCTTGGCTCAACTCTTAGACTTCGACTTTTGTTGAAGACTGGTTGATCTTGTATTTTCATATCGATCTCCTTGATAGTTGGAGACTCAATAATCTCTGGTAAAACCACCCTGGCAAAGTCCTTGAAAATCCTTGGGACTTCAATAAATTCCTTTCTCAAGAATGCTTCTGAATGATGTGTATTCGAGAGAGCATAAGATATCTTGTATGTGATCGAGTAGGGTCTGTTCCCTTCTTTCATCAATTCGACTCTTTTGAAATCTTGATGAAGAGTTAAGACTCTGTTGAAATCTCGATCTCCCAAATTGTATGCAATTCTAGGATAGACATTAAATGCCAATTTTCCCGCATACAAATTTCTCAGAATCGCTCCAAGGCATGAATCCTTGAGGTTTGAGATTCGCTTATCAAAGATAGCAGTTGAGTGGCGAATCTATTCCTTCTTTGAATGTTGCTTTAATAATGACTCTTATAGCTCCGATATGAATCCATGAGAGTGTATTTGCAACTTCTCTTTTAACTCTACTTTTGATCTCCTGTATTTCTCTAATAGGGACCAACTGCATCTCGATCAGGTTCCCGGTAAACTCCATCGGAATGGCAAATTCTCCGGTTGTTACCCTGTGGATAATTTGGTGTTTTTTATTCTAAACCCAATCTTATCCAATGCTTTTTCCATAGCTCCAATTGTAAATCCATCATAGACTTGAAGCTTTGGATCTTCCTTCATGATTCTCATAAGAGTTTTATGAGAAACCGTCGTGTGAGAGAGGAATCGACATATCCTCACTCGATGTCTGTTGAAGAATTTCTTCTTCACTCCGATTCTCGATCGGATTCACTTCCATCATCAAAATAGATCTCTTCTTCATAGATGCTTTCATCGAGGAATATCCTCAAATTGATACACCATTAAATCTTGATAATAGACACTTCTTCGATTTCTCGGTGGTCTCGAACTGCCTCGACTCCTCGTTTTTGATTGTCTGGGCAATCCGTTGAGATATGCCCTCTTGCTCCGCATGTCCAAGAATTACATCTTTGAAACTTTCATTAGCTCTAGTGTGTGAGCACGCCTGAAAGTTCTTCTCCTGGATTTATTGGCCGTACCGCTTGATTATAACCTCGATGATGAGGCTCTACTCCTGCCAGGCTGCCTCGCCCGATTTATAACTTCGGGCTTTTGTTTTTGACGAACCTTCTAGGTCTCCATGATGCGAACCCGCATTTTCTTCGACGTTAGGATTAATCGGTGGTGGCGGTGGTGGTGGAATTGGTCTACCTTGTGGGTCATAGGTAACCAAAGCCGATTCTTACTGCGTTCATCTTTAAATCTACAATTCCTAATCCCGCCAAGGATTCTGCCAGGTTATGTAGATCTTTAAGATTCATCTTTTCAATATCCATCTTTTTAATTTTTGATGGATTTTCCTTTGATTAGAGCAATGAGCTTTTCCTCATCTGTCATCTTTCGTATAACTTCGGTTGGTTTCCCTTTTTGGTGTAAATAGGTACCGCCCCAAAATCAATATGTTTCCTTCCTCCCGATGAACTCGGCCCGTCCTCCGGTTCTTGACTCGTTTGAATATCATGAAGGAGTTCAAAAGTTTCTTCGATTTTTCACCATCGTCTCCGTCTGGTTCGATCGATGAACTTGTCTTTGGTAGATGAATATGGCGGTTGCCATAATTCGCACGTCTTACTTTCGACTTCTAAGATCTTCGGAGAACTTAGATTTGTCTGAAGTATCTCGTTCCACTCACGTACTCCATCGGATCATTGTTCGATGGGAATTTTCATGAACTGCTTTCTTGAAGGTTCATCAAGTGAACATATAAAGTCTGGTTAAGCATCCAATCGCTTATAATATTCTCGCTGCATTTTGCATTGCGCTTAAGGTTTTCCCCGTCGGCTCTTCCTGTTCACTTTTTTCTTCATGTTGGTATTCCCATATGAAACCTGGTCAAGGTGTTCTTGTGCATACATCGTCAATATTTGACGATATGTCTGTAAGGGTACATCTCGGACATTGGTCCGATCCATAATCTCGGAGTAATTTCTCCTCACCAATTGTTAATTACATAAATATAATAAATTTAACTAAAAGTTCTTAATAAACCTAGGCTCTGATACCATTTTACGGCCCCTAAAACCTTTAAAAACCATTAGTTTACCTTCAATTCAATATAAGGGGTATTTTGGGTTTTATCAAATAAAAAGACTATTTTTTGAAACTTTTGAATAAGTGAGGCTAAAGTTGTAAGTTGGCTTTAAATTTAGGCCATTTTCAATCTTTTCCCATAAATTATTGTACTGATTCTGTGATTCATCATTTTTCTTGTCAGGTTTCATGACAATCTACATAGTACAAAGACATACCTCCCTTGGCCAATCATAAACCTTTCCGTAATCAATGGGCTGTGTGAAATTGCTACTTTTAGAGCCGCAAAGAGGTTTATAGGAAGTTGGGCATGCAGCATTAATTAGTGTCAATTGCAATTTGCAAGCACACACTTATCACATGTCTACTCTCTCTATGCATTGTCTAATTGCGATAGGAAATTTTATGTCATGCATATCTCCTTTATATTATAAAAAATATGTCCACGAGCATCATGCAACGATAAAACAACATAGGATAATCGAATAATGGTCGAATGGTTAAAATTTTCATATCCATATCAGAAATTTGAGGTTCAATTTCTCATCACTCTTCCTCTCCTAGGATATGTACTAAAAAAACAATAAAACAACATAACAAAATGTGACAATACATGAAGTATCACGAGTTTGATTCCCCAAGTGTTTTAATGGTGTTGTTGAGTTTTGGCAGACGTCATTTATGAGTATAATTTCGAGTGTGTATAAGTTATGATCGTATTGATCATATTTATCTAGTGAAATTAGCCAGGTGAAACTTGGATAATAATTAATTAAGTTGGGTTATTAGAAAAAAATGTAATAAGTCGTTCTATGTAAAACTTACGTTACTTTTTTTTGTTAGTAATACTAATTTCATATTAAATGATGAATTTATGCATCTTTCTTTTGTATAATATATAGTATGTGAGAATGAATGATTATGCAGAGAATATAATTGGGAGTGTTTGCAATCACTAAAAAAATACTTCTTAGTTTTTGGCTTAAAAAAATCACTTTACAGTGTTTGCAAATGTAAATTTCTGCTTCTGATTCTGTTTCATTTAATCAGGATCTTCTTTAAAAAAAATCAGAATCTAAAAGCAAAGAGAGATGTGCTTTTAATTTATGTTTTTGCTTCTAGTTTGACTTTTACAAACAAATAAGTATTTTTCTAATTTTTTCACCAAAAAATACTTTCAACTTCCGATTATCGACTTCCGATTCTATTTTCAAACACTACCAACTTTTGATTTTTTTATTACAATAAATCACTTTTTCCAAAAGCAAAAGTTTTCGCAAACGCTCCCATTGTAAATTTCATCCTATATGTTCACCTATATAGATTATTGATCCTATAATTTGGTATATTAGCAATTTATATGTACTATCTTTTAAATTTTTCTTGAAATCTTTCGTTGAAATAGAATCGGTCTCTAATATATCATCCATAATGAACTTATATAAAGAAACATCAAGCTTCAAATATGACAAACGATAGAGGGAAAAATAAACAAAATTACAACATAAATATGAGGAACTCCAATATGCTTATTGTAGAATAGAAAGTTTTAATTTATGGACTTTTGTCTTATTATGCTCTTTGGTTCTTCTGGGGATGACAATTTTGCCTCAATCCATGGGTACTCTCCTGGCCCGACATGTGACCCGGGGCGGAAGGCAGTCTGGTATCACCGCCTGCCTGCGTGCATAGAATTTTTTTTATTTTTTAATGTATTTATTATATATTTTGCATATATAATATATATTATAATATAAGTTTTATATTTTAATATTCAATCTAGTATTTATTAATTGATAACAATAATTTTCGTAAAGAATATTTTATAAATATATTTTTTTTCTTTTTTTATTTAATTTTATTTAATTCGGGTCTTTAGATACCCGACTAGACCTATTGTCATCCCCAGGTTCCTCCTTTCTTAATCTGCCGCAAGGCGAGAAGGGTTTTGCCCCCACCCCCTTTGGCTCCGCCTCCGCTTTTAATTAGCAATTAGGATTTTTGTTTCTAGACTTAATTATTAAAACTAATTAGAGTAATATCTAAACTACAAAATCATACATGGTCATTATATACATGAAAAGAAGACAAAAATATATAAGGAGCATAAAAAATTTAAATGGTAAAATGATACCACCAATTAAAGCAATATCAGGTTCAAAAATGTTTGAACAAAACTACGCAATTTCATTGAGTAAAATGCAACAAGACTTATATATTGGACCGAAAACACTAATTTATAGGAGGAAAAATCTGTACTTTTTCTTACTTTGTAAGTTTTATGCTAAAAAAATATGTATTTTCAAAAGGCGCGACAACCTGTCCATTTTTATTATAATTAAAAATAACAAAAAAATTAATTTTATTAATTAATTCCAATTAGCAATACATCGATAGAAGATAGTATAGAAACAAATCTGTTAAAATCTATAAAAGATGAAACTATAAAAAATTTCATAATATCTAGGTTAATAACAAAAATTGGTACGATTTTGAAAAGTGGTAATGGTAAAAAATAGCCATTTAAAAAATGCAAAGATTAAAAATAGCCATGTTTTGTAGACACATTTTTATTAGCCATTTTGGGGTGTAAAATGACATTCATACCCTTCTAGCATGTTTGTTTGATATTCTCTCTCTTTCACTTATCTCTATGTATCTTCTTACTCTTTTTTTTTTCAAACTTTTTTTAAGAAATCGAACCTGTATTTTTCATTTTTAAATATGCAATATGGGTGTTGAATTATAGATATCGAAAAGAGGATTAATTTGATATATTATACATGCAAAACGGATTTAAAACGAAAAGTTATGTGAATTCAAAGTCGAATTGAGTTACGCATAACTCGAATCGAAGTTATGTATGACTAATTCGAATTCGAGTCACTCAATGTATCATATATAAAATAAAGTTCGTTATTATAACCAAAAGGTTTGTGTGGCATAGTGGATTGTCCAGTGTTTCCTTACTCAATGGTCATGGTATAAGTCGATTGAGTAAGGAAACACTGGACAATCCACTATTTTTAGAAAGCAATATGTAGGTTTGAATTATGTGTAACTCGAATCGAGTCATAGTGACTCGAATTCGAGTTACAACATACCCAGTTATTTTTTTTTCTAAAAAACTTTGAATTCACATAATTTTTTCGTTTTAAATCCGTTTTGCATGTATAATATATCAAATTAATCCTCTTTTCGATATCTATAATTCAACACCCATATTGCATATTTAAAAATGAAAAATACAGGTTCGATTTCTTAAAAAAAGAGTAAGAAGATACATAGAGATAAGTGAAAGAGAGAGAGAGAAATAACCCAAATATCAAACAAACATGCTAGAAGGGTATAAATATCATTTTACACCCCAAAATGGCTAAAAAAGATGTGTTTGAAAAAAATGGCTAAAAAATATTTTGGTTTGTTGGGAATAACTAAAAAAAACGACTGTTTTGAAAATTATATAGTGCCTACCTATGATTCTCTACAACTTGTTGAAGACAATAAATTAAACTTAAGTATATACCTATTACGTGCATGGGATCAATACGCAAAGTAATAAATTCTTAAGGTCAAAATTTGTGAAAAGATAATATATACCAGAGTGAAAAGGACCACGACAATTAGTCCAGCTAGTGTGGCCAAAAACAAAGAATATAAACTATAGGGCTGCCATACTTTTTTCATTTCTTTCTTATCCAACTTTAATCGAATTTCAAGAAAGCAATATGTAGGTTTGAATAATTTTGCAAGGACTGGACATATAGAATGAGTCCAAAATTAGGCACCGCCTTTTCATTTGACATGACTTTACTCATAGGAAAAAACAAATATGCCTTTTAATTGGTTAATAACTCAATTATCATGATTTTTTTTATTAAATAAATGCCCTTAACTTTACAATTGCATGTTTTCCACATTCTTTTTTGTTATTATCCTATTAACTTTATGGTTTTAGAATGTTTTCATTACATACTATTTTGCTATATTACAATATAAAACTTTTTAAATTTGAAGAATTCTAGTCACACGTTCTTGACTAACTAATTAATGAAAGTTGATTTAAACCCACTAGAAAACTAAAATGAAAACCGAAGCCCTGAATTTTAAATTCGAGCGAAATAAAAACTTATATTGGTAATCTTAATTAAAAACCCTGTCAGAGGTATCTATGTATCACGGACTTGTTCCCTTAACAATGAACCGCGGCGCTTAGCGCTCTTCCGCCATCGCGGTTGCTAAGTCATCGTCACCTCTCTCGAACGTGTTAGTGTGTGAAGAATCAGAAGAAAGATGGCTAAGAAAGAACACGAGATAGTTGGGAAAAAACACTTCAGATATTTACTCAAACTTGCTTATAGACTTTTGGTTTGCAAATGAAACCATGCCCCTATTTATACTACTCCACTTCCTAAATGGACAGGTGGTGATGCATTGATCCTACGGTTGGGAGAAGTTCTCTAGAACTCTCCAAGGAATGTCCCTTAGAATATTCTTACAAGATATTTACAAGGGAATTCTCTAGAATCACCCTACAATCTCTACAAAACTCTACAAGACTCTAGACGTTACTATGTACAAACGGGCCTAAGTATTTGGCCATTGTGTGGGCTTGATTAAGGCTAGCCTCTGTGCTCAATGTAGCAAAATTGGGCGCCGTTACATTCTCCCCACCTAACCTCGGCGGCGTCCTCGTCGCCTCGTACTCGCTAAGTTGTGGCCTGGATCGCCAAGTCTTTTTAAGTTCCCATGTTGCCTCGACTCGGGTAGCCCTTCCATTTGATTAAGTATTGAGTACGGCGTGGAACACACTCGCCTCCGTGCGATTCTCTTCATGAGCACCTCTTCCACGTCCTTGTCATACGACTTGGTCACCACGGGGAGGTGCTCGTTGCGGGCTACCCTCGGGGGTCTTCCGTCCACGTGATATGGCTTCAACATACTAACGTGGAAGACCGGGTGAATTTTCGTAGTATCGGGTAGGTCGACGCGCGATAAGATACCTTGCCTACCTTACTTGTGATTGGAAACGGCCGCCATAGCGTCTCACCAAGCCTTTGTGCATGCCTCGTAGCGCGCTTGAATCTGTTGCGGTAGAAGGTTGATGAAGACTTGATCGCCAATGGTATACTCCTTTGGCCGTCTCTTCTCATCGACCACTTCTTCATCTTCTTTGCGGGCCTTTTCTAAGCATGAACGGGCTAAGTCGGCTGCTCCTCCCATGACTTAGCCATCTTGTTGCCCCGGACTCCGCCATCTTCTGTGGCCCGTGGCCAAGGTGTGGGAGTCAAAGGTTGTTGCCGTTGCAAGTTCGACGGGCTTCGCCCGTGGCCTCACTCTCTTTGCAAGTTATAAGAAAATTGCGCCACATCAAGGAGTTTGGCCCAATCTTTTCACTGGTTGGCACTCACAAAGTGCCTCAGGTAGCATTCCAACAAGGCATTCACCCGTTCAGTTTGTCCGTCGGTTTGGGGATGAAAGCTTGTTGAGAAATTCAACTCCGTCCCTAGGAGTTTGAAGAGCTCCGTCCATAGTCGCCTGCGGAAGCGAGGATCGCGATCACGATGATATGCCGTGGTAGTCCCCAATACTTCACCACGTTCTTGAAAAAGGCCCTCATTTGCCTTCCTGCATGTGCAATCCTTTGTACAGGGGTATGAATGTCCCGTGCTTGGAAAAGCGATCGACCACCACCATTATCGAGCGAACCCCCTGGTTTGGGCAATGCACTTATGAAATCCATGGTGATGGAGTGCCATGGACGGTCGGCGATAGGTAATGGCTCGAGCGATCCGGTAGGTTGCTTATTCTCCGTCTTGTCTTGGCACACAAGACAAGTCCTCACATGGAGCTCGACGTCGTCCTCATCTGTGGCCAAAAGTATCTTCGCTTACAGTAACGCCAGTACGCTTTTGGCCCGGATGTCTGCCCATTTTGTGTCGTGACATTCCTTGATGAGATCCTTCCTCAAACTGTCCCATCTCGGGCGTATAAACGTCGCCCTTTTGTGTAGAGTAGGCCGTCCTACCCAAAATTGCTTGTCTGCCCTCTCTCGCTAGCTTCATGAGCTCCTGGCCATAGTGGTCATGCTCGACCCTTGTCGATGCGATCCATGATCTCCCTTTTCTTTGCGCTTATGGTCGCAAACTCGCCTTCGGCTTAGTGCGCCGGCTACCACGTTGGCTTTCCCTGGTTTGTACTCTAATGTGTAGTCGAACTCGGCCAAAAAGTCTTGCCACCGGGCTTGCTTCGGTGATAGCTTTTTTTGAGTTTGGAAGTAGCTTGTGGCAACGTTGTCTGTCTTGATGGTGAAATGAGATCCTGAAGGTAGTGTCGCCACACCCGTAGGCAATGAATGATGGCCGTCATCTCTTTCTCTGCACCGTAATGTAACGCTCGGTGTCATTGAGCTTGCGGCTCTCGAATGCTATTGGATGTCCCTCTTGCATCAATACTCCCCCAATAGCAAAGTCGGACGCATCGGTATGCAATTCGAATGGCTTGCCAAAGTCGGGCAGTGCTAGGACCGGTTCCTGGCTTACTGCGGCCTTCAGGTTGTCAAACGCCTTTTGACATTTCTCGGACCATTCCCATGCTTTCCCCTTCTTAAGCAGGTCCGTCAAAGGTGCCGCCCGTGCTGAGTATCCCTGTATAAAACGACGGTAATAATTAACAAGACCAAGGAAAGATCTAAGTTCAGTTACCTTGGTCGGGGCCTCCCACTCCACGATAGCCTTTATCTTGGCCTCGTCCATCTGAAGCTTCCCATGCCCAATAATGTGTCCCAAGAAGGGTACCTCCTCCTTTGCGAACGAGCACTTCTCCTTCTTGACATACAACTGGTTTTCCCGCAATACCTGGAAGATGGTGCGTAGGTGGTCGGCATGCTCCTCCATTGAGTTGCTATATATCACGATGTCATCCAAGTAGACCACCACGAACCGGTCTAGGTAGGGCTGGAAAATCTTGTTCATCAGCGTGCAAAATGTTGCTGGGGCATTGGTTAGTCGGAACGGCATGACTAACCATTCATATGATCCATACCGGGTAATGCACGCCGTTTTCGGCTCGTCCCCTTCGGCTATGCGGACTTGATAGTAACCTTTCTATAAGTCCATCTTGGTGTATACTTTGGCACCACCAAGCCTGTCAAACAAGTCAGCAATTAACGGGATGGGGTAGCGGTTCTTAATTGTTACCTTGTTAAGCACCCGGTAGTCCACGCACATCCTCAATGATCCATCGTGCTTCTTCTGGAATAAGACCGGCGCGCCATAAGGTGCTTTGGAAGGCCTGATCTTCCCCGTATCAAGAAACTCCGTTAGTTGCTTGCGTAGTTCCTCGAGTTCTGGCGGAGCCATACGGTAAGGTGCCATGGCGGGCGGCTTGGCACCCGGCTCTAGCTCGATCTTGTGGTCCACCTCCCGCCTTGGTGGAAGTTGATTCGGCAGCTGGGCAGGCATGACGTCCTTGTTCTCGTCCAACACCTTTTGGATGAGCGGGTGGACGTCGTCCTCCTGATAGTGGGTTGGTCCTCCTCCTTGAGGGTGGCTAAGAATGTCGGCTCCCCCTTTTTACCCCGCCCGGTGAGTTGCATGGCCGACAAGTGCTTTGCCTCCCCGTTGATGCGTAGTGGATGACTCAACGGTCGGAATCATGCAAGGTGACCCTTTCTCCAAGATGCATACTGAGAACTAAACGAAGGCATAGGGATAGCGGTTACCTTGCGTAAGTCCATCCCGAGCACGACCTTGAAGTCATCCATTGGTGCCACCGAAATCCACCTGGCCCTTCCAAGTGCCTAGTTGTAGCTCTACGCCTCGAGCTATGCCGTTCGATCTTTGGGCTTTGGCATTGACGGTCTTCAACCAACCGTCCCCATTCGTCCATCGTAGGCCTAACCTCTTGCCTCTTCCACGTCACGGTTGTGGGTGGACCCCGTGTCTACCAACGCCTTGGTAGACCTCCCGTTGACAAGCGCCTCCACGTACATAAGCCCCTTGCTTGATGGTGTCGGCACTGGCTTGGCTTTGAGGGCATTGAGGAGTTGAAGAGATCCCATCTTGTTCATCTCCTCCTCAAACACTATCCGCTCTTGCCTTTCGAGCATGGCGGATAACGACCCGAGCTTTGGGATTGCTCATGGCATGTGGCCCCTTGCACACGAAACATCCGCTTTGGGCACGAAGGCACGCTTCTGTCATCGTAGTCTTTGTGGGAAGACCCCTGCGTCCCTCCTTGGTGGCGGCCTTCGTTGATCTCGGACGCCCCGCTTCTCTCCCCACCTTTGCCCGAATTCACCTTCTCCTTGTTCTTCAAGCATCCACGAAGGTGTGTGGTTGGAACTCGGTAAGGGATTCGCAACAATAGCCTAGCCTCGTCAATCAACGCCTCGTCGATGAAGTTCTTGCTTCGCCCACCTTGTAGTCCGTCTACGAGTAGAACAATAAGTCCTCCTCGGCCATATTAGGGATTTGAAGCATTAGGGTGGTGAACTCCTTGACGTAGTCTCGGATAGTACCCTTTGCTTCAACTCCCTTAGTCGCTATGGGGCCGTGAGACGACGTTCTCCGAATAGTGGCGCTTGAGTTCCTTTTTGAAATCGTCCCATGTATCAATCCGACATGTGCCCCGCTCGATGTCGGCGTGCTTCTGCGCCACCACAACATAGCAAGATCTGTAAGGTAGAGAGAAAGCGGTCTTTACCTTCGATAGCTCGTCGGTGAGATTGAGCCCCTCGGCATCTTGCTCCATGCGCCATAGGTAGTTCTCCACTTCCTCGGCGTCTCGTGCCCCCCGTTGAACCCTGTTGGCTTGGGGCGATCCACCCTGACTTCTTTGTAGACGTGCTAGCTCCCCACTGCAGCGGCCTTCTTGCAAAGTGCCAAGTCCTCCCCGCATCCCTCGATGCTTGCTTGAAGGGCTTGGACAATATCGCCACTCGCGCCTCTAACCGTGGTGCGAAACGTTCCTCCAACGTCGTATTGGCATCAAGGCATTCTTGCACCGACTCCTTGACGGTGTCGGTGTCCGTCGTGGCCCTCCAACGTCTCGACATTGTGCTCGACCCTTTTCGAGCCTCTCGCCTATCTCGCTGTGGCAAGTGAAGCTCCCAAGGAGAAGATTCACCACGAGCCTTGTGCAGTCGTCACGCTTCTTCTTTGTCCTTGGTTGGCGGGTTCCCTCCCACGAGCGTCCGTCACCCCGACGCAATATCCTTGTCGCCACCGCCATTACGTTAACTTCACTACACTTGTGCCCGAACCGACTCGATACCACACATCACGGACTTGTTCCTTTAACAATGAACCGTGCGGCCTTAGCGCTCTTCCGCCCCTCGCGGTTGCTAAGTCGGCCTCTCTCGAACGTGTTAGTGTGTGAAGAAGTGTAAGAAAGATGGCTAAGAAAGAACACAAGATAGTTGGGAAAGAACAACACTTGCTGATATTCACTCAAACTTGCTTACAAGACTTGTTGGTTTGCAAATGAAACCATGCCCCTATTTATACTACTCCACCTCCTAAATGGACGGTGGTGATGCATTTGATCCTACGGTTGGGAGAAGTTCTCTAGAACTCTCCAAGGAATGTCCCTAGAATATTCTTACAAGATATTTACAAGGGAATTCTCTAGAATCACCCTACAATCTCTACAAAACTCTACAAGACTCTAGAACGTTCTATGTACAAATGGGCCTAAGTATTTAGGCCATTGTGTGGCTTGATTAAAAATTTAGCCTCTGGCTCAATCGAAAAAATTGGGCGACCGTTACATATGGCTCACTAAATGAAACTACTATTAGCTTATTTGCAGAAACTAGTAATATACTAATATTATAGTTCTGCACGTACAATACTAAAAGAAAAAATTAATTTACCTATAACAAAATCTGTAGATAATTGTTAAGATAATTGTATATACCTGGTAAATACATGCAACATTTCTGTCAATAAATTTAATAATTGTTGGTAATCTATCAACAATTTGTCGGTATAGTATGGGCAACAACAACAATTTTTATTCTGTAGGTAACTGTAAAATATAGTGACAAAATTATTTATGTCATAAATTATGTCAGTAAATTGGAATTTTTTTGTAGAGAACTATGTAAATGCGTGTTTGTGTGTGAAGTAAACAAAAAATGGCACCAAAATAGATATTATTAGAACATGCACGAATTGTTTCCGTCTCTACCTTGTTTTAGACGTAATTGGCAAAAATTGACAAATTGTGCTCGATTATTTTGCCACCCAATTGTGAATATGTTTTTCATATAAAAGTTCAACTTCAAAGTCTGATCGCCCACATATTTATAAACGTCGTATAAAATCCCAAAATTACAATGTATAAAAGTTGACATCAATTAATCATACATGTTTTTTTTTAGAGAATTAATCATACATGTTATAATCAATACCAACCAATCATATAATTGGCCCGAATCCCATATCTATTTCGACATCATTGTTTGCTCTACGTAACAATTTTAATTTATTAATTATAAACTTTTAATTGATAATTTGACGTAATTAAAAATGTATTGTGATATATACCAAAAAACTTACCAAACCAAAAGAAGTTATTCACTTGTTCTTGGTCAGGGCCATAAATTAATAAATTCTCTCTAGCAAACTCTGGCCGCTTTCTTTCTCTTCTCGTCTTCCCTCATCTTTCGATCATGCATGGGAGCTAGGATAGGGGAAGTATTATTGTTTTTCTTGTTTTTCAATTTGTTGTTTGTTTCCCTCCTTAAACTTTTACATATTATCGAGTCTCCCCATGAGAATCCATATCCCTTTTTTTTCTTCTCAAACGATAGTATTTTGAAAATCGTAACGAACTGACTATGGGCTTACTTGACTAACTAGAAATCAAGTGAGGAATTGACAAGACCAATTCAAATCCAAATCACAAACCAAAACTAAACCACTCCTCAAAACTAAACCGAGCTACTGGACTGAACTCTGGTTCGATTTTTCAAAACTTAAGGCTCCTCAAAGCTCCTCGTGATGATGCGTACGTGCAAATTAAAGTGCGCCTCTAAAGCGCCCAATGCAACTATGTGCAATGTGCACGGGCCCGGCTCCGGCTCCATACCGTCCTTGGTGCTATTTGAGCTAGTCAAAGGCTAGTCAAATTGACTTGGTCCACTAAGGTGTACCATAAGGAGCTCCACATGATTACTCCTTATTAGTGGTGAAACTCTATATAAACTAGTCAAACAGTTAATATGTTTTATATTTCATATATAAAAGACATTTAAGTGGCTAACTTTATGCATTTATTTCTCATTCACCCGATATTGGTTTTGAGAAATTCAAAATGCTAAACTCATCTACCCGTGGTATAGATTACATTTATCTCATTTATTTCATATAACAAATAAATGAACCCACTTCATTAATTGGTCAAAATCGGGTCAAAACCCAATTTCTGAAACCAATTTCAACATTGTTGCCGTTGTGCCACTTTCCAGTTTCGTACTGTCGGCATATTATGCAGAAAATTCAGATGACTCATTATCGTAAGATTAGTGACAATGAAGGTTCAGGATTTGTCCAACACTTTTTGTGGTTTTTTAATTCTTCTAGATCAATATAAATGTGATACGTATATGTTAAAATATTTTTATATTTTTTAGATCTATAAATTAATAATTTTGTAGACCTTACACTTTTGTTATAAGTTGCAATTCATTAAACTTTTAGTGCCTAATTTTCAAAATCCCCTCAAAGTCATGGAAAAAAAAAAGGGAAAAGAGAGAGAATATATGTGCTCCTCAAAGTCTACACACCTTCACAAAAGTCCATAGTCTCCGACCATACACATATAAACTCCAGCTATATATCTAACTCCCATTCATTCTTCCTTAGCCGCAATTATTAATATTCACTCGATTCATTCAATTTTCAAACAAAGAATATTACTATAAAGTAATCCATAGTCCTTCATATAATATTAATATTCATCTTCTTCATCGATCTATATTTTATCAATATTAATCTACAGTAGAAAAATGGAAAATTCTCACAGAAGTAGGGTTAGAAAGTACAGGAAATCATTGATTCCTCGTTTACGATGGACGCCTGAGCTTCATGATCACTTTGTTGATGCTGTTCAAAAGCTCGGTGGGAAATACAGTGAGTTTTTTTTTCTCCTTTTTCTCTTTCTTTTTCAAGTTTATACATGCAAAATTACAAATCGACATAAATTAAGATTAAATATGAAGAAAAAAAGTGAAAAGTGATTGATTTTGTGTTGGAATTAAGTGAAAGAACATGAGATTATTAGACAAGGTCTTTTCTTTTTTTTTTTTTTTTGGGGGGGGTTGGTTGGTTGGTCGGAGTGTTGGAAATATTCAACTTTTAATTCGGACAAGCACATATTAAATTTAATGTGTATATTTAATTTTGGATTAAAAGAGTATTATACTGTTACGGTATTAAATGTGTATATATGTACCATAAGTAGATTTTCAATTTGTTAACGGATCAAATTGGAAAAATCAAGACAGTAAAGCTGTAATGGTCTCCAAAACCACGATTCTTAATTAATAAGCTAGCTAGAAATTTTTTGTATTACAGAAAACCCTTAGGTTGTACCGATCGTTTGGAAGATTATACACCAGATTATTCAGATTTTATCACGAATTTAGGTCGGTTCCGCAAAATCAATATAATCTTGATTCTTGATAATACAATATGAACAATCTTGGGATTACGGTGATTTCATTAAGGCTATTCCAAATTTCCAACACGGAGAATTGGTAATAGACACGAAACCAATTGGTTTTAATTCTATATTTGTCTGAAGAAAATCCGATAAACATGTAATTTTAGGGCTTAAAGTTGTCGTCAATACTTGTGCGTTTGATTTCTTTATATGAATTTGGAATTAATTAATATTTTGTTGTTAATTTTGACAGAAGCAACTCCAAAGAGAATTATGCAAATGATGGCTGTTAGAGGGCTCAAGATTTCTCATATCAAGAGCCATCTCCAGGTATTCTTTTCAATTCCTTTCTTTTTTAATTGCAATAATTATGAATTTAGTTTCAGATACGTACCTATAGCAGCTTCATTAATCTTTCTTGTTTTCTAAATTAATGCGGTTAATTTTCCCCGAGATTGTTGCAATCCCACAACCCCATCTAATTAAAGTTTATTAATCGTCCTTTCAAAAAAAATTAAAGTTTACTAATCCCAAATACATACTCACTCGGTCCCAAATATATATATAGTCCATTATTTTTTTTTGATTTCCCAAATATAGAGTCTAACTTATATATTTAATAAGACTTTTTCCATTCTTTCACTGTTAAGTCTGTTATAACCCTATTTAATATACATTTTGTAATTTACACTATACATTAAATAACTAAATAAGGTCAAATCAAGTAAATATTTTGTATATTGGCAATTTCCAATACCTTTCTTAATCCTTTTTAAAAGAATACCTTTCTTAATCTGTGGAATTGCTAAATGGCCATATTATGGCCATCCATAAAATTAGGTGGACTATTTATTATTAATTATTTAATGATGTTATGTTAGTGAATTTACTATATAGTCCTTAAATAATTATGGCTCCAAATCGAGTACACCTGGCGCCAAAATTTCTATTATGCAAATGATTACAATTAGTACATGAAGAAGTTCTTAAAGAGTCAACTAAATTGAAAATACTGGAAATATGTGTATATTGTTTGCTAAGTAATTAATTTCAATTTATATAATATGAGTATCTATTTAAGACTTACAAGTAATTTTAATTTAAATTTGCGAATTGTATGTACTTTTAAGATTTTAATTAAATATAAAATATGTAATACACGATATTTTATTTGTATTATACAATTAATAATATCAAATAAGTCATCCGTTCGATATTTAAAATAAACGTCATTTTTATTTACAATGATGACATTATATTGCAATAGTTTAATTGTGTAATCATGTGAAATTCAAACCCAATGCATATTTTTCAAAGAGTTCTTTTTTTTTGTATTATGTGATTTTGAGTTCTGATAAAGCGTTATATTTTATTTGGGGCCTATCCCCGATAGATTGAGGTTGTTGAATTTTATTTTAACTAAACGAAAGTTCAACAGTTAAACTTTAATTCAGATTAAACCAACACTATATCCCAAATCATATAGTTCAATTATTTAATTATAATTTAGATTAAGTTAATACCACATATATCCTAAATCATAAAGTTCAATTGTTTAATTGTAATCCAGATTAAATTAATAATATCACATAGATATCCTAAACCATCACTACAAGAAAAAAACTATTTTTTTCTGTAGGTAAGTATTAAGAAAATTGTAGAGTTTAAGTAAAATAGTTGTAGGTAAAATTATTGTAAGTAAAATATTTACCTACAGAATCTAAACTGTTGGTAAATACATACAGAAAATATGTCGGTAATTGAAAAACTATTGGTAATCTGTCAGTAATTTGTCAGTATAATTTGGGGGAAAAATATTTTTTATTATATAGGTATTCTATAAGTAAATGTAAAATTTACTGACAAAATCATTTCTGTCAGTAAATTCTATTGGTAAACTGGAATTTTCTTGTAGTGCATACAATTCAATCCTTCATTTATAATTCAAATTAAATTAACAGCCTCACATTTATATCATGAATCATATAACTCAATTCAGTTATAATTCGAATTAAATTAATAGTATCATAATATATATATATATATATATATATATATGTTGAACCATATAATCCAATTATCATTGGGAATGAACAAAATGATATGTATCTATTATATATCGAATCATATAATTCACCTATTCAATTATAATTAGAATTGAATTGTAAGACTATGAGTATAACTTCATATGTCCTAAACCATGTAGTTCAATTATAATTTGGATTAAGTTAAGAGTATTGTATTATATAATTCAAATTATCATACAAATTACATCTTATGAATTTAACCATTTCAACTCTATATACTAAATGAAAAATAAATATGACACATGTCATCACTTCATTATTCTACACATGTCATCACTTCATTATTTTGATACATGTGTCAACTTCTCATGATTCTCCCAATTCCAACTTCAAATTTATCCATGTGGCAACCCTATATTATAAATATTTTCAATATTTTCCATATATAATCTAAAAGTAACAAATAATCCTAAAATCATGGATTTTATCTCTACAATCTATTTTTTCGTAAATCAAAGATTATGTCTATACATGTTATTATAATCTAAAAACTAAATAATAATCTAAAAATAAAAGCTTCTATCTGTACGATCTAAACAAACTATTTATATTCTAAAAAATAAACTACTATAAAAAATAGAATATATATATATATATATATATATTCGATACTTTTGGTTAATAAAATTATCACAATTAACTACTCTAAAAAAATGATAGATATTTTACTGGATATTTTTTATTAATAAATTAACACAATTAACTAAATAACTATTTAAATGACAAAAATGTTAAATATAAGCCATTGTAATAATACAATTAACTTGTGAAAAATGGTTGTAACAATATAATTAGGAATTAAAATTTCACTTTTGACAAGCCAAAACATAAAATAAAATAAATAAGTAATTCAAATCTATTAATAATAAAATTGTTTGTTGCTTACCAAATATCATGCAAATTTAATTGAAGTGATTTTACATAGCTATATGTGTGCAAAGTTAAATAAGTAGTATTTGCCAACCTATTTAAATCTTATATAGAATAAATCGAAGAAATTTTTATTGGATATTTTTTATTAATAAGATTAACACAATTAACTAAGTGATTTCTTAAATGTCAAGACACAATAACAGTACACTTGGAAATAGAACAAATAATGTGGTTTATAAAGAAAGTTTTCAGAATTGAATTTGAAGTAAATGATTTGTACGATAAACTTCTAAATTTTGAATTATTTTTTAGTATTCTAATTAGTATTTTGGATCTCTTATATTTATTACAAACAAATTTAAACACCCAAATTTTGCTTTTTGACAAATTTCGTATGACACACGAGTGTTGTTCTAGTGTGTTTATATATATATATATAAAGAGAATAAGATCATATATATATATATTTGAGTGTGTGATATATGTTTATATATATTATATATAAGAGAATAAGCTCATACATTCATATGCATATATTTAAACGCTCATCTATATTATTTTATTATGAATACATGATATATATTTATACATATATTCTACCTGGAATTTGGAAGAGGAAATGAAGTAACTTGCTGCGAAAAAACAATTCCTTGGAAAGATAAGGCTTAATTACTTGAAGAGAGTGAAATCTCAATTTCAAATTCAAATTTGAAATAGTGGAGTAATTAGGACTAAGGTGGGAAAAGGTAGAGTTAAGGGTAAGATAGTCAAACAAAATACTAAATTCCTATAATACCCTTCTCATTAATAATGGAAATAACAAAAATGTCCTTTATGGCCAGCCATATTATGGAATGGACTATATATTTAAGACGATGAGAGTATTTGGTAAATATAACTTTAAGAGTTAAGAATTTCATCCCTGCCCCTACAAATCTCCATTTTTAAAAACATGAGAGTAAATAATTAGCCCTCAATTCTTCTCCCTCGTGGTTTTTTAACCTTTAATTTCAAATTAGTAAAATATATATTTATATTTTTTTACCAAGTTTTTTTTTCAAAATTTGACAAAAGTATTTGAAAATTTTAAACCAACCCAAGGAAGGATTGCTTGTTATAAGTCATTTTTGTAATATTTTCGTTAGTGAACTCTTTAATATATTCCAGCACAGAACATTTTCAGAAAAAACTCACTCACGTTTTCAATGGACAATCACATTCAACCTTATTTCTCTATAAAAACACATCACATTTACTATCATCCCCGTAACTAGCAGAAACTAATTAGTGTTAAATTCGGGGGACTTGGTACGGTGGGGGACTTAAGATTCCCATTGGCGTCAGAGCGTATTTCATATGGGGAAGAGAGCTGCACCCACCAAGTGAGGTTCCATCCTAAAACCAATTGGTGATAGGAGGAGTAACTCACTTGGCTTATAAATTAGACTCTCTTCCCTTAATCAATTCATGTGGGACAACTCACAAGTGACATATCTCAACAATTAGGCACTTGAAAAGTGCGCCTCTATAAACATGACGATATTATATGATTCAACCAAACCATTCTGTTGTGGTGCATATTTTGGACAAGAAAAACGACGGTGAATTTTCTTGCTTTTTCAACAAAAAATACAGGGAAATTGAAAGATTGTCACGATTGAAATATGTTCTCTTAGGAAAGTAAACTCACTTAATTTCCTCCAAAAATCTGGAGAAATTTAACACTTTCATATCACAATATGTTTTATTCATCAATATCACCTTTTTAATTACCAATCGTATTAAATCATTGTTTCCCTAAAAGCATAACGCCAAATGTAATTTTTATATCCTATCCCACATTCAATTACATTCTCAAAACCCATTCTCATTTTTTGAAAATAAAATTTTTGATGAATGAGACAAATAATCACTCTCTTAATAAACTCATTTGTAATACTCTTCCATAACTAAAAGAATTAGCTAGTATTTTTTCCATCAGAAATGTAAAAGTTACAATATTTCTATCCAAAAAATCACTCATCATTTCTTGAATTAATCTAGTAATTGGTCTTTCAAGGTGTATATATGAATTCTAAATTAATAAACATGTTCAAATTGGGCTCTTTTTCCACTGCACATTTTTAAAATACTAAACCTAGCTCTTTCAAAAAAAAAAAAAAAAGAAATACTAAACCTAGCTAGGGATTAGGTTTATATATTAGTCTTAAAACTAGTACATACCAAAAGTAATGAAAGACTATGTAACATTTTTCTAAATACATGGTATATAGCTAGGTTAGGCTTGCTCACCCTATAGGTGTACCCAAAAAAGTGTCAAGCAAATGTTTACAATATGCAAGTGCTATATATCCTATATATGTAGCTTAATTAATGCCTAACGTTTTCATACTTTAAATTTCAAATTGCTTTTTGGTTGCATTGGAGTTTTACCTAACTGATCATTTATTATAACAAAAAGATTTATGCATGAATCATACTGTTGAAGCAATAAGGTTTACTTTTTCCATAAAATATTCCGTTCATGAGAACGATAACGATTTAATAATAATACCATTAATTAATGAATGTGGGAAACACAAATTAATTAGGTGATCTTTTTTTTTATTCTATATTTTATTTTTGTTTAAATTTCTTACGTTATCGGCATAAAATACTCTAAAAATTGTATATATATGTTGAAAAATTAATTAAAATGAAAATATGATCAATTACGAGATGTTTCAAATGTTATGTTTATATATTCCAAGTTTTATGGGTTCTTGCAAAATTTGAGCAGATGTATAGGAGCATGAAGGAGTCTTTTGATTCAAAAGGGTTTATATCTACCAAGACCGATCAAGAAAAGAGATCAGATTGTACCACTTTACTTCCTCTACGGTAAGTTACCATATATATTAGTTTTATGTATATATTTTGAAATATTTATCCATAGTGTTTTCCCAATTTGTTGGATATTAAAGAATTTAGACATATATGGGATTCAGGTGATGTGTTAACATAAATGTTAATTCATAGGGGGTCCCTAGAAATAGGCCAGGTAACAAATTGTTGAAAATAATTAGTACTAAATCATAAATAAAAATTCTCACATAATGAAATTAAATTAAATAAGTTTAAGATATATGAGTCTGCGCATATATTTTGTATTCTAACAAGGTACAACAATGTAATATATGTATGTATAGTTATTTTTTACAATAAGAAAACTGTGTTTTATTAATCAATACGAAATAATCAACATACAAAATCCTGAAGCCAGGGAAAACCTCAAATAAACTCCACCTTTCAACAATAAAAAAGGGGAGGCAAACAAAAAATAAAACTAAATATCATCAGATTAAAAGTCAGTGAGTTGTCTTGGATGGATGAGTGATTGTTTGCACTTCCAATCAAGGTTTGGACAATCCACATCAGACGTGATTCTGATCAGCAGATCTACCAGAAACTGATGAAGAACTCCAAATGAAACTCCAGAAGAACAAATTAATAATATCTAAATATATCTTAAAAAGACAAGAAAAAAACAGCGCAAAAACAAACCAACTCTCACATAGAGGAAAAACCTAGCTATTCCCATAAGAGCGAGGAAAATCCAACAAATAAGAGAAACTAACTCCCACCTAGAAGAAAAATTGAAAAAACACAAGAAGAGAATAAGAAAAACAATAAAAAACTATTATTCCCTCCTCCCATAGTGGGTAGAGGGGAAGAAGAGATTATTTTTAGATAGAGCAAGAAGAGAGATGGTGTCTAGGGTTGAGAGAAAATGATTTTATGTATAGTTTTGTATGATGTTAGACCTTGATTGATATATGTAGTAGAACAATTAAATTAATTTGCCAGTAGGACCAAAATTTTCTCATAATTTAATCTACTAGCCTAAATATATAACTTAAAAGTTTATGCTAATTAACTTTATAATAATTATGAACCAATGACATCTAGATGCCATCTATTGGTGTGTATGTGTGTATATATATATATTAAAAGACGGCTATAAATTTTCTTTTAATTTCTAGCCAACCTAAGATATAAGATTTAAATGAATTTGAGACTTTTATACATATAATTAACAAATGGGCATACTTGAGCAGGTAAATTTTCCAACTTGAATTTAATTAATTAAGACCTCTTTAAATTTGAGGGATTTTTGATGGGGACTCAGAAAAATATTATACAAAGTAACTTCTAAGGACCACCGAAACAAAAAAGGAACAAAAAGCCACGGGTAAAAGGAAATTTTTTATTATAACAATCCTATAGAATATAATTAATGGTTTCGGACAGAATATCGAATAAAATCTATAGAAAATCACACACGTATATTTATATTATTATAATTATAATAGTATTTTTCTTCACCATGCGTTTGCAAGTATTTTGTTTGAGGTTAAACTTTTTGATTAATGTACACGATCAATTCATTTTTGTTAGTGTGGCCATAATCTCTCAAAACTATATCTAAAAATTGATAGAATGATGCCATGTATATTGTATAGTATTTCATTCGACATGTTGGCTATCATTAAATTTTATATTCCATGATCCATAAAATTAATTTTGAACTTATGAAATATGACTCCAATATTGAGCACAAATAATCGAATTAAGAAATATGACTCCAATATTAATTCGCAGAAAAGAAAAATATTTCTTTAATTTAAAATGAAATTTACAAATTGAATCATGTTTATTTAACCGCATTCAAATATGTATGGACAGTATAGTAAATGTAGTTTTGTGTACACCATGTATTGTGTAGACAATTTTCCCAAGGACCAAGAGAAGCATCAACTCATAGAAAACAAGTTAAAGGTCCATTCACTAATTGGCAAGGAAGAAGGACAATTACCCCAGATGGTGAAAATCTCTTTTACCATGAATACCAGGTGACTCTCTCTCTCTCTCTCTCTCTCTCTCACACACACACACACACACACACACAAACACACATGAACTTTTTTAAGTACAATGAAAGATAATAAAGGAGGAAGAAATACACGTGCACATATGGTATATATCGAACCTGGATCGATCCCTATATAATAATCCTTGTATATCCCAATAGCTCAATATGCCAGGATTCTAGTTATCGGTAAAACCTAAATGCATCATGAACAATCTGTAAAAAATAACCATGGGTTAAATGAGTAGGTAAAAAAGTTAACCAATCTATTGGGAGCCTGTGACACAACCATTGCATGATATTTTACATTTTGGGCCGAAGGGCGAAGCATTCATGGTTTTGTTTTTGGGCTTTCATCCAAAAAGTCTCATAATTTATAGTGTATATATATATATATATGTGAATACAACATATTGTCAACAAAATTCAGCATGTGGAACTAAATTAACATTTGAAATATTGTGCAGGGCATAACAGGAAGCACAGGCAGTGCAATTACAAAGAGTGAATGTGAAAATCCAAGGGCAAATCTTGAGTTGGCAGAAACTAATGTAATAAATTGGTGGGGTTCAGCCAACACCCAAACATCCGAAATTGAATCTAGCAGAGATGGTCTTATAAATTTAGACCTAACTATGTCCTGATTAGAATTTAATATATACACATTCATTTTATTTTTGTGTTCAAATATTTTTGTTTGCTCAATATTTTGATATTTGATGTATTTGTAGCTAATTAGGTTTGTAATATATAACGGTGTTCTAAAAACCGCTAGGCGCTAGAGGCAAATGGCAGATGGGGACCTAGCGTCTAGGCAGTGATTAGACAAATTTTTTTAGAATAGTGATATGTAATGAGCTACATTTAGCAAAAATGTATACTTGTTTTTAGATATTGCAAAAATTTTGTTTTCCCTGCTTGGTTGGTAACAACAAGCAAAATAATTTAAATGAGAGACATAGGCCTTGTATGGTTATGTTTCCATGGATCATTTCCAGTTTCTAGTGTTGGAAAATGAATTTTGAGAATTTATTGATTTTCGTGTGAAAACTGGAATTATGTTTGGATGAGTGAATGAAAATGAGTTTTAAATAGGTTTGAAAATTAGATTATGTTTGGTTTAGTAGTTTTGAAGTAATATTTTATGTATATAATAATTTGAAAGTTGATAGTGATTGAATATTTTGATTGAATATTTTAATTGAATATATAGTATTATATTTGTAAGATTGTAGGCTAGTGGGTCCCATTAGATATATATGGTAATATTTTAAGTAGATAAAGTTGATAATGGAGGGTCCCACATATATATTTGGATAAAAAAATGAGAATAGTGATTGATGAGTGATGTAGGGTAGTATATAGGGTTGAGAATTGAAATTATATGTTTGAGATGTTGTTTTATGTGAAAAAAGAAAAGTGAAAATGATGATTTTTATTGGAAAATTTATAAACAAACATGATTTCATTTCTATGAATAGTTGGAAATTGGAAATGGTGGCTTGGAAACATAAACAAACAAGACCTATATAATGTTTTGTGTTGACATTGTGATTATTCTTTTTGGCTAGTTATATCTATAAAATTAAAGTCTCGAATTAAATTATTTTTAAGGACTTAATCTTTATATTAACATGATATGTATATGCCACATATATACAGAGGCGTAGCTAAGGGGGGCCTCCCCAGCACCCCGTGCACCCCAATATTTTTTTTGCCCCCTTTTTGTTATGGAAAAAAAATGAAAAAAAAATTATATAATATATTTTTTAAGGGAAAAAAATAGTTGAGTTAGGGAAAAAAATTTGGGCTAGGGGTAACCCTTCGGGCTAGCTACGCCCCTGCATATATATAGTGTCAATTTACACGTTTACTAATACTTAGGCCTTGTTTGTTTATGTTTCCAATGACCTCTTTCCAGTTTCCAACTATACATAAAAGTGGAATCATGTTTGTTCATAAAATTTCCAATGGAAATCATCATTTTCATTTTCTATTTTTCACATAAAACATCTCAAACCTATAATTTCTATTCTCAAACCTATACACTACCCTACATCACTCATCATTACTTATCAATCACTATTCTCATATTTTAACCCAATTATATATGTGGGACCCACCATTATCAACTTTATCTACTTAAAATATTATTATTTTTAAATTATAACTATCTAATGGGACCCACCAACTATAATTTTACAAATATAATATTATATATTCAAATTAAAATATTGAAGTGGACCCACTATTACCAACTTTTCAATTATTATATACATAAAATAATATTTCAAAACTACTCAAACCAAACACAATCTCATTTTCAACCCTACATAAAACACATTTCAATTCATTCATCCAAACACAATCCCAATTTCCACACGAAAACCAATAAATTCTCAAAATTCTATTTCCAACTCCAGAAACTGGAAATGGACCATGGAAACATAAATAAACAGGCCCTTAGTTGCTATATGTGGAAGTGAGATAACTTTTACTATTTTTTCTATTAAAACAAAATAAATTATGCTTAATACATTGTCTAAGTAATAATTTAGTGGGGAAGGGAAATAAGAAAAATTAAAAAGAGGATAAAATGACTCCTCACCTCTGCATTTAACTTAATCGACACCATTGTGATTTATATAGCTTTTTTTCCCTTTTGTTTTGAGTACAAATCATGGGAGAGGAATGATTTATCCGGCCAGTTTGTTTTGATATTAATAGATTAATATTCGTAGTTTAAATTCATGAGTTGTATTATGCACATAATAGAAAACAAATTGTAATATACTCAATGAATAAAACACTACACGTTGAACATTGTTAGGGCGATTTTATTTGATCGCCTAAAATAATTTCCTAAAATATAAAGATTGGTTTTTTGATTTGTTTTGCCTTTCTAGACTTATGATATAATTAGGACTTTTTAGATAAGGGAAGAAATCATATTGATATATTAGGATTCTTGGATAGTTATCTTGTTTCCTAACATAAGTGATTTACTTGTCATATATTTGTATATATCTTCTTTCCTTGTGTATTAGGTCTCTTGAAGGGTTTGGACGGCTATATAAAGGGAAGAGGACGTCCATAATTCATACACAAGAAATACACCAGAGATACAAGAGTCTTGAGAGAATTAAGAGTCATTCAAGCACAAGGAGTCTGAACTGCCATGGATGCGATCTCGAATGTGACTACATCTGAGATCACATTCAGCCTTGCAGATTGTGTTTGTTAGGTTTTTCATCCATTGTTTTTGTATTGTAATTAACGAAGTCCACACATGTCTATTGTTGGATGAGTTGAATTACATAGATCAGATATACTCTAGATAGGAGTTTTTCGTTGAGTTTCTACTAGTTGGATTTGAGTATTTTTGTATACGGAATCAAACAATTTTTACTAGTGGAAAGTTTTGTCATATTGGCACGTCTACAAGCTTGTTGGCTTGTAGACAATTTTTATTTCGTGTGTCTCTTTACTGTTTTTAAAATTCCGCTGCATGTGATTGTGAATGTGACCACATCTTCAATCACATCCTTACTCTGCAAAACTTTTGGTAAATATCTGTGCTATAATTCTTTCAATTGGCATCTAGAGCCTACACTTGACGACACAAAGTGTTGATCCTGAGTGTTTGTTAGCATGGATACTCAATATAACCCCACTTTTCGTCCCCCCATTCTTGATGGCACCAATTATTCTATTTGGAAAGTCAAAGTTCGGGCCTACATCATATCAATTGATGAAAGGGTCTGGCGTACAATCCTTACCAGGTGGTCACCTCCAAAACTCATCGATATGGATGGAGACTACAAGGACAAAGGAGAAATTGATTGGACTAATGATGAATTAATTTTGTCCAATTACAATTCTAAGGCTTTGATGACAATCTTTGGTACTCGTGGGATCAAAATATGTTCAAAATCATTGCTAATTTTTTGTGGCCAAAGATGCATGAGATACTCTGCAAAGTCACTGTGAGGGATCTGCGAGTGTGCGAAAAACCAAACTTAGGTTGCTCACCAATAGGTTTGAAAACCTGAGAATGCGTGAGGATGAGAATATAACCACTCACAGTGCCAAACTGTGTGATATAGCCAATGAAGCTCAAGCCCTAGGTGAACCCATCTCAAATGAGAATTTTGTGAGCAAAATGTTGAGATCTCTTCCCATTAGGTATAATATCAAAGTTTCATCCATAGAAGAAGCCCATGATGTGTCCACTTTAAGTCTCGAAAGACTTGCTGGCATTCTTTAAACCTATGAGATGAACATGGCTCAACAGATGGAGAGTTTGGGTCACAAAGTTGCTTTTCAAATTGAGTCTCCTTTTCAACTTGAGTCCTAAGTCACCAATGATTTTGCTGACCTTACCAATGAGATCGAAAAATCTGATCTAGGAGATGATTCTATGGCCATGTACTCGAAAAAGTTTGATAAGATTCTTAAGCTCAAAAGTCAGAAAAAGTCTCAAAATTTCACCAAGCCTTTTAAGTCTGAGTCAAGCAAGTTTCCCCAAAAGCACACCTTTGATAAAAGTCAAGAACGTTTTTCTGGTGATAAATCGAACAAGTCTGACACAAAAAATCTTGACTCCATTAGGTGTAGGGCATGTACTGGGTATGGTCACTATGCTGCCCAATATGCTAATACTCTTATGAAAAAGGGAATGAGCCTGACTGTGACCTTGAGTGATAACGAATCAGACAGTTAGAAGAATGAACAGGAAGAAACCAAGGTTCTGACCACCTTGGTGAAAGATCGAAAGTCTCTCCAAATAAATCCTTCAGGTGTCACTAGAGGTGTGGCCCGAGATGTGATCACACCTTCACTGATCACATCTGAGGTCACATCTGATGAACATGATCTCTTATCTGTCTCTAACCTTTTTTGTTTCAATTCTACCTCTGTTCCTGATGATGTTGAACAGGATGATGAATCTGATGATGAAAGTCTGGAGGACACATACGCAAACCTTTACAAGGATTGACTGAAAAGGATTAAAGTGAATGAGATGCTGAAAAAGGAGAATGATCGACTCATGAAGGAGAATGATGATCAAAGAGAAGTGGTTACCAGGTTGGAGGCCTCTCTTACAAAGAAAGAACTTGAGTTCAAAAAGGTAAAGTCTAAACTTGAAGAGTCTCTTGAAAGCATGAAAAAGTTTAATTCTGGGAAAGCAAAACTGGATGATATTCTTTCCATGGGTAGTGATGATAAGACTGGCCTTGGTTATAAAACTCAAGTTTTTGTGAAAGCAAAAGAACAAGGAGAATCCTCAGATTCCTCCAACAATAAAAGGATTTTTTCCCAGAAGTCTAAACCGCAGAAACGACACTTTATCTGTCATTATTGTCATGCTCCTGGACACATAAAACCATTCTGTTATAAACTGAAATCGGATTTAAGGTCTGGACGTCAGATGTCATCGCAGATGTTACGACATCCTCATAATCATTTTTCAAAATCTGTCTGGGTCAAAAAATCTGATGTGAAATGTCATGTTATCTATACTTCCTTGAGATCTAACGTTGCATGATCTTGGTACTTCAATAGTGGATGCTCACGACATATGACAGTACCTTGGAGTATTTAACTGACTATGAAGTTTACAATGGTGGCAATGTTACCTGCGGAGGTGGAGCCAAAGGGAAGATTGTTGGGAAAGGGACGCTAAACGTTGAAGGATTACCCAAGCTTCGTAATATGCTTCATGTATTTGGTCTTAATGCTAATCTCATCAGCACAAGTCAACTATGTGATGATGATCTTTATGTAAAGTTCAATAAAAATTCTTGTGAAGTGTTCGATGAAGCTGACAAGTGTATCCTTACTGGTTTGAGATCCTCTGACAACTGTTATCAGTATTGTAATGAGCAACTCTGTCATAAGGCACACACAAATGACACTAATTTGTGGCATAAAAAATTAGGTCACGTTAGTCATAAAAAGCTAATGGAACTTGTAAAAATTTGAAGCTGCTATTGGTTTGCCTAAACTGTCTATAAAAAGTGTCAGTGTGTGTGAAAGTTGTCAAAGGGGTAAACAAAAAAGAGTGCCGCATCAAATGACATCACATTTCCACACCACTAGATGTTTGGAGTTAGTTCATATGGATCTCATGGGTCCTATAGAGGTTGAGAGTGTGGGTGGTAGGAAATATTCTTATGTGATTGTCGATGATTTTTCACGTTATACGTGTACTTATTTTCTACGCAAAAAATCTGAAACTTTTGATTTCTTTAGAAGCTGGCATAAAAAGGTTTGTAACTTGTATAATTTAACTGTTGCCAGAATTAGATCGGACCATGGTAAAGAATTTGAGAATTATTCTTTCTCGTCCTTCTGTGATAGAAAGGGGATTTCTCATGAATTTTCCGCACCTAAAACTCCGCAACAAAATGGAGTGGCAGAAAGGAAAAATCGTACATTGCAAGAGATAGCCGTGTCATGCTTAGTTCAAAAAAACTTTCTAAAAGATTTTGGGCTGAAGCTCTTAATAATGTTTGCCATATAGCTAATCGTGTGTATTTGAGGCCTGGATATTCTATGACCCCGTATGAAATACTTATGGGAAAGAAACCTAACCTCAAATATTTTCATTTTTTTGGGTGTGTGTGTTATGTCCTTAATGACCGTGACAATCTTGGTAAATTCGATTCCAAAAGTGACAAGTGTCTTTTTCTAGGCTACACTTCGAATAGTCATGCCTATCGAGTTTATAATCTTCGTACTAAGACAATCATGGAATCTGTAAATATTGTCTTCGATGATCTCTCAGATATTGCAGGAAAGAATGAAGAAGATCATGTGGATCTACTCGAATTTGTTGAGACTGCTCCAGCGAAGGATGTAGGCACAAATGTTATGGAGAATGTGATCAAGCCCCATCCACAGTATCCTCAAATGCGTAACCAAATGTGACGGCATCCGAGCCCACAACCGTGTAACTGCTTCAATGAGTCGACTCGACTCGACTTTGAACCTGTTGAAGAAACTAATAATCCAATTGTGGATCGTGGCAGTGACATACCTACAAGGATTCAGAAAAATCACCCTACATCTCAGATCATTGGTAACACTACTGATGGTATTAAGACAAGAGGGAAAGGTAGAGTGAACTATCGTGATATGGTAAGAATGGTTTGCTTGTCTACTGATTGTACCAATGTGAGAACATGTTGTTTTGTGTCCAATGTTGAACCTAAAAATGTTGTTGAAGCTCTTAAAGATGAATTTTGGATACATGTTATGCAAGAGGAACTAGATCAATTTGTCCAAAATGATGTGTGGTTTTTAGTCCCTAGGCCAGAGGATGTTAATGTGATTGGGACAAAATGGATTTTTAAAAATAAAACGGATGAATCTGGTAAAATTGTTCGCAACAAAGCTCGTTTAGTAGCTCAAGGGTACACACATGTTGAGGGGGTGGATTTCGATGAAACCTTCGCTCCCGTCTGTATTGAGTCCATACGTTTGTTGCTTGTTATCGCATGTTACTTGGGTTTAACTCTTCACCAAATGGATGTCAAAAGTGCCTTCTTAAATGGTTTTCTAGATGAAGAAGCTTTTGTTGAATGTTAAAAGGCTTTGAGGACCCTTTTAAGCCTAACCACGTGTATAAGCTTAAAAACATGCTCTCTATGGTCTCAAACAAGCCCCTAGAGCTTGGTATGGTAGGCTAACCGAGTATCTTCTTCAAATTGGTTTTAAACGTGGTGAAGTTGATAAAACCTTGTTCATTCAAAGAAAAAACAAGATTGCTCAAATCTATGTCGATGACATTATTTTTGGTTCCTCCTCTGATAAACTGTTAAAGGAATTCATTGCTTGCATGTCCTCCACTTTTGAAATGAGTATGGTAGGTGAGTTAAGTTACTTTACTGACTTGCAAATAAAACAATTAAAGTAAGGGATTTTTATCTCACAAAGCAAGTATGCTAAGAATCTTGTGAAAAATCGAGCTTGAAAATGCCTCTCACTTGAAGACTCCCATGGGGTCGAGTCAAAAGTTGAGTAAAGAAGATGTGGTGAAAGTGTTGACCACACCTCGTATAGAAGCATGATAGGAAGTTTGTTGTACTTGGATCGCTAGTCGTCCGATATTATGTTCGAGTGTTTGTCCGTGTGCTCGTTATCAATCCGATCCCAAAGTTACTCATTTAAAAGCCTTAAAACGTATTATTCGCTACGTATGGGGCACAACTGATTTGGGAATTTGGTACACTAAAGACACTAACACTAATCTTGTGGGATTTAGTGATTCTGATTGGGCTGGAGATGTTGTTGATCGAAAAAGTACAAATGTTGGATGTTTTTATTTGGGAAATAATTTGGTCTCATGGTACAACAAAAAGCAAAATTGTGTATCTCTTTCAACTGCTGAATCAGAATATATAGCAGTTGGGAGTTGTTGCACACAACTTTTATGGATGAACCAAATGATTGATATGAGTGCGATTGATATTTCGAAAAATCCTGTCCAACACTCTCGTACTAAACACATAGATATTAGACATCACTTTATTCGAGATTTAGTTGAGAAAAATATAATTCGAATTGAGTATATTGCTACTAAAAATCAGCTTGCTGACATCTTCACCAAGGCTTTGGATTTTGAGAGATTCTCCAATCTAAGGAATTCTCTCGGTTTGTGTGTTCTATGAGATGTTACACGAGATGTCACAGCATTGCACATCACATCCGTTGTGACATCCAAAATCTGCATCTCTATTCTTCTTCTCTATTTCTTTTTGATTTTTTTAGGCATCCCTACATTATAAGCTTTCATGCATATCTGCAAAAAGTGGATTGATGGTTCGAACTAGTCACATACATTGTCTCCCTTGGAAAGCTGGTGTGAGTTGATCTTTCCAATTCAAAAAAATGATGATGATATTTTCCCATTGTGTGAAGCTATTCCTTGTGACCAATTTCTTCAAGCGTACTGTTGTCTAAAAAGGCATGATCATGTGAAAAAAGAGCTACCTTTGGCATTTGAGTGAAAGCTCCCTGTTGGTTAACTCCCTCATGAGACTCGGAAAAATTGAAGAAAACTCAAAAATTCTGATAAGCTGGGATTTCGGATTGTGATTCATTGAATAGGTTAGTACAGGTGTGACTCAAAATGGGACAACATTTGAACCTACATCCATTGCTGCAACACTTTCACCTCGTGCGTGTGATTTTTTCTATTTTTTTGCATTAGGCATATTAGGTTTTGCATGTCCTGGTGATTTTGGATTCTTTGCTGAGATTTGGTTTCCATATATAATCTGAGGGTGTTATTTTTCTCTTCCCAAATCTTGAAAATCTTGATGGATATATTTTGTGGGTTGAACCGATTTGGAGGATTAGGGTAAATCTTTTATTTTATCACAAGTTGACATAATTTGGACACTTTGTGAACCAGAGTTTGAGATTAATTGGGATCCTGATTCTTTCCTTATTTTTCGATTTTTACCATGAGAAATTCTTTCCTAATTAAACTCTTCCATTGCACTTTGATTTACGTGCCCAATTATGACTCTTTACAATCACTATTTACTTGCAGGCACTTGAGTATAGAACACCCACTTTCTCTCACAATTTTCGAAGATTTTGTGTGGTTGAAATTTTTGTTCAGGTTCAAAACTTCTCTTCCTTAACATGGCAAGGTTTGTTTCTCCATCAAGAACCTATTTGGCAGCCCCAAAGAAAATCATCATCTTCCTCGCACAACTCGAAAGCCCCAAATCGAAAATCCATGGAAGCAAAGATCGTTGCAAATGTTGTTAGAGATGGAACCCCATTTGACACTGCATCTACGTCTGCCCAAACTCCGACCCCGTCTCCGATTGAAGAGGGTTTGTTAACACCTGAGGCCATCACAACTCCTTCCTCCACTCCTACTGAGGTCGCTGCGAATATCACCACTCCTCCATCTGCACAAAACCCTGCACCCGACTCTGCTCAAGATGCCCCTACATCTATGCCTGAAGATGTCCCTGCATCTGGGACTGCATCTCCCATTGCTCCAACCAAGGAACCAGGTTTGGAATCCTCTCTCCCTGCGCACTCATCTCCTCCAAGTTCCACTCCTACTGCCATCATCCCAGTTCTCTTTCAAGACGAGGCCCTTGCCTCTGTTCTTCCTGGTGAGAAAGATAATGAAATTGACGTTAACAATCCTCCGGATTTTGAGGTTATTCGTACAGTTCGTGGCCCTTTGGGAAACCCTAATGTGCGTCGCTCGAAAAGGCTTCGTGGTTACTCCCCAGTGGACTTCGAAGATTCCGACTCAACTCCTGAAATTTCTCCAAAGAAGCAAAAGACTATTGTTGAGGGTACTTCGACGACATGGGAAGATGAATTGCCTATTCTTTTTGTCCCTTTTAGTGATTCCGAGGACAATGTGAACCAGTTTGTTGTTCAGCACAGAGAACGAGTGCAACCCGAGTCAAAAGATAGTGATGATGATGTGTCTTTGGCACAAATGGTTCAAAAGGTCAGAAAAGGCAAAGGTGTGGCCAATGATGTGACCACATCTAAGCAAACAACCATTACAACTGAGTCAAGTTCTGAGTTCGATGACTCAAGTGATGAGGATTTCGATGCCTCATAAGAACCAGATCCTGAGATTGATCTTGAAGCCATGGTCGATGAAGTAGGTGATGAACTGATTGCTGGAGAACGGAAAGAGACTGCTGATGCAGATGTTGAGGAAGATGTGATGTCATCCGACGAGACATCTGATTCTGAGTTTGATCTTAAGAAGGCTCACTCTGAGCAATTTTACACAGCCGCTGCAGCATCCAGGTTTCATGCTTTACTTTCATGTTCTTTTATTGATAAGAAAAATCGAGATTATGAACACTTTGAGAGGTATAACTTGAATCGATTTTTTGAAGAACGGAATCCGTTAACAACGATCGACGCTGCTCTACCTTATATTGATTCTGTGGTCTGTGAATTTTATGCTAATATGTCTACTCGTATTACTGTTCGTCGATCTCCTAAGTTTGGGAAAGTATCTGTTCACAATAAGATATACGAGTTCAGTCCCTCGATCATTAACCGGTTCTTTGACATGCCTAATTTTGAGAAAAGTGAGGTGCCCTCTGATTACAATGAAATGGCTTGTTTTCTCACTGGTGGCGTATGCCCATCCCAAAAAGCTTGTCTCCTCCCGTCTTACGTCCTTCTATGGGTTTTTGCACAACATATATTGTGCAAACTGGTCTCCTTTGAAAAATAACTCCATAGTCACAAGGACGCATGCTCGAGTTCTATATCAACTTGGGAAGGGCCTTCCGTTCAACTTTGGGAAACTGGCATTCGAGGAGGTCACATTCTTTGCTACCAGTGAATCGAAAATTTGGTCCCTACCATTCCTCAGCCTCATCTATAAAATCCTGGTATCACAAGGATTTGAGCCAAAGCAGGGTGATCACTTCACCAATCAACCTGGGGTCTTTCATGTGTCTCGACCTCTGCTCAGTCCTCAAAATCGCATTGTTGATCTGCCTCTCGTCTATCCTGGAGATGCTCCGCCTGCTCTTACGACTCCGACCTCTGCTGCTTCTCCATTCTTGCCGATACACTGTCCCGAAGTCTGTCCCAGATGTGGCCCCGATGTGGTTCCTGATGTTGGCCACATTCCCACTCTCATTTTCTCTAACATTCCCTCTGACTGCTTTCCGCTTTCTTACAGATTCAACTAGCTTTTTCTCGAGCAACAAATTGCTCACTTCAACGCTTCTCCTGGTCTCAATTGCAACATATCCTTGGCTGCTTTTTACGCCAAAAAGGGGGAGAGAATATAGTCAGTATTCTGACCAAACACTACTCAAGGGGAAGTTATGCCACCGAGACACCCATGACCATGCTCCAATTCCTAAAGATAATGCACCAAGATGTTGCTTTCTTTCTACACCGTTATCGGATGAGAATGAAGCGCAATGAAGGCCTTCGCCTTTGATTTTGAAGGACAAATGGACACGAATGTGTCTACTGATGAACTTTATAATATTTGATCTGGGATGTACTAAGACTACTCTTCTGCTAGGTTTACCTGTTTTGGTCTGTTGATAACTTGATAAACTCTCGTATGATAATCTTTGCTGCAGTTTTAAATGTGACCTAAAATGTGATCGCATCTGTTTCCGTATTTTTACTCAGCATTATATTCAGGGGGAGTTGTTACACTTAGGGGGAGTTTGCTTGATTTGTGCTTGATATGTGTTTTGACCAGAAAGGCAAAAAGGGGGAGATTGTTAGGGCGATTTTATTTGATCGCCTAAAATAATTTCCTAAAATATAAAGATTGTTTTTCTGATTTGTTTTGTCTTTCTAGACTTATGATATAATTAGGACTTTTTAGATCAGGGAAGAAATCATATTGATATAGTATTGATATATTAGGATTCTTGGATAGTTATTTTGTTTCCTAACATAAGTGATTTACTTGTCATATATTTGTATATATCTTCTTTCCTTGTGTATTAGGTCTCTTGAAGGGTTTGACGGCTATATAAAGGGAAGAGGGCGTCCATAATTCATACACAAGAAATACACCGTAGATACAAGAGTCTTGAGAGAATTAAGAGTCATTCAAGCACAAGAGTCCGAACTTCCCCGGATGCGATCTCGAATGTGACTACATCCGAGATCACATTCACCCAGATTGTGTTTGTTAGGTTTTTCATCCATTGTTTTTGTATTGTGATTAACGAAGTCCACACATGTCTATTGTTGGATGAGTTGAATTACATAGATCGGATATACTCTAGATAGGAGTTTTTCGTTGAGTTTCTACTAGTTGGATTTGAGTATTTTTGTATACGGAATCAAACAGTTTTTACTAGTGGAAAGTTTTGCCATATTGACACGTCTACAAGCTTGTTGGCTTGTAGACAATTTTTATTTCGTGTGTCTCTTTACTGTTTTCAAAATTACGCTGCATGTGATTGTGAATGTGACCACATCTTCAATCACATTCTTACTCGCAAAACTTTTGGTAAATATCCGTGTTATAATTAGTGTAAAAATCATTAAACGGTTATACTTTCAATCTTTTTTTAGTGCGATTTCAAAAATACATACTGAAACTATTAGTACTATACGAGTTTAACTTTTTGATATTTTATATTTAACTTATACATAAAATTTCTAAGTGCTAAATTTTTAATATTGTAATTCTAAATCTTTCTTTCATGATGTAGACTATACAACATATTAGTTTAATATCAATTTAACTTTTAAATCGTTTTTATCTAATTTATAGTTAAAAGTATTGATTTTTCTTTTTGGATTTTAACATAATATGCTTCAGATATTATGTTATTCGTATTAGTAGTAAAAGTCTAGAATCTCAACGAATGACAAATTTAGTAGCCTCTATTACACAATAATATTCTATAATCTTGGCACATTGTCATGGACTCTTGACTTAGGAAAAATATAATTGATTAATAACTTTGATAAACTATGAAACAAAAATCTTTAGTCTCAATGTCTTAATTTCTTGGTTAGACGATTACTCTAGTTTATGTACAATGTACTAATCATTTAACTAATTTTAATTTAATTAATTTTCATGATTAGAGGATGAGTCTAGTTATGATCCTTAATAAGTAAAATATCATCAAATTTAAATATTTTCTACAAATCAAATATGATTTTATAATTTAATTTATTGGGTTCATTTAAATAAATTAATATGACGTAACTATTAGTGAATTGAAGATATATTCAATTATTCATTTGATATATAAATAAGATAAAAATATTATATATGTATATATAAATTATTTTAAAATCAGTTCTAGTTTCGGATATTCGGTTCGGTACGGTACGGTTCGGTATGGTTCGGTATGATTCTCGGTACGGATATTTGAAAAATCTCCAGAACCGTACCATAAAAATTTTCGGGACGGTTCGGTTTGGGGAAAGTCAAAAAGTCAACGAATATTTTTGGTTCGAATATTTTTCGGTTCGGGTGTCGGTTCGGGGATCTCCAAGTCCCATGCAGACCCTTACAAGAAAGTGATAAGTGTCCACTCAACTTTGATGTAATGGTTGTCTTTTCACTAAATGTAATAGTATAAATTGTACTCATTTTTAATCGAAAAAGGGAACTCTTTTATGAGGGGGAAAATGACTAAATGTTTTGTAATAAATGCTCCAAACTAACAGCTAACTAGGTTTTCAGGTTGGAGTATCTCAATAAAATACAACTAATTTTTTTCTTTAGTCCATCTATAATTTCAATTCAATATTTTGCACACAAAACGTCGTTGACTAAAAAGAGCATCAACAATCTCTATAACTTAAATTTGCACTCTCTCAACATCTAGGAAATAGGTTAACGTAACCGTGCTGAATACATATCGAACATGATACTTTATCCGATACTTAATTGACACTCTATGGAAAAAAAATCGACCTAGATAACCCAATTCAAAAGAAAGAAAGCCACACCCATATTTATTTCTTATAAATCCACATATGGAAATAGATAAAACTTGTTATATTGTTGATATTTTTAGCATGTTTTCTACTCCCTCCTATTCACAATAAGTGTCTTTTTAGTAAAAAACACACATATTAAGAAATGTATTAAAATCCAAATATACCCTTAATTAATCATAAATGTTGCTTTGAAAGAAACAAAAAATTAGGTATTGTTAATAAGTATAAGGGTAATTTTGGAAAAACAAATTCTCATTAGTCTTGAAGACATCAAAAGGACATTCTTTTGAATAATTTTGTATGTATCAAAAAGACACTTATTGTGAATAGGAGGGAGTATTTGTCTATGTGAATTATCACATTTCGAATTTGATCATTTAAGAGATTTTAGTTAATTCATTGTGATTGAAATATTATTTTTTAATTGTATTTAGTATGTATATATATTTTTAATAATACAAAAATATGTAATTTTATATGTATATATATATATCATCCCACATCCTTAAAATTTCAAAACATGACGTATTCTAGTACCCATATTACATCGCACCTGACCTGTGTCAGTGTTTCATAGCTCAACATAAATCTTTTAATCGTAACTTTTACTTTATTTAACAAAATAAATATAATTTATTATCTTGTTTTATTTTAAGTAATTTTATTATCTAAACTAACAAATACTATTCTATTCCAATCATTTGAGTTGCTATTTGCTTTTTCATTTCTTTGGATTTTCGAGCCAAACAAAATCAATTTTAGTGGACAAAATTATTAATTAGAATTTTCAAAGGGACAGAGACAAGAGTCAACAAGTCGCTCGATTGTCTTCTCTGTTTTTTCTATTCTTACAAAATTCAAAAAAAGGAAGAAGAAGAAGAAGATTAAAAGCCATCTCAGATTCTATTGCCAATTTTTTCCCAGATTTCTGTCCAGGTGTGTGGGGCGCTGAGAAAAAGACCCTTTTTTTTTAGTGTAAGTTTCAGTTTTTCTTTATGTTTTCTTGGATTTTTTTTTTTAATTCTTTTATGTTACTGGCTTACACCTGATGATCAAGTATCATGGAGTATATTTTGTTGAATAATTCTTTTTTTGGGGAGATTTGTGGGGTATGGTTCTTTTAATGTGTTTATGATTGGGATCATTTATGATGAAGTTTTTTTTTTTTGGGTTTTTTTTTTGTTTCTTTTTTTTTTGTTGGCTCTGGGGTGGGGTGCTGAATTAGTACAGTATCAACTGGTGATGGGATATATATTTTTTGAAATGAACTGGTTTGCTCTGTATGATCTTTCATTCTTTATTTATTACCACCTTTGCCTAATGCAAAATCTACATTAGGTACTGAATTGTATAGTAAGGATTGATATTGTCTATTTTGTGATAAAAATGTTAAAATGTCATTCCCATATTTATTTACAAGCAAGGCACAGAACATAATAATTCCCATATTTGTTAAATTGTTGCAAATGTACCTCACATTTTGGAATCAACAAGAAAAATTGATTTGCTGATTGGTTGATTGGTGATCAATTTACAAAAGTTATGTATTAGTATTTATTTGGTTAATTCACAAAGTGTTGGTACAATTACCTAGAAGACATCTACTTATAAGTTAACATTTTGGGACTTATATATTCACTCTTAGAATTCTAAAACATTTGGAAATTAAGAATGCAGTCTGTACATATGATTAATCCTGCTTTTGTGTTTCATGGAATGCAGTTTGTGTATGGTAATAACATTAGTTTTTGATTCTTCGTTATCCTATGTTTTTTTTTTAATCATTGCTGTTTTTAATGATAACACGAACAGTAAGGAAGAATATGTCGTGATGCTTCCATCTGAAGAAACTAATATGGTGATCAATTCTTACCGAAGCCAAGCTGAGCTGCTTCGCAAGGAATATATATTTGCTGATTTGTCTGCCGTATGTTCGTCTGTCATTATTGGCATTTTTGCTTGCAAAATGGTACGAACCCATATTCCTTCCACGACTTGTATTTCAGCACTGAAAGCTGAATAGAGTTTATTTCCTCCGTCCTTGTGTCACATTTATGTTTTTTCTTGATTAGGGTTTATCTGGTATTTATTGATATTCAGGTATATGATCTTTGCCGGCTGATTAGTGCTGTTTGCTTCAAAGGCTATACAAACCTTTCAAAATCTAAACAAATTGAGTGGAATAATCGGTTAGAAATTCTGCATTGGGAGTGTTTGCAAATTCTCCCTTTGTTAGCTTGAATTTTCAGCTCACTGATTCAACTTCAATAACCGTTCTTAGCATAAGTTTTAGGAGTAATTACAAAAGCTCCCCTCCCCCCCCCCTCCCGGTTCGGGCTAATTACAGAAAAAAAAATTAGAGGTTTTGAAAACTGCAGAAGAAACCTTGAAGTTTGATTCCGTCTTACATTTTCTCCTTTCATAAGCACAAAACATTTCAAAAACCCTCCTCACATTTATAAAAACATTACAATTACCCCCTTAAATTTAAGACAGAATCAAACCTGAGGTTTTTTTTGGTAACTTTGAAACATCTCTGGATTTTTTTGTAATTAGCACAAACCTGAGAGATGTTTTTGTTATTATCCCTAAGTTTTAAATTATTCTTAGCTATTACATGCAGAGCCATGTCTACAGTTCATGCCTTATTTATTTCGACTGCGTCAATGTACTTCACATTCTGGTCGGATCTCTATTCCGATAACCTGCTTCGTGGTCCTATAACTCTTCGAAGTTCATCTTTTTCCACATTTACTTTGGGAGTGAGTAATTCTTTCTTTTCTCTGTTCTTTCTTAGGACTGATTACAATTTTTAGCATGTTTTTCCTTGATATTTTGAAAAGTATCTTACTCATTGTCGTATTTCTTTTATAGGTTTCTGTTGGTTATTTCCTATCAGATCTCGCCATGATCATTTGGTTTTATCCCTCTTTAGGGACGATGGAGTATGTAAGCACAATCATTTGATTTTAAAAATATATATCAACTGTCCTATGTTTTGTTGTTTCTTTACTGTTGTTGGTTTATCGCTGTTGTATATGTTCATTAAATTGTAATGAACATAGTGTGAAAATTTCTTGCGTCTTGATTTACGATTAATCCAAGATAAATCCTGTAATATATTAATGATGAAAAGAAATTCTAAAACTGCTGTGAACAGTTTGTATGTACATTCTTTCATCTGTAATATTCTGAATTCTATTAGTAGAGCCGGTTAGGGAATTTTATGAATAGAGCCAAGAAGGGAATAAAGAATCATCATGGTTTTTGAGCTAAGTTCATTTTCTTCCTTTGAGTTTGAAATATTGAATGTGAAGTGTTAAAAACATTCATTAATTTATAAATTGGTAATGGTTATCATTTATCGGGATTTTCTGACATGATTCAGGTAATTCACCATCTTCTCTCAGTGGTGGGTGTTTCTTATGCTATGTTGACGGGTGAAGCGCAGCTTTACACTTTCATGGTTCTAACATCTGAGGCCACTACCCCTGGGATCAATCTGAGATGGTAAAGTTTGGCAACATGTTGCAAAAACTTCCGCTTTTACAAGAAGTGATTTATTGTAGTAGAAGCGAAAAACAGTTGAGAATTAGAAGTTGGTAATGTTTTGCAAATAGAAGCTGAAAGTTGATTAAGTTAATTCAGAGTGTTTTTATGTATTTCAAAATCAGAAGCATAATTAGAAATATAAGGGAATGTTTGCATACACTTATGCTTTTGGAACAAGTGATTTATTGTTTGCTGAAGCGGTAATATGTTGAGAATCAAAACTTAGTAGTGTATGCAAATAGAAGCGGCAAATTGATTAAGTTAAGAAAGATAGTGTTTGGTAGATAAGTTATAAAAGTGTTTTATTTGTGTGTAAAAGTCAAACCAAAAACAGAATCATAAATCTAAAGCATTCCTCCCTCTGCTTTAGAAGTTGGCATTTGCAAACAACCAAACACTAAAATGTGATTTTTTTCCAGCTAAAAAACAAGAATAACTTTTTTTTAGTGTTTGCAAACACTCCCTAAAGCATCGCTCATGCTTTTAGATTCTTATTAAATTATACAAAATCAGAAGTTGAAGTTTTGAAAAAACTAAAAACTACTTTTTTCTTTTCAAGCCAAAATTTTGCAAATCACTTTATTACTATTTTTTTTTAAGTTGTTGAAAACACTCCCTTAGTCTTCTGTTTATAGTTTGATTGCATCAGCATATATGTTATTAATGTTATTCTGGTCTTTTGAAAAGGTATCTCGATGCAGCTGGAATGAAGAAGTCCAGGGTATATATTATAAATGGAGTTGTAATATTCTTGGCATGGCTGGTAAGTGAAGGGATGAAGATAATACTGTTTAGCATTAATTGTGTCATTTCATAAAATCTGTTTCTTTTATATTTTTCTATTTATGTTAAATTTCTTTCTTTTAATTCGGGGATTTTCTCATGTAAATCTTGCATATCTAGCTTCTCACATGTTTTTACATGTCGTTGCTTGCAGGTTGCAAGAATTCTATTGTTCGTTTATTTGTTTTATCATGAATACATCTTTTATGATCAGGTACTTCAAAAAACCTCAGAATCTTGAACTATACTTGTTAAATATTGTTGATTTGATATATCTTTTGTTAGCACATGCTTGTTAATTACAAAAACTAACCGTGAGGTTTGGGGTAATTACGAAAAACCAAGAAGTTTTTGAGAATTACAGAAATTCTCCTGACATTTGATTTTGTATTACATATAACCCTTTATAAGCAAAAATATTTCAAATACCCTCTTTACATTTGTAAAATATTACAGTTCTCCCCTTACATATAAGGCAGAATCAAACCTCAGTTTCTTTTTTGGTAATTTTGAAGCTTCTCTGGGTTTTTTTGTAATCACCCCAAATCTCAGGGTAGTTTTTACAATTATCCCTTTCGGATTATGACATTTCATCATACTAATTAGGGATAATTACAACAAAGAACATGAGGTTTGGGATAATTATAAAAAACCTCTTGACGTTTGATTTTGTCTTACACTTAAGGGGATAACTATTATGGGAGTTTTGAAATGTTTTGCTTATGAAGAAAGAAAATGTAAGACGGAATCAAACCTCAAGGTTTTTTTTTGGTAATTATTCCTACTAATTATTGGGTGCTGTTGTAACAGGTGAAGCAGATGCATACAAGTGGAATTCTCTTGGTGCTTCTTGTTCCCTCAGTGATTGGTGTTATGAATTTAATTTGGTTCTGGAAAATATTTAAGGGATTGAAGAAGACGCTGGCGAAGACGCAGTAGTAAATACTGCATCTTCGTTCGCGCCTGAGCATTTCTCGACTATCGTACGAGCCGAGAAGTTGAAGGAAAAATGAAAACAAGAAAGAATTAATGAAGTAGAAATGTTGAGACTACTCATTATTTACTTATATTCCTTTTTTTTTCCTTCTTTTTTTTTTCTCTTGTTTTTTGGGTGTGGAGGGTGATTTTTTTTAGTTGGATTAAGCAGTACAGTTTAAAGATTTTTAGTTGAAAGGAGGGGGCTATTGGGCAACATGAGAAATACAAAATGCTTGTTTATATATTGTTACATGATGATTAAGCTTAGAATTAAAGAACTTATTATATGATCAGTTTTATCTGAAAGTTGATGTTGTGAAAGTGCTTGGATACAATTGTGCAGAAGTGAATAATATTTTGATTTTTGTGTAAAGAAGTTGAATTTTAAGGCCTTAAAAATGTACATGTTGATTATCTTTTTTCAAAGAATTTTTAAGTTGTTGGAATATTATTCTTAGACTCTGTTGGTCCTTCACTTTAAATTTTCTTTTTTCTTATGATGATTTTTTCGCCTGAAGTTTTGTTGCTTTTTACAAAAACATATTTTATTTTAGGGATTATTACAAAAAGCTCCATAAGGTTTGAGCTAATTACAAAAACCCAAGAGGTTTTTGAAAATTACAAAAGACCCCTTATGTCTTTAATTTAAGGGAGTAACTCTAATATTTTTGATAAACGTAAAGAGAGTTTTTGAAATATTTTTTGCATATGAAAGGGAAAAATGTAAGACGAATAAAACATGAATGGGTTACTTGTAATTTCTGAAAATCTGTGAGTTTTTTTTTTTTGGTAATTAGCTCGAACCTCAAGGGGTATTATGTAGTCAGCCCGAATCTCAGGGGGTATTTTGTAATTATCACTTTATTTATTTAGTTATTTTTGCTCACGGAGAAGAATTTGGATTTATACTCGATTACACTTTTAGGTCTAAATAGAAGAAGAAAACACATTCCAACCCACAATATTTTTATAGTAGTACTATATTAGCTCAATCTAACTGAGCTACTCTCCTGATTATTTTATGTGTGGTCATTAAATTCTGCTAACTTGCTCTTTGATTTATTAAAAAAAGATAGTAATCTCATAGAATAAATTGCCAAAATACCCCCCTTCCAACCTACATTAACATGTTATTATCTTTAAATTTATGAAATAAAACCCAGTCTTATCTATGTAACATTAATTGTAGTTTATTCAAATCATGGTAGTTTATTCTTTAGCTGAGTCAGATTAAGATCTATTAGACACGAAATAAAACTCTGAGTCTTATCCACGTAACATTAATGCCTAGTTTGTTTTTCATTTCAAATGCATCTTTTCAATTTTACGCTGTTCCAAAATCTAAAATTGTGTGTGTTTCAGATAGTTTTCACTAACTACTTTCACATCTACGATTTCCAAAATTTTCAAAACTAATACATAATTATTGAGCCTAAAGCCTAAAATCAATATATAATCGTTACAACAGAGTCTCATACCATTCATTTCATTACACATCACCTTCTAATATTTTAATTTGAACACTGGCCTACAACTAACAAATATAATAATCTAACACGAAATCTCATGTCAGACCGTCTAACGAGTCGACTGTTAGAACGGATCGACCGCGGATCCTGGCATTTTCGTAATATTAGCAAAGGGTATTGTAGTAGTTTTCGAGGAGCACCAAGATAGCGCTTAAATGTATTAGTCGCCCTTCTAAAAGTATTAGCTTCTTCCAAATGTATTAGTAGTTTCCCAAGAGTATTTTAGTATTTCTCCTAAATATACTCCCGAAATGTATTAGCAATCCCTCAAAAAGTATTAGTAGTTCCTAAAAAAGTATTAGTAGTTCCTTGAAATAAATTAAATTTTTCTCCCGAAATGTATTAGTAGTCCTTCAAAAGTATTAGTCGTCCTTCTAAAAAGTATTAGCATTCTTCTTCAAATGTATTAATAGTTCCCCCTGAATATAATTAAATTTTTCTCCCGAAATGTATTAACAATCCTTCGAAAGTATTAGTCGTCCTCCTAAAAAGTATTAGTAGTTCTTCTGAAATGTATTAGTAGTTTCCTGAAGAGTCTTTTAGTATTTCTCCTAAATATACTCCCGAAATGTATTAGCAATCCCTCAAAAAAATATTACTAGTTCCTCAAAAAAGTATTAATAGTTCCTTAAAATAAATTAAATTTTTCTCCCGAAATGTATTAATAGTCCTTCTGAAAAGTATCAGTCGTCCTTCTAAAAAGTATTAGCAGAAATGTATTAATAGTTCCCCTAAATATAATTAAATTTTTCTCCCGAAATGTATTAACAATCCTTCTCGAAAAGTATTAGTCGTCCCTCCTAAAAGTATTAGCGATTCTTTTCAAAATGTATTAGTAGTTCCCCTGAAGAGTTTTAGTATTTCTGTTTGACAACAAGACGAGATAAGTCCAAAGATCAAATGCATTAACTACATAAATGATTTAAGGCATCATATCAACCTAAATTTGTCTTTAGACGAGGAGGATGTATATAGAGGCCAACAAGAATCCATTCCTGATCATATGGATTACTTTGAATTCATGACACACAACTGGAAGGCACTAGGGAAGAATAACATTATTATGATTGAAGTCACGATGGCATCAATAGAAAATAATTTTTTAGGGAGATAAGCAAATATTCAAGGATAAACCAAAAAAAAAAAAATCCGATCGATGAATGAAATAAGAGGGGAAATGTCATCCAATAACATTGGAGCGCAACTCCATGGATGGATTTCGACGTGGAGAAAGCTCAAGCAGAAAGGATGAAAACTTTACAGTATTTTGCTCTGCGCACAAATAAAATCTCAGGAATCATCGCGAGAAAGATTCCAAAGAAGAACTACGTGCGGTTCTCAATATTATTAAAGAAGAAAAAAAGGTCAGCAACAAGGAAGAAGTAGTTTTAGGGAGATAAAACGAGACCAGTGGTGTACTGTTAGGTCACCGGGAAAAGTAGTTTTGTGTTATTTTTTATTGGGCTGGGTCGGGTCGGTTGTTGGGGCTCCGTCTAACAAATTAGATCCATTAGACCGTCTGACAGGAGACTAACTCATAATCTAAAGTCTTTAGAATAATATATTTCTAACTTAGAATCAAACACAAACAAATGTTACATCCAAACACTTTTTATTTACCCCCACAAAAACCAATAAAACTACATTAAAAATACTATAAAAAAGGGAAAATAAATATTGGAAAGAAAAGCAAACGAGCCCTATGAATTCTTGAGACATTGACCCTATTTTCTTAAATATTGCCACCATCGTGTATCCCCATGAAGGTTCAAAGCATCAAGACTAGTACACAAAATTTATACACATCCTGTGTCTGAAAAAAAAAATGAACCTCATCCTTGAGGACTTCTATTATTCTTGCCCTAGAGTTTCGTGAATGATGTAAAACGCGGATTATGCCTTAACTAGTCAGGGTCTTTGGGCTGCCGAAGACTGAGTCACCACACATGAGTTTCTCCTCCACCCTGTAAATTGTTACCAGAGGGACTCGAACAACCACACTGTGGTTGCTGTAAGTCCAAGTGGCTACAATAATCTAGAGGAGGGGTGAATAGATTATCTCCATTTTCTCGATTATGCCCTCTTTTTTGAATCAAACAAGGCAAGACAAGAATGAAGGTGTGGGAAGTAAATAACACGCGTTGATTTATAGAGGTTCAACCCACCTAGGGCCTAATCCTCTACCACCTCAGTATCTCCGGGATGGATTTCAAGAAGAAAAAAGATTTTATTAATTACCACAATTAATACAACATCACCTTAAAACACCTCTTTGGAGATTACCACAATCTCTCTTGAAGATTACCACAATCCTCAATGGCACCTTGTGAAGATTACCACAATCTTCAACCTTGAAGAACACCAAATTCTTCAACACATCAAAGAGCACCACACTCTTCAATAAGAAGATTACCACAATCTTCTTGCATCTATCACCTAGATCATCCAAGTGTACTCTTACCACAAGAACACTCACAAGGATATCTTGTGTTGAATGATGACCACAAATTCAAGATTACAACTCAATAATGAGTAATACAATTTTGAGTGCAAGTGTAATCAAGAAATAAAGCCTAGACCTCAAGATGTGAAAGTGTAGGACATTAGGCTATTACAACAAGAATATTGAAATAGAAGAACAAAAGTGTTTACTTGAATGTATCTTGTTGTGTTGTAGTATTCTCTCTTGTTGTGTTGCTTCAATTCTTCATCTATTTATAAGAGATGATTGATCAAGGATAGGCTCCTCTTGGGGATTGAAAATCTACAGAAAAATACAATTAAAATAAAGAATATAGCTGTTAGAAATCAATCCCACAAATTAAGGAAGAACTGTCTGTTGTCAACGACTAGAATATTGTTGTCAAAATGGTAGGGCGACCGGTCGCGTAGAAATAGACGTTGAAAAGAAAAAACCACATTTTAACACAGGGCGATCGGTCGACGGGGGGTCCGACCGGTCGACCCTATGTTGGACCGATCTGTCTGATGAACTTTGCAATACAGAGAGAAAGATCATTGCACAGGCACCGGTCGACCTATGTCGACCGGTCGACGCCACCGGTCGGCCTCTAGGTCGGCCTGTTGATTTTTGTGTTCGTCCCATTTTCTGTTTCTAAAATTATCTTCAGGTACGGGATGCCCTATAGGGTGACCGGTCGAACACAATACAGAAGTGTTGTCCAATTTATATCGAAAATAAACTTCAAGAAATACTCCGAAAAATTAGTAAAAACATTTTAAAACGATCGGGAGTATTTGGACAATATTTTCAAACATGATTTTGGTGTAAAAACACTTTAGAATAAAATTATCAAAATCATGATAAAAACATTTATCAAACAATCTCCCCCCTTTTTATGATTATAAACCAAAACAATTTTAAGAAATTTTAAGAGGTCGAATTTGAAAATAAAAATGATTTTCCGGTAAAAGATAACTAGCCGTTTGAAGCAACCAAATATCCAAACAAAATAGCCACAAGGAAGGGAGTAAAGATTTTCAAAATATTTTTTCAAAAGCTCCCCCTATCAACATGTACATCAAGATAAGTAAATAAGCAACCATACAAAAGCTAAAAGCTCTAGCTTTTACAATGTAGGCAGTAAGAACCACGAGCTTAGAAGCTCCCCCTGTCAAAGACAACCATAAAACAAGTATCACAAGTCCAAGATATATCCAATGGACGAGTTTTTATCCAAAGTTTTTGGCTAAAAAGAGCCATAGCTTATAGCTTTTTTTTCGTTAGCTTATTTTAGCTTCTTTGAGCTAATAAGCTCATAGCATGTTTCTCCCCCTTTGGAATCATCAAAAATAATTTTAGCACGATAAAAACATCATATTATCATATCAAAGTACGCAATTTAACCGATCTATCGAGCTTTAGATCATTGAGCTTCAAATTCCAAAAGCTAAGGGAATAATTAATCAAATGATTTGTAAGAGATTGTAAAAAGCTTGTTTGATTTGCAAAACATGATCTCTATAAATATAGAAGCCTTTCGAAATTCAGAGAATAATGTGGGTGATGAATTTTTCTTTGATATATTTTATCAAACACTTGGCGGGCATCAAATAATAAATAAGATGTATATAGCCCTTTGTAAAAATAGCCAAGCCAAATTGTTCATCACCAAATGCAACAAAACATCATTCAACCAACAACATAAACATCTCATAGATACATGGATATCATGAAAATATCAAAATATGAACATATTCTCAAGGGTTCAACCCAATTGAGATAAATCTATCCAACTAAGTGTTAGTCCAAGTGGCTACGATAATCTAGAGGGGGGGTGAATAGATTATGACGATTTTTCGCAAATCACCCTCTTTTGTGAAACAACGAGTAAATAACAAGAATGTAAATGCGGAAAATAAACAACACTCGTTGATTTAAAGAGGTTCAACCCACCTAGGGCCTAATCCTCTACCACCCCAGTAATCTCCGGGATGGATTTCAAAAGGAAAAAGGATTTTATTAATTTACCAAAAATTAATACAACACCTTGAGGATTACCACAACCCTCTTTCACCACCTTGAGGATTACCACAATCCTCTTACAACACCTTGAGGATTACCACAACCCTCTTACGACACCTTTGAAGATTACCACAACCTTCAAACACCTATCACCTAGATCACCCAAGTGTATTCTTACCACAAGAATACTCACAAGGATGTCTTGTGTTGAATGATGACCAAAATCAAGATTACAACTCAATAATGATTGATACAATATGAGTACAAGTGTTATCAAGAATTGAAAGCCTAGACCTCAAATAAGTGCAAGTGAAAGTGCTTAGGCTAATACAACAAGATATAGAAGTGTTTGCTTTGTATGCTCTTTTAGCTTGTATTGAGTGCTATATCTTGTTGCTTGAATGGAGCCTCTATTTATAGGAGAGGACTTAGCTTTCATTTCCAGACATTGGCTCCTCCTTGGGGAGTGATTTGCTGCAAAAGAAACCATTTAAAATGATCAATATATATGTTAGAAATCAATCCCACAAAATAGGGAAAAGCTATCTGAAAACGCAACGGATAGTTTGCTGATAAACATGGGGTTCGACCGGTCGCGCAGAGATAAGATTGAAATTGAATTCTGCGAATTTTTACACAGGGGGACCGGTCGAAGGGGGGTGCGACCGGTCGCCCTTAGCTGTGACCGGTTGCCCTTGAAGAATTTACGAAACAGAGAAGTCTGGAACAAAAGTCCAACTCCCAGTGCATGTCGCCACGGCCGACCGCACCGTCGCCCACCTCGGTCGGCCGGCCGCCCGCCTGTTTTTCTTACGCCCCATTTTTTCTCAGCTTTCACCAACTCAGTACGGGTTGCCCTATAGGGCGACCGGTCGAGCTTCAAACAAATGTGTTGTCCAATTTTTATTGAGAATAAACTTCAAGAAATACTCCGAAAAATAGTAAAAATATTTTAAGTTGATCGGAAGTATTTAGACAACATTTAGGGACATAGTTTTGGTTTAAAAACTTATTTGAACAAAATCGAACATAATCATCAAAATCATGATAAAAACATTTATCTAACAAATTCCCCCTTTTTGATGATTACAAACCAAAACAATTTTCTTGAGGACGATTTGAAAACCAAATAAAATTTTCCGGTTTTACGAGTAAACTATCCGTTAGAAGTATTTCATACAAAGCTCCCCCTATTTATGAGCATATCAACAAACGATTATTATAAGTAAGAAGCACAAGCTATAACAAGCTTATATAGAATGCATCATGAGCTAAGAAGCTCTCCCTGTCACAATACTTATAATCAATTTCATTTGAGTCCAAAATTCAAGCCATGGACTAGGTATACGAGTCCACAATACTTATAGCGAGCTTTTATTAGCTTTTCTAGAGCTAACGAGCCAATATCTTGTTTCTCCCCCTTTGGAATCATCAAAAAGAATGTTAGAATGGTGAAAACACCATACAATAATATCAAAGTGCGCTAAAGGGACGGTTTATTAACCGTTGAGCAATTAAAGCATAACAATCCAAGGAAAAAGGGAGAAATATAATATGAAGAGTTCATACGCTCGTTTTGTTTATCAAATCATGATCTCAATAAGTATAGAAAACTTTAGAAAGCAAGAGAATCATGTATAAGTTGAAATTTTCATTGCGACATTTCATCGAACATCTTGTGTGCGTGAAAAATAAAAGAGGTTGTATATAACCCTTGTAAATGTTTCAAGCCAAAACTTTTATCACCAATTCAAGTCAATCATCATACATAACAACATAACAACCAAGCTCATCATGATCATACGAAAATTACATCAAAAATTTTCAAGTAACTTGAAAACTCAAGGGTTCAACCCAATTGAGCAAAAGAAGAGAAATTCTTACCATTAGATCGGAAAGAATGAGCCATAATGATGATGATCATGCTATATAATGTCCATGTTGTGTAAAATATGCATGACAACCATTTTTGAATGAAATTAGAGTGAATTTGGCAAAGGGGACGAAAAATGGCCAAAAATTGTTAAAATGAAGAATCTCAAGACAAAACGTTTAAAAGCCAAAATATAGCTTAGGGCGACGGTCGAGGTTGAGGGCGACCGCCCTCAACTCCTTCAAATCGACTCATTTGTCTTGTCGCTTTTTCAAAATCCGAATGTTCAACCAAAAATCCGATTTTTCGCCCTAAGTTTTAAAAACGTGCAAAATGCAAACGTAAGCTTCATTCAATATGCATTATGCCTAACCGAGCTCGTATTGATGAAAAAGTCGCGGAAGATAGCGGTTTTGTAAAAATGTCCGCTAATTGATCTTGAGATGGTACAAAGGATATCTCAATTTTACGTTTTGAAACACAATCCCTTAGAAAATGATGTCGAATCTCAATATGTTTAGTACAGTTATGATGAACCAGGTTTTGAGCAATATTTATAGCGGATATATTATCACAAAAGATAGGTACATTTTCAAAAGAGCATTTGTAATCCGTAAGGTTTGCTTCATCCAAAGAAGTTGAGTACAACAAAAAGCGGCGGAAATATATTCGGCTTCGGCCGTTGAAAGAGAAACACAGTTTTGCTTCTTTGAAAACCAAGAAACTAGGCAATCGCCTAAAAATTGACATGATCCGGAAGTACTTTTTCGATCATCAATATTTCCCGCATAATCCGAATCACTATAACCTTTAAGACAAAAATTTTCATTCTTTGGATAAAATAAACCATATTGAATGGTGCCTTTCAAATATCGAAAAATCCTTTTAACGACACTCATATGAGATTCTTTGGGATTGCTTTGAAAATGAGCACATAGGCATACGGCATGAAGAATGTCCGGTCTACTAGCGGTTAAATAAAGTAAACTACCAATCATACCTCGATACTTTGATTCATCCACGGACTTGCCTTTCTCATCTTTGTCAATTTTGACATTTGTTGCCATGGGAGTAGAGACGGTTCTTCCTTCTTCAATGCCGAACTTTTTCAAATGTTCTTTTGTATACTTAGATTGTGAAATGTAAATACCTTCTTGACATTGCTTAATTTGAAGTCCAAGAAAGAAGTTAAGCTCCCCCATCATACTCATCTCGAATTCTCCTTGCATTAACTTATAAAATTTCTTGCACAAATAATCATTAGTAGCACCAAAGATAATATCATCAACATATATTTGCACAAGTAAACAATCTTGCCCTTTTTCAAAAACAAAGAGAGTTGTATCAACTTTACCTCTTATAAAACCATTTTGTAAAAGAAAAGAATATCATACCATGCACGGGTGCTTGTTTTAAACCATACAAGGCCTTTTAAGTTTATAAACATCATTAGGCCTAGAAAAATTTTCAAACCCCGAGGTTGTTTTACATAGACTTCTTCTTGAATAATACCATTTAAGAAGGCGGATTTAACATCCATTTGGTAAAGTTTGAAATTTTTAAAACAAGAATAGGCAAGTAAAATACGAATAGCTTCTAAACGTACTTCGGTGCAAAAGTTTCATCATAGTCAATACCTTCTTCTTGACAATACCCTTGAGCTACTAACCTTGCCTTATTTTGAACAATATTGCCTTGATCATCAAGTTTGTTCCTAATACCCATTTTGTACCAATAATGGTTTGAGAAGGAGGACAAGGTACCAACTCCCATACATCATTTCTTTCAAATTGATTCAACTCCTCTTGCATCTCTAGGAACCAATCCTCATCCTCAATAGCCTCTTTAGCATTTTTAGGCTCTTTTTGAGAAATAAGAGCTTTCTCGGCAAATTTTCTCCGGTCATAACTTTGTCAAGGGGATCACCAATAATAAGATCTTTTGGGTGATCTCCTTAAATTTCAATGCAACGGGAAGATCCGAGATATCACCTATATCTTCTTGAGGACCATTTGAAGTGGACGGTTGATCATTTGATGTAGACGGTTGATCATCAATTTGAACAATTTGTTCAATAATATCCTCTTCATCACTTTCATCATTAGGAATTCTTTCAACTCCCTGCTTCATTGAATTTAACATGGATGGATTCTTCAACAACTTCACTAGTCTTATTGTAAACCCGATATGCTTTGCTTTTTGTTGAATATCCCATAAATATCCCTTCATCGGCCTTAGGATCAAGTTTGTCCAATTGATCCTTGGTATTCAAAATAAAGCATTTACAACCAAATATCTTGAAATAACTAATATTTGGAGTTCTACCTTTCCAAAGCTCATATGGAGTTTTATTCATTTTAGGACGAATATAAACTCGATTAATGACATAGCAAGCGGTACTTACGGCTTCGGCCCAAAAATATTTTGGAAGTGAAAATTCATTTAGCATTGACCGACTCATTTCTTGTAATGTCCGATTTTTCCGTTCGGCTACACCATTTTGTTGAGGTGTCCTTGGAGCCGAGAAATTATGAGCATATCCTTTGGTTTCACAAAATATTCTAAATTCACCGTCAAATTCTCCACCTCGATCGCTTCGAATAGACTTGATAGTATCTTCTTTTTCATTCTCAATAAGTCTACACAACTTAACAAACTCATTAACGACATCGCTTTTATTGGTAAGAAAAAGAGCCCAAGTATATCTAGAAAAATCATCGACGATAACAAAAGTGTAATGTTTTCCACTTAGACTAGCCAGTACCAATATCCCCTGCACAAATCAAGGTGAAGCATTTGTAGGGGTTTGGTTGTGGAAATTTCATTTTTGGGCTTAAAACTACTCTTAACTAATTTGTTCTTTTGACAAGTGTCACATAAGCCAAGATTTTCAAAATTCAATTTGGGTAGTCCTTTCACATGTTGGTTTTTGTAAATATTTTTCAAATTCTTGTATCCAACATGTCCAAGTCGCCTATGCCATAAACTAGTTAAATCATTATTGGCGACTAAACAAGAAACATTTTGACTAACCAAATCACTTGTACAAATTTTGTAAAGATTGCCTTTTCTATTTGCTTCACAAATAATCTCACCATTTTTAAGTATAAGGCATTTTTCATTACTAAAGGAAACATCATATTTTGAATCACAAAGTTGGCTAACACTTATCAGATTAAACTTAAGCCCTTCAACTAATAGAACATTACTAAGAGAGAAAGAAGAGTTACCAATTTCTCCATTTCCAAGAATTTTTCCTTTGCCATTGCCGAACATGACCATACCCTCTTCTTGGAGCTTGATGTTGGTAAAAAGTTCTCTCCTCCCGGTCATATGGCGTGAACATCCACTGTCCACGAGCCATTTTGAATCTTCCATTGTGGTTATAGCCCCTATTACCTACAAAAGAATTTCTTTTAGGTACCCTATAATTTTGGGGTCCATGGGGGTTAGTCTTGAGACCTTTGGGTCTCCAAACATGTCTTGAGCTATTTCTCAATTAGCAATTATTAGCATAATGTCCAACTTTGCCACAATAAAAACAAGTAGGAGTATTATAATTATTAGCACGTACAAAAGTCGGACCTTGGTTATTTTTCTTAAAAACACTTTGAAATGGCTTATAACCAAGTCCCGATTTGGAATGCTCACCTCTTTGTGCATCTAAAATTTTTGTGACTTTATCCGTACTTATGTTGAAACGATGCACATCATTTTTCAAACATTCAATATCTTTTGTGAGCAATTCCTTTTCGGTTTCAAGAGAATTAATTCTAGTAAGAGTAAGAGCATGAGCTTTGTCTAGAGATTCATAAGAGGTAAATAATTTTTCTTTTTCAACCTTAATCTCCTTATGCTCCTTTTTCAAATTTTTGTATTTAACGATTAAATTTTGAAACTCAATTTGCAATTCATCAAAATCACATTGTAAGTCATCAACTATGGAGGAAGTAGAAGAATTTGAGTGTACCTCATTATTTTCATCGTCCTATAGCCATGAGACCGTGTTCGGTTTCTCCTTCCTCATCGGTTGTTTCGAGTAGTTCATCCCATGTTTTGACTTCCGCATTTAGAGCCTTCTTTTTTTTTTGTGAAAGGCTTCCTATTCTTTTGCTCCTCTTCATCGAGCTTTGGGCAATCGGCAATGAAGTGCCCGGGTTTTCCGCATTTAAAGCAAGCATTATCTCTTGGTTTTCTTTTGCTTTATTTTTATTTACAAATTTTGCAAATTTTCGAACAAGTGCGGCCGTCTCCTCATCATCATCATCATTATCATAGTATGCATTATTAGAAGAAGAAGCAAGACCTTTAGGAATAATTTGCATACCCGATTGATTTGTGGAAGGTTTGGAATTTTTCCTCTCCTTGAGATAGACTTCATAGATGAGTAGATTTCAATAAGCTCATCAAACTTGAGTGTCTCAAGATTTTGTGCCTCCGTGATTGCCGTTACTTTTTTGGACCATGAGCCGGAAGTGCATTTAATACCTTGGTCACCTTGTCTTCTTCGGAGATGACTTTACCGAGGGCCACAAGAGGATTGACAATATTGTCAAGCCTTTCCACCATTTTGAGATGCTTTAGCCATCATACATGTTAAAGTTTTCAAGTCTTTAACAAGCATGGTCTTTCTTGCTTGCTTGACTTTCTTAGTCCCTTCATAGATTGTCTCCAATTTTTCCCAAACCTCATGTGCCGACCTTATGCCTCTTATGCGATTGTACTCGGTGGCGGTAAGAGAACAATGCAAAATATTTAAGGCCTTACCGTTTAGAGAGAAAGCCTTTTTGTCGTTTTGATCAAACTCCTTGAAAGGTTTAGTAGCCAAGGTGCCATCCTCCGATTTCTTTGTTGGTTGATCAACTCCTTCAATGACCACATTCCAAATGTCGAACCCGCACCCTTGTAGGAAGCACTCCATACGGTCTTTCCAAAATGCGTAGTTGTTGGCGTCGAATAGTGGTGGCTTATTGGTGGAGGCGCCGGTGGTGAGATGAGCATCATTTGTAGCCATGGATCTTTCCTCTTTACTCGGAACGAGCTAGGCAAAGAGTTTGGCTTTGATACCACTTGTTAGTCCAAGTGGCTACGATAATCTAGAGGGGGGTGAATAGATTATGCCGATTTTTCGCAAATCACCCTCTTTTGTGAAACAACGAGTAAATAACAAAAATGTAAATGCGGAAAATAAAAAACACTAGTTGATTTAAAGAGGTTCAACCCACCTAGGGCCTAATCCTCTACCACCCCAGTATCTCCGGGATGGATTCCAAAAAGAAAAAAGGATTTTATTAATTTACCAAAAATTAATACAACACCTTGAGGATTACCACAACCCTCTTTCACCACCTTGAGGATTACCACAATCCTCTTACAACACCTTGAGGATTACCACAACCCTCTTACGACACCTTTGAAGATTACCACAACCTTCAAACACCTATCACCTAGATCACCCAAGTGTATTCTTACCACAAGAATACTCACAAGGATGTCTTGTGTTGAATGATGACCAAAATCAAGATTACAACTCAATAATGATTGATACAATATGAGTACAAGTGTAATCAAGAATTGAAAGCCTAGACCTCAAATAAGTGCAAGTGAAAGTGCTTAGGCTAATACAACAAGATATAGAAGTGTTTGCTTTGTATGCTCTTTTAGCTTGTATTGAGTGTTATATCTTGTTGCTTGAATGGAGCCTCTATTTATAGGAGAGGACTTGGCTTTCATTTCCAGACATTGGCTCCTCCTTGGGGAGTGATTTGCTGCAAAAGAAACCATTTAAAATGATCAATATAGTTGTTAGAAATCAATCCCACAAAATAGGGAAAAGCTGTCTGAAAACACAACGGATAGTTTGCTGATAAACATGGGGTTCGGCCAGTCGCGAGAGATAAGATTGAAATTGAATTCTGCGAATTTTTACACGGGGGGACCGGTCGAAGGGGGTGCGACGTGCCGCTTAACCGTGACAAAAATCCAACTCCTGTGCATAATGCGCCCGGTCGACCGGTCGACCACACCGTCGCCCACCTGGTCGACCGTCCGCCTCCCTATTTTTTTCTTACGCCCCATTTTCTGTTTCTCACTCAACTCAGTGTACGGGTTGCCCTATAGGGCGGCCAAGTCGAGCTGAAACAAATGTGTTGTCCAATTTTTTATTGAGAATAAACTTCAAGAAATACTCCGAAAAATAGTAAAAACATTTTAAGTTGATCGGAAGTATTTAGACAACATTTAGGGACATAGTTTTGGTTTAAAAACTTATTTGAACAAAATCGAACATAATCATCAAAATCATGATAAAAACATTTATCTAACACTAAGCAATATAAGCAAGCATTACAAATGCCACCAAGCAAAAAATGAAAGAAACACTTTTACCATCAAGTACTTCACCAATAACCAACCTAAACATCAAACAATGCCATCATGCACAAATAAGAGCATTTTTACCATCAAATACTCCATCAAAACCATAGTTAATATGAATCATAAGCAATCACTTGCTAGTTCATTTCCTTAGAAAAGCAAACAACCAAATTTCATTAGCAAGATAGGAGAAATAGTCAAAAAGTTCATTACAACATTCAAATAAAAGACATGAAGATAAAGCAAGATAGAACAATAAAGGCATCACTCTTCGTCGGAAGAGAAGCAATTGTTAGGGAGGAGGTCTTTGATGAACTTCTTCAACTTTCCAACCGACTTCTTTAACTTAGAATTTTCTTGGCTTAAGGCCTCATAACTAGCTTCATGGTAGAGCATTTGTTCATCTAGTTCTTGAAAAGATCCCCGAGAAGTTTGGGCACCGGTATTACCCTCCGGATTGCCTTGTTCTTCACCTGAAGCCAATCTTTTAGCTTCCTCATTATCAAAGATATCATCGGGATTTTGGGATGATGATCCTTGGTGTCTCCCTCTTGCCGTCTTTGTAGGGCGTAGAGGCATACTATTACGCATTCGGACAATTTGCAAAATATTGTCGATATCAAAGTCATCATGAATCATCTCTGAATTAAACTCTGATGACGGTAAACCCGAATGCAAGAGAAGTTTGCAAATCCAATTTCCCATAGCAAACTTCTTAGTCCCTTGCGTAATTGACTCAATGACGCATTGAATTAATATTGCACCAAAATTGAGCAATTCCCTTTTTGCAATTTTGTATGTCAAGAAGAAATCCATATTGCTAGGAAATTTTACAGATTTTCCACAAATGCAATAAGGTACAATTGTAGAAATAATTCTATGCTCAAGAGTCATAGACAACAACGAATACTTTGGCCACACACCCAAATAAATCTTAATATCGTCCAACGAGACACCAAACACATTATCATTCCAATGTGTGCATCCAAAGTAATCCCATCATCCTTCCCGAACATGCAACAATCAACAAATAGCGTTCGGAGTCCATCTAAAGTGACGACCTTTAACAAACGAATTCATAGCAACGGGCTTTCTTTGATCGTCATACACAATCCATAAATTCGCATAAAAATGTAAAATCACATTATTATCATATAAAACAAACGGATGCTCCCATAAATACATCCATCCTTGATGCTCAAAAAATCCCTTAATAGTCGGATATTCTCCCGAAAAAGTGCCAAATCGACACGTCTTAGTACGCCCAATCGATTTACTTCCCATGTCCAAATTATCAAAATAATATTCTGCATATTTATTGATAAAATTAAACACATTTGCGGAACGAGGAGCTTGAGGAATAAGAGATTTCTTACTTTTGGCCCAACGGCGATTATTGAGCGAGATAATGCTGCGGAGCTCGGTAATTTGGGCCCGGGTAAGTTGGGGATTTTGATTTTTATCATGTTCTTGAGCCACATTCCTTTGGGTAGCTCTAATTTTCCGTTGCTCGGCCTCGTCTTGGCGATTTCCCAAAGTTCCCCATCCGGCCCTTCTACGTTTGAGATTTGGAATACGATTGGTAGAATTCCTTGGAAGAGCCATAGATATGAGATTCTTGCAAAATAGAGGAGATTAGCACCAACAATTTTAAGATTTGGTGAAGAAATGAAAATTTTAGGAAGAGAGAATGATGAAAATCGCGCACAAGGGTTTTGGTGTGTTTTTGAATCTGTTCTGTAAACTGGGGGCAGACGACTTTAATCAAACTAAAGACAACAGGGCAACCGGTCAGGGTGCTATGCGACCGGTCGGCATGCAGGGCAACCGGTCGACCCTCTTGACTGTCCCCTGTGTAATTTTACAAGTTTCAAAGTTTTCCAAAATCAGATTTTCACCCCAAAAGTTTTAAGAACTTGCAAAAAGGCAAACATGGACTATATCCAATATGTACGAGCCAAGAAATGTAATAGACTCGGATTTAAACAAGATTTGCGAATAGTGCCTTTCAAAAATCGAAAAAATCCTTTTAATGGCACTTTATATGAGATATTAGAGTATTTTGAAAAAAATAACACATGGTTATAGGATATCGAGTTCTAAAAATAATATGAGTGAACGTACCTCGATAGTTTAAGCATCTCTTGATGAAGATGAAGAAATATATATACCCTACACAATTCTTAAACATTCTTGCACAACACATAATGATACAAGTGTAGGCTAAAGCAAAGAGATATTACAAGTATGCTCATGCCATAAAAATCCATAAGAGATAATAAAACACTTTAGCCTAAGTAAATGCACAAGAGTTTTTATAAGCATCATACAACGTCTCCTTTTCAAAATATTTTAAAAACACAAATATATATTGAAGACCTTAATTTTAAAAATAAAAATTTGAAAACTCATTTTACAATTAAGACATAAATAAAAACATGCATAATAACAAAATAAAATGCATATTTAAATAGGGATATACGGTTTACCAATTACGCCATTTCCATGGGTTGTGTCTTTACGTTGTTGCTGTTATCTTCCTCTTTGAAAATCATCTTGTTGATGATAGCTTCTCCAATTGCTCCATTTCCAAGGATTGTGTCCTTCCTATTGTTGATAGTGTCTTTCTCTTGGAAATTCATTGTGATGTGGTTTTCTCCTTTGATCAAATGAGACAGTCATTTGATGTCTTCTTGGCGGTATGAATTTTCTTTGATTGTTCTTCCATCGGGTACCTAGTATGACATTGTTTTGTGGTACCCTCAAGTGTTTGGGTCCTTTGGAATTAGTTTTGAGACTTTTAGGTCTCCAACAATAATTAGAACTATTTCTAGCCCGACAAGTATTTACCGTATGACCCTTTTTACCACAATAGAAGCATGTAATAATTCTAGAAGTATAATGATCAACATGCTTGGAGACTTGACTATTTTTCATATGATTAACAACATTAGGCTTATGATCAAGTCCTTGTTTCAATTTATCACAACTATGAACGTCAACAATTTTGGTCATATCATTGGTACTCAAGTTGAATTTTGATAAATCCTTTTTCATGCAATTGATATCCTCAACAAGAGTACTATTTTCTTTTTCAAGGTTTCTAATTTTATCAAGAGTGGTGGTGTGAGAACATGATAGTGATTCATAAGAGGTAAATAAACTATTATTTTTCAAAACATTGAATTCCTTTTTCAAATTTTTGTATTTAACAAGTAAGCTTTGAAATTCATTTTGAAGCTCATCAAAATCATTTTGCAAATCACCATAATCATTGTGTAATTCATTATCAGAGGAAGTAGAGGGTTTAGAGCATACCTCGTTTTCTTCTTCGAAGCCCATAAGACATTGTTCGACTTCATTTGTAAGAAGCTCATCCCATGTTGTTGGATTTGATGTTGTATCCAATTGAGATGTAGATGCTTTTGATTTGCTCCTTTCATTTGCATATACTTCATAAATAGCTTCTAATTTTTTCCATGCTTCATGTGCCGATCGTATTCCTCGAATATGACCTATTCCGAAAATATAAGTGAGCAATGAAGAATATTTAGAGCTTCACCATTAAGGAGAGAATTTCATTTTCTTCATCATTAAGCTCTTTGAGGACTTTGGAGGTGAGTGACCCGTCTTTCATCGAAATGGATTCTCCATTTATGACCATATTCCAAATATCGAACCCACAACTTTGTAAATAACATTCCATTCTTTCTTTCCAAAATGTATAATTTTTGGAATCAAATAGTGGTGGCTTGTTGGTGGAGGCGCCGGTAAGGTAGACTTCATTCGTAGTCGATGATCGTTCATCTTTACTCGCGATGTAGAACGAGCTTACCAAAGAGTTTGGATTTGATACCACTTGTAAGTCCAAGCGGCTACGATAATCTAGAGGGGGTTGAATAGATTATCTCCATTTTCCCGATTATGCCCTCTTTTTCGAATCAAACAAGCCAAGACAAGAATGAAGGTGCGGGAAGTAAATAACACGTGTTGATTTATAGAGGTTCAACCCACCTAGGGCCTAATCCTCTACCACCTCAGTATCTTCGGGATGGACTTCAAGAAGAAAAAAGATTTTATTAATTACCACAATTAATACAACATCACCTTAAAACAACTCTTTGGAGATTACCACAATCTCTCTTGAAGATTACCACAATCCTCAACGGCACCTTGTGAATATTACCACAATCTTCAACCTTGAAGAACACCAAATTCTTCAACACTTCAAAGAGCACCACACTCTTTAATAAGAAGATTACCATAATCTTCTTGCACATATCACCTAGATCATCCAAGTGTACTCTTACCACAAGAACACTCACAAGGATATCTTGTGTTGAATGATGACCACAAATACAACTCGATAATGAGTAATACAATTTTGAGTGCAAGTGTAATCAAGAAATAAAGCCTAGACCTCAAGATATGAAAGTGTAAGACATTAGGCTATTACAACAAGAATATTGAAATAGAATAACAAAAAGTGTTTGCTTGAATGTATCTTGTTGTGTTGTAGTATTCTCTCTTGTTGTATTGCTTCAATTCTTCATCTATTTATAGGAGAAGATTGATCAAGGATAGGCTCCTCTTGGTAATTGAAAATCTACAGAAAAATACAATTAAAATCAAGAATATAGTTGTTAGAAATCAATCCCACAAATTAAGGAAGAACTGTCTGTTGTCAACGGCTAGAATTTTGCCGTCAAAATGGTAGGGCGACCGGTCGCGTAGAAATAGACGTTGAAAAGAAAAAACCACATTTTAACACAGGGCGACCGGTCGACGGGGGTTCCGACCGGTCGACCCTATGTTGGACCGGTCCACCTGATGAATTTTGCAATACAGAGAGAAAGATCATTGCACAGGCACCGGTCGACCTATGTCGACTGTTCGACGCCACCGGTCGGCCTGTTGATTTTTGTGTTCATCCCATTTTTTTTTTCTAAAATCATCTTCAGGTACGGGATGCCCTACAGGGCGACCGGTCAAACACAATGTAGAAGTGTTGTCCAATTTATATCGAAAATAAACTTCAAGAAATACTCCGAAAAATTAGTAAAAACATTTTAAAACGATTGGGAGTATTTGGACAATATTTTCAAACATTGTTTTGGTGTAAAAACACTTTAGAATAAAATCATCAAAATCATGATAAAAACATTTATCAAACTGGTGCCAGCAAACAGACATCACATCACCTAAATCCTTTACCAATTGAGCCATGCCCCGAGCAGGCGAGCACTGCTGTCTCTATATTATTATATGAGAGAGAGAGAGAGAGATTTGGTCAGCAAAAAGTGTATCTTTTTCGGAACAAACACAAATGCAACTCCCAAACCAGGTGGCTTAGCCCACCTGGCCACCACAAGCAATTGTGGGATGGAGGTCAGGGGTTCAAATCCCTGCTCCATCAAATTGTTTGTGGGGTGGAGGTCAGGGGTTCATATCCCTTCTCCATCAAATTGCTCCCCGGGGCATATGCGAGCTGGTGAAGATTTGGTGGGAACTCATACTGAATAGCATCCGTGTGGGTTCGATTCGGGGAGAGATCGTTATTAGTAGATTGGGGTCAAACATAATTGTTCTCTTTACCTGGGAGGATCTCACGGTTGTACGTCGCCAGACCGTCGAACATCGGCCAGTGCGTGCACATCCCGCGGTTTACCTTGCGGCAGAATGAGGAGCCGGAGGCTGTTGTCTCCCGAGGCGTAGTCGGCGTAGCGCAGGCTGAGTTATCAAAAAAAAAAAAAAAAAAAAAAAAAAATGCAACTCCCAGAAAACAAAATCTATTACAAAAGGTTCCATATTTTGATGCGATCTTGTCTGTATCCTTAACAACAATTATTAGTTACAGTTCCATTTATATATGTCTTTGCCCTTTACATCAAAGTCCACTCATAACTCCAATTGATTCTTGAACCAAACTAGAGGTAAAACTTGGAAAAAATATCATAGTTCTTGTTTGAATCTTGTTTCTTGATCTTGGCTGACAGCTTTAGGTGATAAGCAGATATGGTTGGAAGAAAAAGTTGAATGATTTTTTCGCAGATTTTCTTTTTTGAGTTAGCTTTGGGTTCATAAGTTGAAATTTTTTCTTTGCATATGTATATTGCTTGGTGGGTATATGAGCTTCAAGGATTTCATCAAAGATGTTGCATTTTTTGAGAAAAGGGGGACACAGAGTCACAGAGATTAGTAATTGATGCCTATTTCAGAAATTGAGAAGTTGTGGTGCTTGGAAATTAATTTTTTTTTTTTGGGTTTGAAGATATTGCTCAAGTATTGGATAATTAACTAACAGTGAAATTTCTTGAGGTTCCTTTTTTTTTCCTCTGTTTTATTTGGTGATGGATGTGGATTTTGAATTAGGCTGCTATAGCTTACAATTTACATTATCGTCTTGTTCGGAATTAGATACAATTGAATTTGTGGTGGGATATATGGACGGTCTAGATGAATTGCAATTTTCTGGATGAATATTTTGCCCAATATTTCATGTTTATTGGTTACATTGCTAATGTTGGTCCCATAAACCGTTATGGAAAACGGCAATGATCTATCGTCATCCTTAAGCTTTGGCTCTTCTTCGTACTTATCAAACGGCTCGAGTAGCCGCAATGTACCTTCCACCACCGGCTATGAAGTTGAGACAAATACGAATCTTGAGTTATTGAGTTTGAGCAAACTAAGTTGTAGTCTCGAAAATTTAGTGCTTTGTACCGAATATGATTATAGTGATGCAGAAATAGAAGTCGAGGGGATCACTATAGGCGTCCATCGTTGTATCTTAGCTGTTGGAAAATTAAGCACAAAATCAGCAGGATTATTTCTATTAATTCAGAACAAACAACAATAAAATAATAACAAGCCGAAAAGTAAATAAGAGTCAAGTTTAGGATAAATGAGTCGAAGCACGCCGTAGCGCTCTCTTTAGAGAGGAAACGCCCCCACCGCACCCAGTAAATTGTTGATAGCACGTCCCTCTCCCAAGATTCGACAACTCGTTAGTTCTCTCGTGTGCAGCGAAGAGGAACCCGAACCACTTGTAAACTCGAATGCTCAAGACAATTGTGTAAATATAAATATTCAATCGGCTGCTGTGATCAACCTCTTGAATTTTCTTTAAAGAAAGAGGAATGTAATTTTTGTATTGAAATCAATTGGATTTGTGGGCCGTCTGTATATGAGCAAAGGAAGAGTAGAATTGGTTTTCCTTGTTTTACAAAATCAATAATAGAAAGATAATTGAATAGTTTTTCTTGTACGTGTGTGTTGTGCATGTTTTATAAGGAAAAAAAACACCTTTTATAAATGAAGTCAAAGCACAAACCACTAACTCTTAAGCACTAAAATCGGGAAGTGGGTAAGTTAGCCGTTAGTGGCTTATGACTAGGACCAATTTATAAATAGAGGCAATTGCAATCAACATTCTAATGGTGGTAATTTTAGAAACAGGCGAGTAAGTGTCAAAAACGTCAATGCCAGGTTTTTGCTCAAGACCCTTAACAACTAGTCTGGCCTTGTATTTTTCTATGGAACCATCAATCCTCAACTTTTTCTTAAAAATCCATTTACACCCAATTGGTTACAACCAGGTGGTAGGTCTGTTAAAACCCAAGTTTTATTAATCATAAGGGAGTTCATTTTATCATTAACTGCTTCCTTCCAAAAAGGAGCATCTAAAGACAACATAGCATCATTATAGGTTTTAGGGTCATCTTCAAGCAAAAAAGTATAAAAATCATCACCAAAATTTCTAGCTTTTCTTCTCCTTTTACTCCTCCTAGGCACAATAGATGCCTCATTAAAAACAGTAGGAGAAGAATCATTAACATTAGAACTAGAACATGCGCACAAACAGCCTGACAATTTATCTTTCATAGGAAAAATATTTTCAAAAAGACAAAAGATCATCTCTGGATTCAATAATAATATTATTGGAAATTTCAGGAACTTCAGAATTAAACACCAAAAATCTATAAGTAGGAATATTTAACGAATAGCCAACAAAAACACAATCAACAGTTTTGGGGCCTATTTTTCTTTTCTTAACAATAGGAATATTAACCTTAGCTAGGCACCCCCACACTTTTAAAAATTTAAGAGTAGGTTTTTTATTCTTCCATAATTCATAAGGAGTTTTGTCAGAATTTTTATAAGGAACTCTATTAAGAATCAAACAAGCAGAATATAAAGCTTCACCCCAACAATTTTTAGGTAGACCAGAACTAAGAAGCATTGCATTAACCATATCAAGTAAAGTCTTATTTTTTCTTTCTGCAACACCATTAGATTGGGGAGAATAAGAAGGTGTCACTTCATGCACAATACCATGCAATTTACAAAAATCAGTCATTTCATGAGAAGCATATTCACCACCCCTATCAGAGTGAAGAATTTTTATTTTCTTTTCAAGATGATTTTCAACTTCAGCTTTATATTCTTTAAACTTATCAAATAAATTACTCTTTGCATTAATCAAATAAACATAGCAATATTTTGAAAAATCATCAATAAAAGTGATGAAGTATTGATTACCACCACGAGTCAAGACATGATTGCTATCACCAATATCACTATGAATTAATCCAAGCAACATGGTTTCTTTCTCTACTGATTTATGCGGTTTTCTAGGTTGCTTAGCTTGCACACAAATTTCATATTTTTCTTTCACATTAATAGAAGACTTGGGAATAAGATCTAAGTGCATCATTCTTTTTATTGTTCCAGAATTTACATGACCAAGCCTACCATCCCAAGTATCACAATATTCAACATTAGCAATAGATAAAGAAGAATTCAAATTTTCATTACTAGAAGAAGCATTACACTTAAAAAACGAAATAAACCATCCAACATAAAGCCTTTACCAATAAACTGACCATGTATAGAAATTACAACTTTGTTGGATTCAAAAACAACTTTATAACCATTTCTAACTAACAAAGACGCACTAATCAAATTTTTCCTAATATCTGGAATATGACAAACACCATCTAAAGACAAGACTTTTCCGGACGACAAGGTTAACTGGACTTGGCCTTCTCCTAAGACTCGAGCCACACTCCCATTCCCCATGCTTACAGTTCTTGTGCCTGATACCTGATATGATAAAAAATAATTTTTATCATAAGACACATGAACATTAGCCCCGAGTTTATCCACTAATCATTTGAGTTAAAAATAGTATTTAACTCGGGCTACTAATAAAATACTTTTAGGTTTGGGAATCGAAGCGACCCCACAGTCACCACATTAGCTTGTGGTTTAGAAGTCGGCGGGGGTTTGGACTGATTATTCTGGCCATGGCGGTGAAAATAGTTCTTGGCAATATGATAAGTCCTCCCACAGACCCAAAACTGAACTTGACTTCCATTTTTACCTTTTGGCATATTGTTATTGAATTTATTGTTATTGAATTTACCTTTTGGTATATTGTTATTGAATTTATTGTTATTTTATTGTTACCAAATCCGCCATTTGCCTTTTTTGGTCCATTTTTCTTGAAAAATTTAGGTTTTGGTTTGTGAGGATTTTCAACAATTAAAGCCTTGGCTTGAAAAACAGGTTTTTTGGATTGTTGGGAAGAACAATGTCTATCCTCAATTCTCAAAGCAACAAATAATTCATCAAGAGAAAAATTTTCAGGCTTATGCTTAAAACCTATAGCAAAATCAGACACATAGACATAATAACTCTGTTCGACTCCTTTTGCTTTCATATCATAAATAAGGTTCTCAAATTCAATCAATTGGTCAGAAACACTTTTAGTATCAACCATTTGAAAATCCAACTAATCATCAATATACACACGTTTGAGACCCTTTTCAGCAGTACCATAACGATAATCAAGTGCATTCCACAATTCAAGTGCAGATTTGGTATGTGAAAAAATACGATCAATACAATCAGACAAAGCCCTCAAAATTCTACCATGACAAAGAATATCCTTATCAGCAAGGTCATCAATTTTGTGACTAGACTCTTTAGTAGTGTCTTTGCTAGTGGGCGTCTCAGTAGACTTAGTAGCGGAACTTTCACCATTTTCTTTAAGACCATTTAAAATCACAGAAAAGAATCCTAATTCAATTAGCCAAAATTTCATTTGTTGTTGCCAACACAAAAAGTTTTTCCCATCAAATTTTTCAGGTTTGCTAGACAATGACTTAAGAAAATCCATGTTCGGCAAGTAGCAAATAATCCTAAATTAATAGAATTAATCGATTTTCTCTCTAAACTTGTTGGAAAATTAAACACAAAATCAGCAGGGATTATTTCTATTAATTCGGGAACAAGCAACAATAAAATGATAACAAGCCGAAAAGTAAATAAGAGTCAAGTTTAGGATATTCTGGGTCGAAGCACGCCGTAACGCTCTCTTTAGAGAGGAAACGACCCCACTACACTGGTAAATTGTTGATAGCACGCCCCTCTCCCAAGATTTGACAACCCGTTAGTTCTCTCGTGTACAGCGAAGAGGACCCCGAACCACTTGTAAACTCGAATGCTCAAGACAATTGTGTAAATATAAATATTCAATCGGTTGCCGTGATCAACCTCTTGAATTTTCTTTAAAGAAAGAGGAATGTAATTTTTGTATTGAAATCAATTGGATTTGTGGGCTGTCTGTATATGAGCAAAGGAAGAGTAGAATTGGTTTTCCTTGTTTTACAAAATCAATAACAGAAAGATAATTGAATAGTTTTTCTTGTACGTGTGTGTTGTGTATGTTTTATAAGGAACCAAAACACCTTTTATAAATGAAGTCAAAGCACAAACCACTAACTCATGTTAGACACTAAAATAGGGAAGTGGGTAAGTTAGCTGTTAGTGGCTTATGACTAGGGGATTTAGTTTTAAATCAAAAATAAAAATGTTATCCAACATTAGCTGCAAGAAGTCAGTTTTTTATCGAACTATTTAAGAATGCAAATGAGGGCGATCGGAAACAAAAGTATCATATCTCGGAGTTGGTGCCTTTTGGGAGAATAGGATACGAAGCGTTTAAGGTTGTCCTAAATTATTTGTACACCGGAAAGGTTAAGGCGTCGCCGCCGCCTGAGGTATTGACCTGTGTGGATGAATCATGTGCTCACGATGCGTGTGGACTAGGGATGGCAATGAGGTGGGTCGGGGTGGGTCGGCCAGAACCCAGACCCGCCCCGTGCCTAGAATGGGGCGGGTCGACCCATTCTGCCCCCGTTTTAAATTAAATTAAATTAAAAAAATAAAAATAAATTGAAAAAAATATATATTTATCAAAGATTATTTACAAATTTTATTATTATCAAATTATAAATATTAAATATAATATAAGAATACATAAAATTATATTAAAATATATATTATATATGCAATATATATAATAAAATATATTTTTAAACTAATAGGCGGGGCGGGCCAGGGCGGGTACCCGCGGGCCGGGTCAAAATTGTTATCCCTAGTGTGGACCAGTGATCAATTATGCCGTGGAAATAATATATGCTTAGTAGGAAAATAGTAGTATTTCGTCTAGTACAATTTATATGAATCGAAAAAACTCGAATCGGCAAAATAAGCAAAATAAAAATTAGCTCGAATCGTGTGTTCAACACACTATCCTTAAAACAGATTCGTCCCCTATTCTGGACGTATGTTTCCCAGGATAAGACGGGAAAACCGGATTACATATTCCGGCGAACTGAAATTTATGCCTGAAAATTATCACCAGAAATTAAATTGCAAGAGCTTTAGGAGAGAAATGAAATTCTTGTAAATATTTTTATGTGTGTTTTACAAATGGAAAATAACTCATATTTATAGGCAAAATTTTGCCCTTTACTATTGATAAGGTCAAATTGGCCTTTACTATTTAAAAGGACAAAACTAGTAATTTTATTCAAATCACCCCACAATCCATATTTTATTTAAATCATTCAACAATCCCCCACATGAAGAAAATTACGAATATACTAATTTTTGGTGATAAATTCCAACAGTTGAACCATGCAAAGGATAGATAGGTGTTGTAAGTCCAAGTGGCTACGATAATCTAGAGGGGGGGTGAATAGATTATGCACATTTTCTCGATTATGCCCTCTTTTTTGAATGTAATAAGCCAAGACAAGAATGGAAGTGCGGGAAGTAAACAACACGCATCGATTTATTGAGGTTCAACCCACCTAGAGACTAATCTTCTACGGGATGGATTTCAAAAAGAAAAAAAGATTTTATTAATTACTACAATTAATACAACATCACCTTACAACACCTCTTTGGAGATTACCACAATCTTCTACGGTACCTTGTGAAGATTACCACAATCTTCCGACTTGAAGAACACAAAATTCTTCAACACCTCAAACTCTTCAACAAGAAGATTACCACAATCTTCTTACACCTAACACCTAGATCACCCAAGTGTGTTCTTACCACAAGAACACTCACAAGGATATCTTGTGTTGAATGATGACCACAAATTCAAGATTACAACTCGATAATGAATAATACAATTTTAAGTGCAAGTGTAATCAAGAAATAAGCCTGACCTCAAGATGTGAAAGTGTAAGACCTTAGGCTATTATAACAAGAATATTGAAATTGAAGAACAAAAGTGTTTGCTTGAATGTATCTTGTTGTGTTGTATTCTTCTCTCTTATTATGTTGATTCAATTCTTCCTCTATTTATAGAGGATGTCTTGAACTTGACAGGCTCATCCTAGGAGATTGAAATATGTAAAAAAATTGCAAGAAAAATGAAGAATATAACGGTTAGAGATCAACACCATAAATTGAGGAAAAGTTGTGTGCTGCACAACGATTAGAATTTGTTGTCACAACGGTATGGCGACTGGTCGCGCAGAGATAGTCATTGAGAAAATAAACCCAGAAATTACATAAGGCGACAGGTCACCATGGGGTTCAACCGGTCGACACCCCCTTGGACCGGTTGCCCTCTTCAAAAATGCAATACAGAGAAGTTTGCAAAATTCGAACCAAACTCAGACACCGGTCGCCCTATATGGCGACCGGTCCACGCCACCGGTCGCCCAATAGGGTGACCGGTCCACCTCTTTTTTTTTCAGCGAATAGGTTGTTCTCTGTTTTGCACAACTTTCAGATACGGGTTGCCCTATAGGGCGACTGGTTAACCTCAAAACAAAGGAATTGTCCAATTTTTTGTCGAAAATGAACTTCAAGAAATACTCCAAAAATTTAGTAAAAATATTTTATATCGATCAGGAGTATTTGGACAATATTTAGAAGCATTGTTTTAGTGTAAAAACACAATGAAACAGATTTATCAAAATCATGACAAAACATTTTTGTGTTGTCCAATTTTGTCAAAAATAAACTTCTAGAAATACTCCGAAAAATTAGTAAAAATATTTTAAATCATTTAGGAGTATTTGGACAACATTTAGAAACATTGTTTTGGTGTAAAAACAAAATCATCAAAATCATGATAAAAATATTTATCTAACAAACTCCTCCTTTTTGATGATTACAAACCAAAATAATTTAAAGATGTCGATTTTGAAAACAAAATAATTTTCCATTTAAAAAAATATTATCTGTTGAGAGCGACAACAAACTATGCATAATAGTCATAAGGATGGGAGTAAAGATTTACGAAAATATTTTGCAAAAGCTCCCCCTATCAAAATGCACAACAAGAGTAATATAAGCAATTAACCAAAAGCTAAAAGCTTTAGCTTTTACAAAATAAACTTAAGAATCAATAGCTTAGAAGCTCCCCCTGTCAATGACAACAAACCATGCATAATAGTCATAAGGATGGGAGTAAAGATTTACGAAAACATTTTGCAAAAGCTCCCCCTATAAACATGCACAACAAGAGTAATAGAAGCAATTAACTAAAAGCTTTTAAATAAACTCAAGAATCAAGAGCTTAGAAGCTCCCCTTGTCAAACACAATCATCAATAAAGAATAGAAAGTCCATAATATATCCATTGGACTAGATTTTATTCACATCTTTTGGCTTTTAAGAGCCATAGCTTATAGTTTCTTTCGCGAGCTTATTTTAGCTTCTTTGAGCTAAAGAGTTTATATCATATTTCTCCCCCATTGGAATCATCAAAAAGAATGTTAGCATGATAAAAACATCATATATTCATATAAAAGTGCGCAATTTAACCGATTTATCGAGCTATTGACCATTAAGCTAAAAATTCCAAAAGCTAAGGAAGGGTTGATCATATGACTTGTAAAAGCTCGTAAAAGCTCATTTGATTTGCAAAACATGATCTCTATAAATATATAAGACATTTGAAATCGAGAGAATCATGTAGGTGATGAATTCTTCTTTGAAACGTTTTATCGAACACTTGGCGGGCGTCAAATAATAAAGAAGATATATATAGCCCTTGTAAAAATAACCAAGTCACATTTTTTATCACCAAAAGTAATTTTACAAATATCGTCCAACAACAATCATCATTCCCAACACAAATATATAAGAATTCCAACAAGATATCAAATATGAATTACATTCTCAAGAGTTCAACCCATTTGAGATAAAGAAAAAGAACTCTTACCATTAAATCAGTAAAGATGAGTAATAATGATGATAAACGAGCAATACAAAACCCCAAGATATAGAAATAATACAATGAAACTCATTTGGAGTGAATTGTGTGTGCAAATGACAAAGGGTCGAGAAATGGAGGAGTAGAGCCAAAATGGCTAAGTCTGGAAAACAGAGACATTTTAATCCAAAAAAATTATAGGCCGACCGGTCCAGGTTGAGGGCGACCCGGTCCATGGGTAGGGCCCCAGTTTGGCCACTGGATCAGTCTGTTTTCAAAAATCCGAAATTTAATCCAAAAATCCAAGTTTTCACCCCTAAGTTTTAAAAACGTACGAAAAGTAAACATAAACCTCATTCAATATACATTATGCCTAAACAAGCTCAGAATGAAGTAAAAGACTCGGCGGATAGCGGTTAAAAATAAATATCCGTGAGTTATCTTTGAGACAGAATTAAACACATCTCAATTTTTTTGTTTAAGAAACGCAATCCCTTAGAAGAAAACATAGAATCTCATTTTGTTTAGTTCGATTATGACGAACCATATTTTGAGAAATTATTATCACCGGACTTGTTATCCTGAAAAATATGAACATTTTAAAACTTTGGATAAAGAAGCCATAAGAAGAAGTGCCTTTCAAATATTTGAAAATTTCTTTTAACGACACTTTAATGAGATTGGATGGGATTGTTTTGAAGTCGAGCATATAGACATAAGGTATAAACAATGTCGAGTCTATGAGAATATAAAAGAGATAAACATACTTCGAATTTTATTTGTCGACCAATATGCCTTTCACAATCTTGACACCTTATGATGTAGATGGCCATGGATGAGTCTTCGATCATTTGTTCCTTAATACTCATCATACTCATCTCGAATTCACCTTGCATTAACTTAGAGAATTTCTTGCACAAGGATTCATTAGTAGCACCAAATCAACTTAAATTTGCACTAATAAGCAATCTTGCCCTTTTTCAAAAACAAAGAGAATAGTATCAATTTTACCTCTTGTAAATCCATTTTGCAAAAGAAAAGAGCTATGTCTATCATACCATGCACGGGGTGCTTGTTTTAAATCATATAAGGCATTTTTAAGTTTATAAATATCATTAGGCCTAGAAAAAATTTCAAACCCCGGAGGTTGTTTTACATAGACTTCATCTTAAATAAAACCATTTAGAAAAGCGGATTTAACATCCATTTGGTAAAGCTTGAAATTTTTAAAACAAAAATAGGCAAGTAAAATACGAATTGCTTCTAAACGTGCTACGGGTGCAAATGTTTCATCATAATCAATATTTTCTTCTTGACAGTACCCTTGAGCTACTAACCTTGCCTTGTTTCGAGCATATATTGCCTTGGTCATCAAGCTTGTTCCGAAATACCAAAAAAATGCCTGCAAAATCTTAACAAGATATCTTGCACAAGAGCATAGTAATATCGAATAATATAGACACTATAACAAGTAACACATACTATGTCAAAAAAAATCATCAAGACTTTAATGAAACATGTAAGTTCAAATATGCTTATAGGAAGTTATATAAGGTCTCTTTTGAAATTTGAAAATTCGAGAGCATATAGTTGAGACCTCATTTATAAGAAGTACATAGAAGAAGAGCTTTTGACAAAGCAACCAAGAATAAAAACATGAATATGTGCAATAAAATGCATAATTTAAGAGGAGGATAAAAATCAAATGTTTTATCAAAACAAAATATAATCTTTTACAAGTCTCGGATAAAACAAACTTTATCGAATAGTGTCTTTCAAAAATCGAAAAATCCTCTTAATGACATTTGTATGAGATTCTTTGAAATATCTTGGAAAGCAAGCACATAAACATACGTCATGAAAAATATCGAGTGAGAGTAGGAATAACACAAGTGAGCGTACCTCAATAGTTTATGAAACTCTTGACAAATTATGAGTAGATAACCATGGACAGTGACGAAGCCAAAAATTTCGGGTAGGGGGGCCCAACTAATATTAATATAAAAAGAATTCGTCGAATTTTTGGCCATTTCTAAATAATAAAAATAGTTTTAACCATGTTGTTTTTAGCTATTTTTGAGTTCAAATTTTCGGTTTGCCTTCCTTTTTTTTTCATTCTAGGGACCGGTCCACAACTCGGTACCAAAAAATGTAGCGCATCAGTTTTTTTGAAATATAATTGAGTGCCTCATCTGAGAACACAAGAAGGGTATGACCGTGTCAAAATAACTAAAAAAACATGTTTTCGAAAAATATGACTATTTTTTATTTTTATAAAACAGAAGTGGACAATTGTCCACTACCACGTATAAAAATGAAAAACAATACATCAAATTTAAAATAAGTAGAAGTTTTGATTAAGTCATTGTATTAATTCAATCACATTTTAATATTCAACAATAAATAACAAAATACAATTACATCAATATACCAAAGAGAACAAATAGAGGCACAAGAGAATAATGCAAAACTTCAAGTTAATGTTTATAACGAAGTTTTTATAATATACAAAAGTTTAAGAAAAGGGAAAAATGATCAAGACTCATATTTTTCAAGATTCAAAAATGATCAAGACTCATAGAGTCGTTTTACAACTAGGTTGTCCCTTTGAACCTAGATATTGGGATCTACAAATAACTAGGGTCCGGGTTTTCATTGTATCAACTCATTTTTCTAGAGGCTTAAGTCTCATTCCTCTTAATGATTTTACAATTGGCTCTCGATTCAACCCTTTGGTTAACGGATCCGTTAAATTATTCTTTGACTTCACGTAGTCAATAGAGATAACACCAGTTGAGAGTAGTTGTATAATGGTATTGTGTCTATGATGTATGTGTCTAGACTTACCATTGTATATATTGCTCTGTGCCCTACCAATCGCAGATTGACTGTCATATTGTATACAAATCACTGGCACAGGTTTAGGTCATTTTGGAATATCTTCTAAGAAATTTCGAAGCCATTCAGCTTCTTCGCCACACTTGTCTAGAGCAATAAGCTCAGACTCCATAGTGGACCTTGCTATAACTGTTTGCTTAGAGGATTTCCATGATATTGTTGCACTTCCTAAAGTGAATACAAATCCACTTGTAGACTTAGAGTCTTTAATATCAGATATCCAATTAGCATCACTATATCCTTCAATAGCAACGGGATATCTTGTATAGTGTAGCCCAAAATCACGAGTATATCTTAAATACCTTAGTATACTCACTATACCTTTCATGTGGTCATGCCCTGGATTACTCGTGTATCTGCTCAATTTACTCACTGCATAGGCAATGTCTGGTCTTGTACAACTCATTAAGTACATTAAACTTCCTATGACTCGTGAGTATTCAATTTGAGACACAGCGTCACCTCTATTCTTTGATAGATGTTAGCTTGTGTCTATCGGAGTTCTAGCTAATGACGTGTCATCCTTACTAAATTTCTCTAGAATTTTATCCACATAATGTGACTGATCAAGTACAAGTCCATTTGAAGTTCTGGAGATCTTTATTCCGGGGATCACATCAGCTAGACCCATATCATTCATATCAAACATCAAGTTCAATATATCTTTTGTAGATTTAATTATTCTATCATTACTTCCAATGATAAGCATGTCATCTACATAAAGACATAAAATGATATAGTCATTTCCAATCTCTTTAACATCGACACGTTTATCACATTCATTTATTTTAAATCCATTTTTTTATTTTTCTTTGAGCTATACACGTACACGAATCTGCAAGGCCATTCATGACTTAATTTCTACTCAAGAAATTAGCATGTATCCAAGCATCCAAAGCGTTAAACGATTGTGCATCGATCTTATCCTCACTAAGTTGTGGATGATCTTTCTGCAAGAACTGTGTCAAGTTCAATATGGTCAAGTAGAAAAATATTTTCTGTTGCCACTGCTTAAAATTCAAGCCGTCAAACTTTTCTAGTTTTTCACCATGATTAACCGGCATATCAAACAAGGGGTTGGCTACAAAAGCCGGTGTTGGCACAACAAGGTTCGACCCACCATTGTCCAAAGTTGGAACAATGGGCTTAGACCCACAGTTGTTTGATTCAAATGTCATTTCAGAAACAAACAATACAAAATGTTTAGCACTTCGAACATCAGAACACAACCGATAAGAACAAATTTATTAAAATTGTTCAAGTTTTTAGTATAAGGTCCTTGTAGTTTTCTTCCACTCCAAATAAGCACATGAAATTTATCTTATTAGTCCAAATGTTAGTCCAATCAATCCAAAGATTAGTCCAATCAGTCCAAAGTATAGTCCAATCAGTCCAAACAGTCCACTTCAACTCCAAATAGCACGGGTATTAATCTTTTTAGTCCAAAAAATATTGGAACCAACCCAATTAATACAAGAAGTGCACTATAAACCTTTTTTAAGGTAACATCTTGTAAAAATCATAATTACAATTGCAAATCATTTGATTTTTTTAATAATAGCCCACTATTGCCCAATGTCAACATCATGCAACACATTAGAATTCAACTTCCAATTGTTAAAACATTAGATTCCAAAGTTTGAATTCCAATTTTATATCCAATACATAATACATATACATATATATATAATATTATCGAAAATTGAATTCATGTCATCACTCTCAATTTTCAATTCCTTCTTTTTCTATCATTCCATGATAGTAATAACCAATCACCATTGTACAACTTAATTAACCATTTTGTTTTTAATAAAGTGGAATCATCTTTTCTAAAAGATCAAGAAAATCAACAATTACAAAATGATATTAGCTTGCAAATTAATTGGACACTGATACCAATCAGATATTACGTCAACTGTACAAGAAGGAAATTAATTCTTTTGTTTCTTCAAAAGATTGAGAACAAGTGTATGTTATTGTAGTATATAATCTGAATAATAAACTATTCCATCAAATCAATTACCATGCCAACATTATTACTATTAATAAAGTGGAATCATGAATTCAGAAAATAATTTGCCAAGTATGATATATAATACCACTGTGATATGATACCCAGTATGAATTCACGGCAACCAAAAATAAAATTATCCTGTTTGAAGTTGCAATTTTTTTTTAATAACAAACAAAAATTGCAGCTTATCATCAACATAACTCTAACATAGAAATCATAATCTTAGTCAGTAAAAAAAAAATTGCAAGCAACTCGACCAACCTGTACCAGAAGAAAAAGAATATGTTTTAAGTTTGCATGACAATAGTAGTATTTCTTCTAATACAATTTATATGAATCGAAAACCGAATCGGTAAAATTTGCAAAGAAAACAAAATAAAACTTAGCTCAAATCGTGTGTTCAACACACTATCCTTAAAACAGATTCGTCCCCTATTATGGACGCCTCTTTTCCCAGGATAAGACGAAAAACGGATTACCTATTCCGCGAACTAAAATTATGCCCGAAATTATCACCAAAAATTAAATTACAAGAACTTTAGGAGAGAGATGGAAATTCTTATTAATTATTAATGTGTTACTCAAATGTGAAACTAAGCCATATTTATAAGCTTGAATATGGCATTTCGCCACCACAAATATGACATTTACTATTAATAAGGTCAAATTAAAATTTACCCTTTACTATTGATAAAGTCAAATTAAAAATAATAATTTTCTTCAAAATTTCCAATATCTTCAACTTTAGATTCATGCACAAGAAACCGATACGCAATACTGTTATGTGCATATCCAATAAATATGCAGTCAACAGTTTTGGGACCTACCTTCACCTTTTTTAGTGTAGGTATAATCACTTTAGCAAGACACCCCACACTCGTAAATATTTGTAGGAAGGCTCGTACGGGAATTTTAGAGGTCGATTTAAAATACCATCTGAGCAAGTAAAAAGGTTCCAGCTGAGGTTGCAAGCCCTGCAAAAAATTGGTAATTCTTATTTGACTTTTTCCATTCTTGATGATTATGTCTGATTAATAGCTTCATGCATCACGGTAAAATTGCATGTCTGTTTAGAAAATTCATAAAATTTAGGGTAAATTATAAAAACTACTCTTGATGTTCAGCCTAATTATAAAAATATTCTGGCTAAAATGCATACTTGGTCCACTATCTTAGGGGTACTGGCATAGTAGCCTATTAATTCAGGAATATGGCAAATTAAGTACACTAATTTATAATTTATGGCAATTCCAATCCAAATTTCATCGGCGATTTCGAATTCTCGCCGGATTGTTTCACGTGACCTCACGTAATCCCTTCAATTTCATGATTTTCAATTTTTCCGGCAAATTTTGACAGCTTGGCAAGTAGGCCCGTCCTAGGTGGAAATAAATGCATTAAATTAATCTATAATATCTATGTGGAAATACTTTTGGAGGAAAACTAATTATCAAAATCAGATTTAATTTTATTTTGTTTTTGGTTTATCTTCTTCCCCAAATTGCACCACCACCACCGTCTGCCATTGTTATCGAACCACCATCGTCAGCCATTCTTCCCCAAATCTACACCTCCACTGCCCAACTCTTCTTCTCCCACCACCACCATGGATATCTCGTGTAGGCAGAAGGTGGTTCGAGAAACCAACATCAAACCAAGTGTTTTCGTATAGGTTTTTCAGAACTGTAGAGTAGAGAAATGGGTTTTATAGTCAGATCTGTGAAAGTTTTCGTTAATTTGGTCGGGAAGGGAAGGAAAACAGGTGGTGGTTTACATGGTAGTGTAGGTCCAAGCGGCTACGATAATCTAGAGGGGGGGTGAATAGATTATCTCCATATTTTCGATTTTGCCCTCTTTTTCGAACCGAATGCTCAAAGACAATAATAAAGGCGCGGAATGTAAACAACACATGTCGATTTAAAGAGGTTCAACCCACCTAGGGCCTAATCCTCTACCACCCCAGTATATCCGGGATGGATTTCAAAAAGAAAAAAGATTTTATTAATTACCAAAATTAATACAACACCAACTTACAACAACACCTTGAAGAGCACCACACTCTTCTTCAACACCACCTTTGAGATTACCACAATCTCACTTGAAGATTACCACAATCTCCAACGGCACCTTGTGAAGATTACCACAATCTTCAACCTTGAAGAATACCAAATTCTTCAACACCTCAACAAGAAGATTACCACAATCTTCTTACACCTAACACCTAGATCACCCAAGTGTGTTCTTACCACAAGAACACTCACAAGGATATCTTGTGTTGAATGATAACCCAAAAATTCAAGATTACAACTCGATAATGAATTATACAATTGAGTGCAAGTGTAATCAAGAATAGCCTAGACCTCAAGGATGTGAAAGTGAATAGCTAGGCAAATTACAACAAGAAATAAGACAATGTAAGAACAAGTGTATTCTTGAGTGTATCTTGTTGTGTTGTAGTTTTCTCTCTTATTGTTGTGCTTCAAAACTTCCTCTATTTATAGGAGATGATTGATACTTGATAGGCTCCTCTTGGAATCTGATTTCTACAAAAAATTGCAATTAAAAACAAGATTATAGTTGTTAGAAATCAATTCCATAATTTAGGAAAAGATGTCTGCTGCACAACGGTTAGAATTTTGTTGTCAAACTTAAGGGCGACCGGTCGCGCACAAATAGACGTTTGAAAATGAGAAAACACATTTACACAGGGCGACCGGTCGATGGGGGGTCTGACCGGTCGACCCCATGCGCAGCCGGTCGAGCAAGACCAAAAAACGAGTCAGGAAGCTCTGTTTCAGAAATTGCTCCCAGGTACCGGTCACCCGCCGGTCGATCGCACCGGTTGCCCTATAGGGCGACCGGTTGCCCTGACCATTTTCTGCAAACATGAAGTTTGTCGTTTTCCTCAACTTTCAGTGCGGGTTGCCTTTATACGGCGACCGATTGACCTCAAAACAAAAGTGTTATCCAATTTTATATCGAAAATAAACTTCAAGAAATACTCCGAAAAATAGTGAAAACATTTTAGACCGATCGGGAGTATTAGGACAACATTTAGAAACGTTGTTTTGGTGTAAAAATACATTAACAAAAAATCATTAAAAGTGTTGTCCAATTTTGTCGAAAATAAAACTTGAAGAAATACTCCGGAAAATATTAAAACCATTTTAAATCATTTAGGAGTATTTGGACAACCTTTAAAACCATTGTTTTGGTGTAAAATCAAAATCATCAAAATGATGATAAAACCATTTATCAAAGTTTCAAACAATCTCCCCCTTTTTGATGATTACAAACCAAAACAATTTTAACGAGGTCGATTTTGAAAACAAAACAATTTTACCGGTTAAAGAGAACTATCCGTTGTGAGCGATAATATTCCGTGCAATAAACATAAGGATGGGAGTAGAGAGATTCAAACATATATTACAAATGCTCCCCTATCAATATGCACAACAAGAGTTATATAGAAGCAAACTTAAACATAAGCTAAAATCTTAGCTTTTCAATATTGAGCTTAAGTATCAAAAACTTAAAAGCTCTCCTCACAAAGAGACATCATTAGAAACATAAATACGTTCATACTACAAACCAATGGACCAAGAATCATACATAACCATAATAAATCAAGTGGACATAATATGATCCACAACTTACGGCTTTACATAGCCACAACTTATAGCTTCTTTTTCGTGACGCTTATCTTAGCTTCTTTGAGCTAAAGAGCTTATAACCTGTTTCTCCCCTTTGTAATGATCAAAAAGAATGTTAGCAAGATAAATACATCATATATTAATATCAAAGTGCGCAACTAAGCCGATGTATCGAGCTATTTGAACATTGAAGCTTATAAACCAAATAGGAGGGAAAAGTCAAATCATACGACTTGTAGAGGTTTATGAAAACTTATTTGATAAGCAAAACATGATCTCTATAAATATATAAGACTTTTGAAATCGAGAGAATCATGTAGGTGATGAATTTTTCATTGAAACATTTTATCGAACACTTGGCGGGCGTCAAAATTAGGAAATGATATATATAGCCCTTGTAAATGAAATCAAGCCAAGTTTTTCATCACCAAATACAATTTAACAAATATCAATCATCAACAATAAATAAGCTCATCACAAAAATATATGAATTGCATCAAGAAAAATACATATAAGCCACAAACTCAAGGGTTCAACCCAATTGAGCTAAAGAGAGTGAAATTCTTACCATTCGATCGGTAAAGACAATCAATGATGATGATAACCGAGCTAGATAATCCCCAAAGTATAAAATGTATGCAATAAAATAAATTTGGATTGAAATTTGTGTGCAATTTGCGAAGGGGACGAAAAAAATGAACAAAATAAGCCATAATGGCTAAGTCGGAAACAGAACCATTTTAAGCCAAACAATAGCCAAGAGGCGGCGGTCGAGCGGGCGACGATCGACGGCTTAAGCGGCCGTCGGCCTTGCCCAAATCGGCCATGGTTCTTTTTCTGTTTTGAAAATCCAAAATTTGATCCAAAAATCCGATTTTTCGCCTAAGTTTTAAAACGTGCAAAATGCAAACGTAGACCTCATTCAATATATATTATATCATAATCAAGCTCGAAATGAGGTAAAATACTCGGCGGTTAACGATCAAAAGTCCGAGTTATCCTTGAGATGGAATTAAACACATCTCAAGTTTTTGTTAAAAATCACAATCCCTTAAAAATATATCGAGTCTCAATATGTTTAGTTCAATTATGACGAACCAAATTTTAAATACGAATAACCGTATAATAGATACCGAACTTGTTATCCCGAAAAAATAAGAACATTTTAAAGCTTTGGATACAACAAGTCATAAGAAGAAGTGCCTTTCAAATATTTGAAAATTTCTTTTAATGACACTTTAATGAGATTCGTTGGGATAGTTTTTGAAGTCGAGCATATAGACATAAGGCATATGGAATGTCGAGTCTATAGGAATAATACAAGAAAACATACCTCGAATTTGTTTGTCGACCGACATGCCTTTCTCAACCTTTGTCAATCTTTAGCCATAGAGGTTGAGATAGTTCTTCTTTCTTCAATGCCTAACTCCTTCAAGAGTTCTTTTGAAATATAACCATCTTCTTGGCATTGAGTAATTTGAATTCCAATGATCAAATTTGAGCTTCCCTCATCATGATCATCTTAGGTTCACCTTGCATTGACTTGGAAAAATATCTTGCACAAATATTTATTAGTAGCACCATAAATATTATTAACATAAATTTGCACAAGTAAACAACCTTGCCCTTTTTCAAAACAAGAAGTGTAGTATCAACTTTACCTTTTGTAAAATCATTTTGCAAAAATAGCTAAGTCTATCAACCGTACAAGGCCTTTTTATAAAAATCATTTGGCCTAAAATTTTAAACTCCGATAGACTTATATTTGAATAAAACCATTTAGAAAATTGGATTTAACATCCATTTGGTAAAGCTTGAAATTTTCTTAAAACAAGAATGGGCAAGGAAAATGCAAATAGCTACTAAATGTGCTATGAGTGCAAATGTTACATCAAAATCAATTACCTTCTTCTTGAAAATACCTTTGAGCTACTAACCTCGCCTTAGTTCGACCAATGTTGCCTTGGTCATCGAGTTTGTTCCGGAATACCCTTTTTGTTTTCTTCATCACTATCATCATAGGGCATCCAATTGGTCTAAGGTGTTCACAATACAACATTTACATCCAAATATTTTGAGGTAACTAATATTTGGAGTACTTCATTTCTCATCTACACAACTTAACAAACTTATTAACGGCATCGCTTATATAATCAAGAGAAAAATAGCCCAAGTGTAAAAACATGTCTCAATCATCAATAACAAAATATCTTGCAAAAGAGCATAGTAGTAAGAGACATTATATATATAGACCATGAAGCAAGAAACACATACTATGCATTTAGAAGATCATCAAGATTCTAATAAATCATGCAAGTTCAAATAAGCTTAAGAAAGCTATAAAAGGTCTCTTTTGAAATTTGAAAATCCGATAGCATATGGTTGAGACCTCATTTAAAAGAAGTATTTGAACAAGAGTTGACAAAGCAAATATGTGCAATCAAATATCGAATAGTGCCTTTCAAAAAAAATCTAAAAATCCTCTTAATGGCACTTGTATGAAATACTATGAAAGACAAGCACATAGGCACATGGCAATACATATATCGAGTCTATAAGAGTAAGAATAACACAAGTAAACATACCTCGATAATATATGCCTTTCTTGACAAATAATGACGTAAATGGCCATTTGTGAAAATATGTAAATCCTACACAATTCTTAAAACAAATCTAGCACAAATCATAATGATAGAAGTGTAGGCTAAGAGATATCACAAGTAAGCTCATGCCATAAAAATCCATAGGAGATGATAACACACTCTAGTCTACAAAAATGCAAAAGAGTTTTAAAAACATCATATGAGGTCTTCTTTTTCAAAAATATTTTAAAAGCACAAATATATATTGAAGACCTTAATTAAAAATAAATACTTGAAAACTCATTTGCAATATAGGCACAAATAAAAACATGCATACTAACTAGATAAAATGCATATTTTAAATGGGGAGATACGGTTTACCAATTACGCCATTTCCATGGGTTGTGCCGTTCCCATTGTTGATGATATCTTCCCTTGAGAAGTCACTTTGTTGATGATGACTTCTTTGATTACTCCATTTCAAAGTTTGCTGCCTTCCCATTGTTGATAGTCTTTTCTTCTTTGAAAATCATCTTGTTGATGATGTCTTTGCCATTTCAATGATTGTGTTCTTCCCATTTTTGATTATATCCTCTTCTTGAAATTGGCTTTGTCGAAAATAGTTTCTCCTTCTTTGATCAAATGAAACGGTCATTTGATGTCTTCTTGTATAAATTTTCTTCGATCATTATTTCACGGGTACCTAATATGACATTGTTTTGTGGTACCCTCATTTGTTTGGGTCCTTTGGGATTAGTCTTGAGACTTTTAGGTCTCCAACAATAATTAGAGCTATTTCTAGCCCGACAAGTATTTACCGTATGACCCTTTTTATCGCAATAAAAACATGTAATAATTCTAGGAGCATAATGACCAACGTGCTTAGAGACTTGATTCTTTTTCATGTGATTGACACCCTTAGGCTTATGATCAAGTTCTAGTTTCGAATTATCACAACAATCAACAATATTGGTCATTCTATCGGTACTCAAGTTGGATTTAGATAAATCATTTTTCAAGCAATTTATATCCTCAACAAGAGTACTATTTTTTCTTTCTCAAGGTTTCTAACCTTGTCAAGAGTGGTGGTGTGAGCACATGATAGTGATTCATATGAAGTAAATAAACTATCCTTATCATTTTTCAAAACAATGAATTCCTTTTTCAAATTTTTGTATTTAACAAGTAAGTTTTGGAATTCATCTTGTAGCTCATCATAATCATTTTGCAAATCACTATATTCATTTTGCAATTCATGGTCATAAGAAGTAGAGGGTTTAGAACTTACCTCGTTTTCTTCTTCGATGCCCATGAGGCATTGTTCAACTTGTTCATCATGGGAGGTTGTAGAAGGCTTATCCCATGTTGTTGGATTTGATGTTGTATCCATTTGTGAAGTAGATGCTTTTGAGTTGCTCCTTTCATTTGCATATACTTCATAGATGGCTTCTAATTTTTGCCATACTTCATGTGCCGATCGAATTCCTACAATATGTTCATATTCCAAATTAGTAAATGAACAATACAAAATATTGAGAGCTTTACCGTTTAAGGAGATGATTTTCTTCTCTTCACCATTGAGCTCTTTGAAGCCTTTAGAGGTGTGTGGTGTATCTTTCATCGAAATGGATTCTCCATTGATGACGGTGTTCCAAATATCGAACCCGCAACTTTGTAAATAGCATTCCATTCTTTCTTTCCAAAATGTAAAATTTTTGGAATCAAATAGTGGTGGCTTGGTGGTGGAGGCACCGGTAGGACGAGCTTCGTTCGTAGCCGACGATCGTTCCTCTTCACTCGCGATGTGAAATGAGCTTGCCAAAGAGTTTGGCTCTGATACCACTTGTAAGTCCAAGCGGCTACGATAATCTAGAGGGGGGGTGAATAGATTATCTCCATATTTTCGATTTTGCCCTCTTTTTCGAACTGAATGCTCAAAGACAATAATAAAGGCGCGGAATGTAAACAACACACGTCGATTTAAAGAGGTTCAACCCACCTAGGGCCTAATCCTCTACCACCCCAGTATATCCGGGATAGATTTCAAAAAGAAAAAAGATTTTATTAATTACCAAAATTAATACAACACCAACTTACAACAACACCTTGAAGATTACAACTTGTGTTCTTACCAAGTGTGTTCTTACCACAAGAACACTCACAAGATATCTTGTGTTGAATGATAACCCAAAAATTCAAGATTACAACTCGATAATGAATTATACAATTAAGTGCAAGTGTAATCAAGAATAGCCTAGACCTCAAGGATGTGAAAGTGAATAGCTAGGCAAATTACAACAAAAAATAAGACAATGTAAGAACAAGTGTATTCTTGAGTGTATCTTGTTGTGTTGTAGTTTTCTCTCTTATTGTTGTGCTTCAAAACTTCCTCTATTTATAGGAGATGATTGATACTTGATAGGCTCCTCTTGGAATCTGATTTCTACAAAAATTGCAATTAAAAACAAGATTATAGTCATGTTAGAAATCAATTCCATAATTTAAGGAAAAGTCATCACGCTGCAACGGTTAGAATTTTCTTTGTCAAACTTAAGGCGCACCGTCACAAGACAAATAGACGTTTGAAAATGAGAAAACACATTTACACAGGGCGACCGGTCGACGAGGGGTCCGACCGGTCGACCCCATGCGCAGCCGGTCGAGCAAGACCAAAAAACGAGTCAGGAAGCTCTGTTTCAGAAATTGCTCCAGTGCACACGGTCACCGGCGGATCGACCAAGACCGGTTGCCCTATAGGGCGACCGGTTGCCCTGACCATTTTCTGCAAACATGAAGTTTTCTGTTTTCCTCAACTTTCAGGTACGGGTTGCCCTATACGGCGACCGATTGACCTCAAAACAAAAGTGTTATCCAATTTTATATCGAAAATAAACTTCAAGAAATACTCCGAAAAATAGTGAAAATATTTTAGACCGGTCGGGAGTATTAGGACAACATTTAGAAACATTGTTTTGGTGTAAAAATACATTAACAAAAAATCATTAAAAGTGTTGTCCAATTTTGTCGAAAATAAAACTTGAAGAAATACTCCGGAAAATATTAAAACCATTTTAAATCATTTAGGAGTATTTGGACAACCTTTAAAACCATTGTTTTGGTGTAAAATTAAAATCATCAAAATCATGATAAAACCATTTATCAAACAGGTAGTGTCGGCGGTGGAGGTGGTCGTTTTTGTTACTTGGGTGCATCGGACGAGGGTGCTCGTGGAGATGGTGAAGATGTTGAACCTCGGCACTTTATACTGTTGGATGGGTGTCTTTGAAGGCCAACCCAATTTTTACTAATTAATTATATTTTTAAATTAGATAAAAATTAGTTATTTAAAAAAATATAATTTGCAATTGAATTGTTGCATTGTACCGATTAAAGTAATAATAAATTAAATTAATTAGAATATGATAATTCATTTGTATTCATTAAGATAAACTGAATCCTATATAAATTAAAGGTAGCTAAATAAATTAAAATTCATAATAAATTAATTAATTACATTTATTGATTAAGTGTAAAAAATAATAAGATAATAGATTATGAATTATGAAAATGAATTTTCTATTTTTTTGCAATAATTTTGAAAAAATGAATATTGAAGAAATGAATATTGAAGTATATCACTTATATTTATTAATAATTTTAATAATTTATAATTGAATTACATTAATTGAAATTATTCATAAAGTGTATAAATATAAATAACCTTAATTAAGGATTAATAAAAAGTTTTTATTAATATTTATATTTGTTTGTAAAATAATTAACAAAAAATGAAACCAAGAGATCTCCACACTTGGCAGTCTATGTGGGATTTGTTTTCCACTACAGCAATCCAATTACATTCTCTCTCTATCCACGTAAGTATTGTTCACCGGAAATCAAAAAATCCCCAAATTTAAAGGGTCATGTGAGGTCACGTGTAACATTCCGGCGAGAATTCGAAATCGCTGATGAAATTTGGACTGAAATTGCCACAAAGTATAAATTAGTGTACTTAATTTGCTACATCTCTGAATTAGTAGACTACTATGCCAGTACCCCTAAAATAGTGGACCAAATATGCATTTTAGCCAAAAAACAATTCTAGTTACCTTTCAAAATTACAATTTTCAGTTGAGTACTAAGTTTAGCGAGCTAGTTCATCCAGTGATTAGAAGATTCGGTATATATCTCATCGTTTTCTCACAATTAAAGAGCTTTGAGCAATAATTGAATGCTAGGGATAATTACAAAAACTACCATTGAGGTTTGAGTTGATAACAAAATAAACACAGAAGTTTTCGGAAATTACAAAAAAACCCTTGAAATTTGATTTTGTATTAAATTTGGCCTCTTCATATGCAAAAACGTTTTAAACACACCATTTACATTTGTAAAAATATTATAGTTATCCCCTTACATTTAAGATTTTTTGTAATTTTGAAACTTCTCTGGTTTTTTTTGTAATTGTCTCAAATCTCAGGGGTAGTTTTTGTAATTATCCCAAATAAGTAATTGGAGTTTAACTGCATTTCTGAATGGATGAATATTGCTTCACAAGTGTTAGATTGGGGTAAAATTATTTTTTTGGTTCGTTAAGTTGGCTCAATTTCGCTTTTAGTCATTTAATTTTTATGGGTTGCGTTTGGTAAACACTAAGGTCTTGTTTGTTTATGTTTCCAAGCTCCAATTTTCAATTTCCAACTATTCATAGAAATGAAATCATATTTGTTTATAAATTTTCCAATAGAAATCATCATTTTCACTTTCCATTTTTCACATAAAACAACATCTCAACCTATAATTTCAATTTTCAATCCTATACACTACCCTACATAACTAATCAATCACTATTCTCATTTTTTTATCCAAATATATATGTGTGGGACCCTCCATTATTAATTTTATCTACTTAAAATATTATCATATATATCTAAAAGGGCCCACTAGCCTACAATCTTACAAATTTAATATTATACATTCAATTAAAATATTCAACCACTATCAACTTTTCAAATTATTATATACATAAAATACTATTTCACAACTATTCAACCAAACATAATCTCATTTCCAAATCTACATAAAACTCATTTTCATTCACTCATCCAGACATAATTCCATTTTTCACACGAAAACCAATAAATTATCAAATTCATTTTCCAACACTAGAAACTAGAAATGGTACATGAAAACATAACCATACAAGGCGAGAAAATTGCACTTTTGGTCCCACCAGATTATAGGAGTTGCATTTTTGGTCCCACAATTTGCATTTTTGGTCCCAAATGATTTTTTAAGCACAATTAGTCCCATATGATTCAAAAGTTGCAATTTTAGTCCCAACACTAACGGAAAAGTTAACTGGTCGTTAACTCTATTCTTACGGGACCAAAAGTGCATTTTTTCAGAAAATTAACTAAAAAAAGAAAAAAAATCTGAAAAATTATCAAACAATTTTAAAAATTATAACAAAATTTTAAAATTATTTTTAATTTATTAAAAAAGATATAAAAAAGTCCAAAAAAACTAAAATCTAAAAAATAAAATATATAAATATATGATGATTTGTTTAAAATAATTGAAATTATTTTCAAATCCCAAAAATTACAAAAACAAGAAATGTGAAAATTGTTTAAAAAAAACTATACACTGTTTTAAACATCTGAAATTTATTTAAAATATTTTAAAATTCTAAACTAAAATAAAAACTCAATATTATTTTCAAAAAGTTTCTTTTAAAAATAAATGATGTTTCAAAAATCTAAAATTTTGTTTAAAGAACTAAAAGTTGTGTTAAAAAAACTGACAACTACTTCAAATAATAATAATGAATTCAATATAAAATTAAAAATCTGGAAAATTTTCTAAAAGTCCGAAAAATGGATTAAAAACTGGAAACTAGAAGTTTTTAAAAAATTAGCCAAAAATCTGATTGTTTTAAAAATTCCAAAAAGGGTAAAAACATAGATTTTTTTACAAAACTAAAATTATTTAAAAAATATAAAATTAACGAAAATACTGAATTTTGTTTTAAAAAATCCAAAATTTGTTCAAAAGTCTTAACATTATTTCAAAATTAGGATATTAAAATCTGATAGTTTTTGAAAAAACTTCCGATTTTTCTAAAATATTTTTCGAAGTTTTAAAAAGTGTTTTGATTTTTTTTTTATTTTGGAATTTAAAATATTTAAAAAAATATAAAGTAAATGTTAATTTTTTTAAAAAAAAATACTTATTTTCAAAATTTTCAGATTTTATTTTTATAATTTTTGGATTTTAATATAATTTCCATTTTTTTACTATTTTTTGTTTTTTTTAAACAAATTATCATATTTCTAGATTTTAATTTTTAGATTTTAAAATATTTTTTGGATTTGAAAAGATGTAGAAGAAAATGGAAATTATTTTTATTTCTTTAGTTCGTTAAACAAAATTTTAGATTTTTGACACATCATTTATTTCTAAAAGTAACTTTTTGAAAATAATGTTGAGTTTTTATTTTAGTTTAGAATTTTAAAATATTTTAAATAAATTTCAGATGTTTAGAACAATGTATAGTTATTTTTAACAATTTTCACATTTCTTGTTTTTGTAATTTTTGGGATTTGAAAATAATTTCAATTATTTTAAACAAATCATCATATTTTTTATATTTGAATTTTTAGATTTTAATTTTTTTTGGACTTTTTTTATTTCTTTTTTAATAAATTAAAAATAATTTTAAATTTTCGTTATAATTTATAAAATTGTTTGATAATTTTTCAGATTTATTTTCTTTTTTTAATTAATTTTCAGAAAAAAAATGCACTTTTGGTCCCGTAAGAATAGAGTTAACGGTCAGTTAAGTTTTCCGTTAGTGTTGGGACTAAAATCGCAACTTTTGAATCATATGTGACTAAATGCGCTTAAAAAAAATCGTTTGGGACCAAAAATGCAACTATGGGACCAAAAGTGCAACTCATGTAATCTGGTGGGACTAAAAGTGCAATTTTCTCCATACAAGGCCTAATTTTTCTAAACCTGGACATTTAGTCCGATTTTAAAATTCTGGGGATATCTTATCCCTAAAATGCTGAGTTGGGCCCCTTTTCCATGAAATGACTATTTTGCCTCTTTTTTGGAGGGAAATCTTGGTTATGTGCATATCACATGACTTGTTTAATATCTAAATAAAATAAAATAACAAAAATAAATATAAGATTAAATTAAAGTAAAGAAAAAATCTAATCATATATTTATAATTTTCTATTAAATTGACAAATATAAAACATATATTCGACTTTTTTTTAATTTAATTTAAATAAAATAATCTGAATATATATTTATAATTTTCAATTGTAAATAAAATAAAAAAACCAAAAAACAATATAGAAAAAACATGTATTTACAATTTTCAACTATATATAAAAATTAAAAAAATAGAAACAAAAAAAACATATATATCTATAATTTTAAACTCTAAATTAAAATTAAAGAAAAAATAGAAAAATAATAATAAATTAAATAATAAAAAAACTTAATTTAAATTAAATAAAAATAGTCGAACAAATATTTTTTTTTATATTTCTTAACATTAAATAAAAATAAAAAACAAAAATAAAAGACATTTATTTTCTTTTTTTTTTTGGTTTTCCATTTTTTGTTTTCTATTTTTTTTAATTTTTATTTACAGTAGAAAATTGTAAATATATATTTTTTCCTGTTTTGTTGTTTTCTATTTTCTCTTTAGTTTTAACTTTAAATAAAAATTGTCGAACATAAATCTTATATTTTTCAACTTTAAATAAAAATTAAGGAAAACTAGAAAAAAAAATACTTTATTTTTTTCTTTTGGTTTTTCTATTTTTTTGCTTTCTATTTTTCTTTAATTTCAATTTACAGTTGAAAATTATAGATATATATGTTTTTTTTAATTTTTATATATAGTTGAAAATTGTAAATATATATTTTTTCTATATTTTTTTCATTTTTTTTAAATTTTATTTACAATTGAAAATTATAAATAAATGTTCAGATTATTTTATTGAAATTAAATTAAAATAAATCGAATATATATTTTACATTTGTCAATTTTATATAAAATTATAAATATATGATCATATTTTTTTCTTTACTTTAATTTAATCTTATATTTATTTTTGTTATTTAATTTTATTTAGATATTAAACAAGTCATGTGATATGCACATGACTAAGGTTTCCCTCTAAAAAAAAGGGCAAAATAGTTATTTCGTGGAAAAGTGGACCAATTCAGCATTTTAGAGATAAGATGTCCCCGAAATTTTGAAATCGAACTAAATGTGTAGGTTTAGAAAAGTTAGTGTTTGCCAAATGCAACCCATAAAAAATAAAGGACTAAAAGAGAAATCGAGCCAACTTAACGGACCAAAAAAATAATTTTACCGTTAGATTGGCCAAGTTTATTGGATGAGGTTTCAAGTCATGAAAGAAATATTTTGAAATGGGACTGAGAGAAAAATAGAAATTGTCAAAAAAAAAATCTGAACTGATCATTGTTCTTTCTTCTGAACGCAATCCCTTTCCTTGACGGCAGTGGAAACAGGTCGGCGTTTTTTCCCTGTTAGCAAATATAGGTCGGAACATAAATCACATATTTGCACATAAAGATGGATCGAATATACCTATTTGCAGTGGAATCATCGATCCACATAGCCAGGATTGAGCCCGTCTACAAGCCTCCTTTTGATCCATGATTAAGCCATCTACAAGCTTTTCTCGATCGAACCACGAACAATGAATGAATCACGTAGATTGATTGAACCACGAACAAGATCACGAACTGTCTTTCTCGATGGTGTAAATAACTACTAATATTATTTACTTGGATGTGCACACCTTAAACCCTTGGAGACTTTGGTGATACAAGAAGAAAACGTAGAGAGAAATTTTAGGAGAGAGATTATTCTTCCTATGTAAGGGGACGATTGTTTCAATTAGTCTGATAATGTAGGGAGAGATTAGAGCTAGTCAAAAAGATCAAGGCCGGCCTGACCCGAGCCCCCCGGGCTTGTTGAAAAATCGGGCTGGGTCGGGCCAAACAGTGTCACGGGCCGCAAAAATGGAGAACCCAGCCCAGCCTAAAAATAAAAATTACACTAAAAAAGTTGGGCTTTTCGGGCTAGCCCATCGGGCCGGGATTTTGAGGCCCGACTTTTTTCGGGCCTTAAAAAATAAAGCCCAGCCATTAGAAAATCGGGCTGGTTAAGAACTGACGTCAGGTCGGGCCTTAATTGACACTCTAGGAGAGATATCAATATAAATATATCTCAATCTCATATCTCGCCAGAGTCCTAATGGGAGAGGTTTCTAGATAAACCTCATCTAAATAGGACTCCCTATTATCTCAAATATGGATGCAACCTAATTGCACCCAATATCTCCCACTCATACATATTTGACTCGACTTATTCGAATCACATCCTCATAGTTCTCATCTCACGTCTCTTCTTTCATACAGGGAATAAGGTGTGCGACTAAGCGAGAAAGCAAAGGTGAGGAGAGTTATATTAAGTTATCACCAAACTAACATAACCCTACAACTCAATAACTCGCTATGTACCCCAAACCAAGTGGTCGCACCCAGTCAAGCATCTCTAGATCCCTCAATGAAATAAATAGAGCATGCTCGACTCACTCAAATATGTTTCTATATTCGTGACTAGTCAAACACATTTCGACATAGTCGCCCGGGCTATGAATAATAAAACATAAGTGCGTTACCAACTTAATTCTTCATCGGCCCCACATGCCAATTAGCTTGGTCTTGACAGCTTTCCTAGACATGCTCCGACAGACCGAATCACACATTGTCATTGGATACATGCTAAAGTAGCGTCATCAAGCTTACACCTCATGACATGGTCCAAAGTCCCAAAGGGTACAAGAAAATAATATAGGCTCACACAGTGACGAAGCAAGGACCCATTCAGTCACTTTCCCATAGGCGGTCCCCTCAAAACACATGTAGTATGAATACATGCTATGATGGAGCTCCCATTCAATTTAGGCATGTCACGCTCTAGACATCATACAAATCTTAGTCCAGTCGCTATTCAAGCGCCTGACATGCGTACTACTCGTAGTCACTCCCAAAGTGTCATACGATAGTTCGCACATTCGGCTACAAATAGGCTTTTTATGAAGTTTGGACATACTTCATAATCGATCAACTCGGATCTCATCTTAACCTCTAGTTAAGGCGACTATTAGTTATACTTATTAACCTTCCTCACTGCTCTAGCGTGATGGCGATCATTCGCAAACCTTCTTATGCGACACAATCTTTTAAGTCTCATCTCGCTCGCTCTCTTAGCGCCAGGGCGATTGCCCATGTGAGAGGGTCAATCAAAGCCTGGTGACAACTCACAAATTCAGTACCAAACACATAATGAGAATCCAACATATCTCATTAATCATAATATGTTCTCAAAGGCCACATAATCAATTCTACTTTAATCCCTAATGACTCACATGCCTTTGGAGCATTTCTCCAAACAAAGGCTCATAAAAGGGATGAGCGTCCACACCGCTCGTAGAAGTATGCCTGAGAACAATATTAACTATGCTCAAAAACTCTTAAGTGAAATAAAGCCTCGAGTAAATATGTTTGGTCTACCATCCATGTTTGGCGCCCAAACCATACACCAAAGTGGTTTTACTATCACAAAGACAATAAAATACATCATGGATGTGCGTGCAATGCGCATCATTTCAAGATGTCAAATTTGCCTCTAGCAAATCATAGACCAATCTTTTTAAAATATCTAAGTATCCACATGTCGACATCACAATAGCGCATGGATCACTTCGATATCCACTCACCAATCACACTGCTAAGTACATGACTTACTACGTACGCACATAGCGCACATCAAATATTCGACCGTGAACTAGCTATCATTATTTTTCATCTTCCGAAGATATCGTTTCTTGACTAAAAATATGATCTTTGACCATGGAGTGTAAAGACAGCCAACACTAAGTGGCGATAACTCCATGTTCTTTCCAGTCATCACATTTTTGCCATATATATTGAGATACAACTCTTGACATATGTTCAGTGAATTAATTGACCATCGCAGGCCTATCAATAGCTCGATGAAATCAATAATGATTCAAGTCATAACTTGAGCTTCTTGATCAGCAATCAATGCGCTCTTACTCCCCTTGTTGAATTCATTGGGTGATCCACATAGATCTCCTGATTCAACTTTCACGGAACTATGTCAACATCAATCATGTTGGGAAATTATTTTGTAGATTTTGATGAATGCCATGTAAAACTTAGAATAGGAAGTTGGCACCCCATTTTTGTTGTAAATTGCATTGTAATAGATAGGGGGTCGAAATGAGTTAAGTCGGCTATGCTGAACATGCAAGAAGACAACTGGAGACTAGAAGGAAGACTCTCTTGTGAGGCGGTGAGTATGGCAAAGAAGAGAAGATAGGAACTCGATCAATGAGCGGTGAGATGCGGTGAGTGAAGTATCGATCAAGTCAACTCAAAATAGCCAAGTCTCAAGTTGAAGTGACGAAAGAGTCACCCAATGATTGGAAGGCGACTCGAAGTCGCTGGGGAAGTCAAGGAAATGCGGTCAAGTCGAGATAATCGAAAGAGATCCGTTGCCAACGAAATCAAGAGAATTACTTAAACAAGTAATACTCCCATATCTTGTCTTTCTTGAAGTGCTCGATCCCGAGCGTGTAAGAGGAATAAACCAATGGGAAGCACTTGCACTGTGTCGAACTCGAAAAGTCAAGAATCATTCATACGAGGAAGTGGCAATTCCAAGGATCGCAATAAGACAAGCCAACAGCGACCACAAGTGACTTTCAAAAATAAGCATATCTCTTCAATGGGCGATTTTTGAAAGATCACTATAAAAGGCCGAGGAATCACTCGAGAGAAGGTTACTCCGAACCAAAAACATTCAAGAAAACATTTGAACCGTAACCAAAAATATTCTCAAGTCATTCAAGATCAACCCTCAAGCCTACATTACGAAGGAAATCAATCCAACACTCACCTGTGAAGGAAATATAACTTCAATCGGTTGAAGAGGAAATTTTGAAGAATCAAGGGGTCTACATTCCACGGAGGATTGTAGGAAGGTTCAAGGTCGAACCCGATCTCAAGTTTTGGAGGGCTTCGTGATCAAATCCAAGAAGCTTGAGCAATTGGGCTGTAGTAGCAAAAAGCTGCCCTGTGAAGAAGAAGTCGTCACGAGAAGCCGATTGTGTGACCAAGGCATCTCCAGGACCCGAGTCCCAAAGGATCAAGTCACCGTGTGATCAAGACTTGTATCCGGGATCTCAAGTAACAACTCGTATATTGATCAATACTCGGTGGATTTCTCCAGGAGTTGGAGAAGAGAGGAGTAGAAAAATTACCCCATCTTCGAACCTCTATAAAAACTTATTGTGTCATTTACATTTCAAAGACTTTAATTTCGCATCTTATTTTTATATCTGTGATAAATTTGATATCCAATTGATAATCAACTCGAGTGCTAAAATCAAGTATTAAAACTAACTTAACCAAATTCAAGGGTGTTAAGTCTTCCAATGAAAACAAATCACAATCGAGTTAAGTCCTTAGTCAAAACAAAATGAGTTATTCTATCAACAATCGAACAGTCCTGTTGAGTGACTAACTCTGGCGATTAACTAACTTAGATGTCCATCAAGGACACAACTGTGAAGTATTAACTCAATATTTAAAAGGACTAATTTGAAAAGTTGGTAAGGTTTATTCAACCCCCTTCTAAACCTTACACTCACACCCCCCTTGGGGCTACAAGTGGTATCGGAGCGGTTGGTTCATTGAGCCTTCCGCACTGTTCTCGAACTAGATCTCCAAATCTTTCAAAACTTGTTTTAATACTCAATCTTTCAAAACTCTTTTACTCAAAGAAAGTTATTATCATGGAAGCAAATTTGACATGCATCCCTATGTTCACAATTGAAGAATTTGATGATTGGAAAATTCGTATGTAGGCTCATCTATCGATTACGATGAGATGTGGATAGTGATAAAGGATGGGCCACCGCAAATTTTAAAAGTGAACACAATAAGGAGAGAGCTGCACTTGAAGGTGAAGAGGATGTTGCTCCCGGACACCCATGGTTGAAAAACCAAGAGTCGAATGGACAAATGATGACAGGAAAAGATATAACTTGGACAATGTGGCCAAGGACATTCATTACAAAACCTTGGACAAAGCCATGTTCAACAAAGTCAAATCATGCAAAATGGCTAAAGAAATGCAGGACAAGCTAACATTGATTTGTGAAGGCTCGAGCAAATCAAAAGGAAAATAAACTATCGGTTCTTTGTCTGAGAAATTTGAGAATTTTAAAATGCTCGCGGAGAGAGACCTTGGATCAACTAGATGCTCGGTTCACGAAATTACCAACGAGCTATCGGACTTGGAAAAGAATATACACGAAGGAAATGTGTATGAAAAATTCTAAAAGTCTCCCGGTGAATGGGAAATGAAGGTCATGGCACCGAGACATTCCATGGACCTATCCAAGACATCCAACCATGAGCTATTCTCGGATCTCAAAGCCTACGAATTTGAGTGAGAAGAAAATACCAAGAGGAGACAGATTGTGCCCAAAACAATTTGCTCTAATTGTTAAGGATGGCAAGAGAGAGGTCAAAGAAGTCATTGACCAGAGGAGATTGCCCGATGGTTAAAAGGTTCAACAAGTTCTTCAATAAGAACTACAAGAGAGGCAAGGGCGAATCCTCCGGAAGACACTCGGCTCCCTCCAAGTCAAGGGAAGATAGGTCAACCAAGAGAGGCGAGCATCAAAAAGTTGAATATAAAAGGGTGACAATCCAAGAATGGAAAGAGGCGATCAAAAGGTTGAAAATCTATTCGAACCGCTGAGACAACCAGGTCACTATGCCATTGAATGTCCATATCCTGTAGTTAACAAGTACAGGGAATGAAGAGGAAAGAAAAGTCTTGGGGAAAGAAGACGAAAAAAAAGAAAGGCAATGTTGGGGCTGCAGATCAGCGACATGACAAGACAAAAGACACAAAGAGACTCGGAGAGTAGTGAAGCCGACTACTCAAGTGACTGCGAAGAAGAAGCCTTGATCCGTCTAATGGCTAAAGAACAAAACCAACTCACCAAGAAGATGAGGTACACTCTAACTCATCACACTCGGATACTAGTGATAGTGATTGTGACACACACACTTCATCACCCACTGATCTTTATGATTCATTAGGCAAAATGATGAAAGATTTTGAACACATTAAATCCTCACACACACTACTAAATGAGTAAAACAACCTACTCAAGAGCCAAAACTCACAACTAACTAAGGAGCTGAGTACTCTAAGTCAAATAGCTGATGAAAATGAAAGTCTAAAGGCTGAAAATGCTAAGCTAATAACAGAGATAGCTGCTATAGAAAAGAGGGAGAATGACCTCAAAAATGTGATTGCCTCATTCACTAAGGCATCTAAATCCTTGAATGACCTTATTATGAGTCAAAGCACAATCACAAGCATACCGGCCTTGGCTATAAAGGAAAAGGAAAACAACCGATTGAGTGTCTTTGAGAGGGCAAAGAAGAAATCCAGTAGAGTTCCTCAAAGAAACTCCAAAACAGGAGATACTCGTAAAGAAGAAAACGAGTTACCAAAAGCCCTAGAAGTTCTATAAAAGAAACACATATGATGGGAATGGTAGAAAGTACCCAAGCTGTGATTGGAATAATGTGAACTATCGGCAAAGAAGACTATGGAATATAAGCCCAAATGGCAAAGGCCTAGAACTCAACAAAGGCCATTCCAAAGGCACAAGAGCTATCATCGACACACATATGCACTAGGCACTACACTCGGAGATATCACAACTACCCAAATACGAAGAATTGCTAAAACTCATTCACAGGGCATACGACAAAAGAGACAATTTGTATGAACTAGAACTCCCAAGCAATTTGCTAAAGTTAATTATGATTATGGCACTGATAGATGGCAACCTCTTAGATTCAAATCATTTGGCTATAGGTTGGTTGGATCATCTTATAATACTAGCCCCTCAGGACCCAGGCAAGTATGGGTACCTAAAATCTAATTTCCTTGATTGCAGGTTCAAGGAACACAGTGAGTGCCAAGGAACCTGGTACAGGAAAGTGGTTGTTCCAGACATATGATAGGAAACAAGAAAAATTTATCAAAATTCAAGGATGTTAAAGGTGCAAAAGTCATATTTGGAGGAAATGAAGCTCCAGGAGAAATAAAAGGCATTGGATCCATCAAGAAAAATGGATTAGAAATCTCAGATGTTGCATATGTTGAAGGACTCAACTTCAACTTGCTAAGCATCAGCCAACTTTGTGACAAGGGTTATAATGTTGGATTCAACATGGGTATATGCCAAATCAAAGACACTGAATCCAATGAAGTGGTGCTGCAAGGATGCAGACAAAAGAACATGTATGTGGTAGATTGGTCAACTACAACACCAAGCACTTGTCTACTAAAAAAAGAGCACCGTAGAATCAAGTTGGGTACGTGGCACAAGTTTAGTCACACCGAATTTCAAAACTATTAACAAACTTGCAAGAACTAATCTTGTGGAAGGACTTCCGGACTCGAGATACAAGAAGGAGAGTATATGTGATGCATGTTAGAAGGGAAAACAGATCAAATCATCATTCAAAGAAAACACATGTCCATCTTCAACAAGAATATTACACCTGCTACATATGGATCTATTTGGTCCAAATGTTGAACCACCACATAAGTGGGAAGAAATACACCTTGGTGGTGGTAGATGACTACTCAAGATATACATGGACAATATTCATGTGTAAGAAGAAAGAAACTCTGCGAAACTACCACATCGGTGAAGAGGATCCGAGAATGAGAAAAGTCAAACCATTATCAAAATAAGATCGTCGATGGAGGAACCGAGTTTGTCAATGGTATAATAACTCGATATTGTATTGAAAATGGCATTGGTCATGAATTATCTCGCAACAAGAACTCCACAAAAAAATGGAGTTGCGAAAGAAGGAATTGAACTCTCAAAGAAGCGGCAAGGACCATGTTAGGTTTGAGGTCGCTAAAAGATTTTGGGTTGAAGCAATAAACACAAAGATGCTATACTCAAAATAGATGCATGATAAACAGACAGCTGACAAAGACTCCCTATGAAATGTGGACAGGGAGAAAGCCAAATGTTGCATATTTTAAAATATTTGGATGCAAATACTTCATCCATAACAATGGCAAAGATAATTTAAAGGCTTTTGATGCCAAAGGCGATGAAGGTATCTTCTTAGGATACTCGTGACAAAGCCTCGAGTGCTCAACAAGAGGACAATGGTTGCGAGAAGAATCCATCCATGTGGTGTTTGATGAACCAAATGTAAATGGAGAAGACATTGAAGAGTCACCGATAAAATGAATCAACCAATCATGCAGAAAAGTCCCTACGTTGAAGCTGAAGCTGGAGTTATAAATCCGGATGAAGATGAGATAGCTGAATCTCAAAGACAGTTGGAAAATTTGCAGCTAAGTGACAATGAGAGAGCTGATCAAAATAACACAACTTCAAGACGACTGAATCCAGCTAACTTACTCCAACCTGATGTAAGATAGTTGAGAGACCATCCATCAGAACTAATCATTGGAGATGTAAGAGAAGGAGTGAAGACTAGATCCAGAACTCAACAAGAAGCAATGTTTACTTGCTTCATCTCACAAATAGAGCCAAAAGATGTGTCACAAGCATTGGATGACACACATTGGATTCAAGCCATGCAAGAAGAGCTGAATCAGTTTGAAAGAAATAAAGTATGGGAATTGGTTCAAAGACCTACCCATCAAAATGTTATTGGCACTAAATGGGTGTTCAGAAACAAGATGAACGAGGAAGGTTCTGTGGTAAGAAACAAAGCAAGATTGGTAGCCAAAGGGTATTGCCAAGAAGAAGGAATAGATTTTGATGAAACTTTTGCTCCTGTAGCAAGATTGGAAACTATAAGTATGTTTCTTGCCTATGCAGCTCACAAGAACTTTATTGTATATCAAATGGATGTAAAGAGTGCATTCCTTAATGGTTTGTTGGAAGAAGAAGTATATGTTGAACAACGTCCAGGATTTGAGCAGAAGACTCTTGGAGACAAGGTATACAAACTCAAGAAAGCTCTATATGGATTGAAACAGGCACCACCCAGAGCATGGTATGATACATTATCACAATTCCTGACTGAGAACGGATTCACAAAAGGCAAAGTGGATAGAACACTCTTCAGAATTCAAGATGGGAAGAGCATACTGCTTGTTCAAATATATGTGGATGACATCATCTTTGGATCTACAAACAAAGAGCTATGTGATAAATTTTCAAATCTCATGCAAAGCAAATTCGAAATGAGCATGATGGGAGAGCTGGCATTCTTCCTTGGACTCCAAGTGAAACAGTTGAAGGATGGAACCTTCATAAGTCAAACAAAATACACCAGAGATTTAATGAAGAAATTTGGTATGGAAGAGAAGTCTTCGTGAAAATACCAATGAATACATCATCAAAATGGATATGGATGCGGATGGCAAGCACAGTAGATCAAACAAGATACTGAGCACTTATTGGATCATTGCTCTATCTTCACGAAGCCAGGCCAGACATCACCTTTGATGTAGGTGTATGTGCAAGATTTCAATCTGCTCCAAAAGAAAGCCACATGACTGTGGCCAAGAGAATCTTGAGATACTTGAAAGGAAGTCAAGAAGTTGGCTTATGGTATCCTAAGGAAGGTGGATTCAAGCTAATTGGCTATTCGGACTGGGACTATCTTTGGATGTAGAGTTGACGGGAAAGAGCACCTCGGGGCACATGTCAAATGCTTGGAAATAGGCTAATTTCCTGGTTTAGCAAAAAGCAAAATTCAATAGCCACCTCTACAAATTTTGAATACATAGTTGCGGGCAATCACAGTTGTGCCCAAGTCTTATGGATGAGACAGCAGCTGAGAGACTATGAAGTTGAAGAAAATGAGATTCCAATCATGTGTGTTATCACAAGTGCAATTGCAATCACTCAAAATCATGTGTTGCACTCAAGAACAAAGCATATCGATGTCGGATATCACTTCATAAGAGACCATGTTGAAAAGAAGGACATCACCTTGGAATATATTTCAACTGATAACCGGTTGGTGACATATTCACAAAACCATTATGTGAGTCAAGATTTGAAGAACTCAAGCATGAGTTAGGGTTAATTGGTGAGTTGACACTCGAGAAGACTCAAAGAAAAGAGATGAAACATGAAAAGAGGAAAAAGAGTCAATTCGTAATTCACTAAGTGAATCACCAGTGTCGGAAAGTCACCAGACGAGTTAGGCGACAATTTGAGTCACTAGGAGAGCGATGAGAAGAAGGATTGAATTAGCTAAGGAGTAAGGTTTGAGTCATTTATGAGCAAAGTGAAAAAAACGCGGTCGTTTACTAAGCGGGAATGTTTTTAAGAATGACGTCGGCATAATTATGACGTGTACAGGCAAAAGCTGCACACCAAGCTTATGATTGGATATAAATGCAAGATCTAAGCCGTTGATTTTGATCAAATTTCAAAAAACCACCCGCACGTCCTTTCATAAACCATACTTAAACCATTTCGTCCGTTTCTCTCTCACTTTACCAAAAACTGTTCATCTCTCTCTCGAAAGCAAAAGCAAAAATTTTCTCTCAAAACCCTATCAATCCTCAGATCATTTTCTAAGTTTCGTTCGGTAAAACATCTCGAAATGGCATCCACTCATGACTTTGTCAAGCTAGGAAAGCAAATTCACACGAGGGTCTCTGTGGATTTCGATGGTATGGTTAAGCGAGTCCAGCGACACCATAGTGAAGAAGATTGCTGATAAATTGGAAACGTCTGGGCTAAAACCGTTTCTGACGTTGGAGTTTCCGATGACCTATGTGGAAGAGGTCGCACAGTTCTACGTGAACGCTGAAGTTCACGATGAGGGCATCAAGTCCTCTGTTCACGGAAAAGAGTTCACCATCACTGCCAAGGATTTGGCTGAACACTGCTTGTTGCCGGCGGAAGGAGTGTCGGAGATTCATGAAGCTGAGGTCGACCTGACTGCTGCTTGGAAGGTAGCCAAGTCCGACTATCTTTGCAAAAGTGGTCTACACAGATAACAAAAGGCTGTCACTTTGAAAGAGGACTACCACAAATTGCTTGGACATTGTTGCCAAATGCATAGACATCAAATTTGCGGCGTTGACCAACCTGTTTAAAGCTAAGCTGATCGTAATGGTCATGTGATCCTTGAAGAAAAGAAGGTAAATTAGCCGAGTTTGTCTCACAAAGAGACCACGCGAGAATGTTGGGAACAAATCCTTCAAGGAGGATGGAACGTTTGGAGGTTCAGGATACGGCCTGGTGATTGGCGGTGATGGAAGTAAAGGAGTCCCTCTTCGACATGGAAAAGCGTTCCATGTAAACAAAAGGATGTTCGATCAAACCTATCTAACGCACGAAGAGAGCATACGCCAAGAGGGTTGATACGAGTGAGGGGAAATCACCGACCACAAGATACGATTGTCTCCTCTCCTCCAAAAAGAAGGTTGCCCTGCACGGTGCTAAAAAGACTATTGCCTATGACAAAGAAAAAAAAGAAATCTCCCCTGCGCCCGGAGTCACTGCCCCCCCCGCAACCGTGTCTCACCTTTTCTGACCGCAATGGAGAAGGAACTATTAATCCCTTCTCCGGTGATCAAGAAGAAGAAGGATCGCCACAACAAGGAAGGCATTGCCTCTAAAACATCTGCGAAGGCATTCACCTTCAATGAAACGAGAGGAAGTGGGCGGATATCCCTCCTGGTAAAAACAAAGAGAAGAAGAAGACTTTCCAAGCTCTCCGAGCTTGAGAAGACAATTAGTCTCACTCACCGAGAAGATACCCGATCTTCTTTGGAGAAGTAGAGTCTCCAGTGATCGATGAAACGCCAAGTCTGAGGCCGATCAGATCCAGAGAGGCAAGTCGAGGACCCGGTATGTGAACAGAACAACCGAGGAACAAGGAATGGTTGTTGGTCCCAGGGGTGTGAGTGTAAGGTTTAGAAGGGGTTGAATAAACCTTACCAACTTTTCGATTTAGTCCTTTTAAATGTTCGAGTTAATACTTCACGATTGTGTCCTTGGTGGACAGACTAATTTAGTTAATCGGTAGAGTTAGTCACTCAACTCGGACTCGGCGAGCTGTTGATAGAATAACTCAAAGTAAGACTAAAGACTTAGCTCAACTGTGGTTTGTTTTTTGGAAGACTTAACACCCTCAAATTTGGTTTAGTTTTGATTTAATACTAGGTTTTAGCACTTAGAGATTATCAAGTGGATAGCAAATTTATCGTGAGTTAAACAAATAAGATGCGAGGAATTAAAGTGATGAAATGTAAATGACACGATAAGTTTTTATAGAGGTTCGAAAATGGGGTAATTCTTCTACTCCTCTCTTTTCCAACTCCTGGAGGAATCCACTAAGTATTGATCGATATCTGAGTGGTAGCAGTCCCGGATACAAGTCTTGATCACACACGGTGACTTGATCCTTTGGGACTCGATCGGAGATGCTTTGTCACGCGATTGGCTTCTCGTATGACTCTTCTTCATAGAGGCAGTGCATTGCTACTACAGCCCACTTGCTCAAGCTCCTTGGATTTGATCACGAAGCCCTCCAAAAACTTGAGACTGGTTCGACCTTGAACATTCTTACAATCCTCCATGGAATGTAGACCCCCTGATTCTTCAAAACTTTCCTCTTCAACTGATTGAAGCTATCTTTCCTTCACAGGTGAGTGTTGGATTGATTTTCTTCGTAATGTAGGCTTGAGGATTGATCTTGAATGATTTGAGAATATCTTAGGTTACAGTTCAAATGTTTGCTTGAATGTTCGTGGTTCAGGTTTTTTTCTCTCAGGGTCATTCCTCAGTCTTTTATAGTGATCTTTCAAAAATCTGCCCGTTGAAGAGATAGGCTTATTTTTTAAAGTCACTTGTGGTCGTTGGCTTGTCTTGTTGCAGTTCTTGAAATTGTCACTTCCTCGTATGAATTGTTCTTGACTTTTCGAGTTCGACATGGTGCGTGCTTCCCATTGGTTTATTCCTTTTGCACGCTTCTGGGACTGAGCACTTCAAGAAAGGTAGTATGGAGGTATTACTTGTTTAAGTAATTCTCTTGATTTCTGTGCAACGGATCTCTTTCAGTTGTCTTGTCTTGACTGCATTTTCTTAATATCCCCAGGTGACTTTGAGTCAGCTTCCAATCATTTGATGACTCTTCTGTCACTTCAACCTTGAGACTTGGTTGTCTTGAGTTAACTTGACTGATACTTCACTCAGCTACACCTTCAGTCGAGTTCCCGTCTTATCTACTTTGCCATACTCAACTGCCTCGCAGCGGAGTCTTCCTTCTAGTCTCCAGTCATCTTTTTACATGTTTAGGCATAGCTGACTTAACTCAGCTTGACGAGCCCTATCTATTACAATGCAGTTTACAACAAAAATGGGGTGCCAACTTCCCATTCTAAGTTTTACATGGCATTCATCAAAATCTACAAAATGATTTCCCAACAATTTCCCTCTTTTTGATGATGCCAAAACTTAAAACATTCATACAATTATTTAACAAAGAAAGATACATACGATAAATGCGAACCACGGAATGTATGTTTAGAATCGATCTTTTATTGATCATAACATTCTTGTTCTTTACATAGCTGTTTACAGAGTGTATTAGAGCTTAAGCCCAAAGAAATATCAGAGCTTAAACGGGGCTTGGACTAACCATGTTGTTCTATATCTACTCACGTACAGAAATTGCATAATTTTATTCAATGTACAGAAGACTTACATTAAGTGTATTTACATAGTAAAATACATGAAGGGGTGGATAAAGAACACTACATCTCCTTGTGCCTCCTTCTTTCATCTTCTTCACTCTGTCATCTTCTCGATCTTCTTTTTTCTCATCTTCATCGCTTCTTCTTCTTTTTTTACGCCTTCCGGCAGCTTCTTCATCTCTTCTTAGTCTCTCTTGTCTCTCCTCCCATAGCTGAGTTTGTCTTTTATTTTCTTCTTCAATTCTTTTCACATACTCAACATTGTTCTTAGCGACTTGCGATTGGCTACTTCATCAAAACCACCCAAAGATCCCTCCTTTCTTGCTGCATCTATGTACTCAATGTTTTTTGGGCGAGAGATCTGGTCCGAAACCTCTTCCTCCACCACGCTTCTTCCTCTACCTCTGGGTGTGTATTGTCTTGGGGTCTTCTTTTCCCAGTGAGTGACTAGCGGAGTGACCCAGCAGAGTACTGCCCGGTAGTCTGCTTCCTGTCGCCTTCTTCACATAGTGTGAGACCCTTTTCCCAAGATACAAGTCCCGGCTTGAGCCATGGACACGTTTGCGAAGTATCCTTGAGATGTGAGCGTTTTAAATTCATCAACTGATCTTGGCTCGATTCGGCATCCGAGATGGCATAAGTGTCTCTATCTACTGGAATGCCTCCATGTTGTTTCAGAATATCCATAACTCGGGCATTCATCCTTCCTTCCACTTCCTCCATCCCTGCTTCAACTGTCTTTCTCTTTTCAGCCATAGGTACAGCAGAGTGTTGGAGTGGCAGAGTCACTTGGAGTTTGTTGATAATATCAGCTGTGACAAGACTTTGTTGGGGGGTTTTAGCAATCATCAAGGTCACATCTTTCGATCCTTCCCCCTCAACAGACTTCCCTTTCTTTTCTTTTGATACTTCCTCACTGTCTTTCCCTTCACAAATTGCTCTCCTCCTTCTCAACTTCGATCCCTTCAATTTTTAGGTATTCCTCTTCCCCTTTTTGGCATCATCAAAGGAGAGAGGAACCCCTGAAACAAACTAGCGAGCGGGAAGTCGAGTCTGGATAATAGCCGAGTTCTCGCTTCGAGTCTGTGGAGTATGTTGCACCTAAACTCGAACAGTAGTGTTGGATTCAGCTTTAATCAACTTCATCTCGGCCATGAGAAGACCAATTTGTGATCCATGTTTTCTTCCATACGCAGAGCTCATTCTTATTTTGCTCACACACAGCTTTTATCTCAAAGCGGTGTGATATTCATGCATTTGCTCAATGTGTTCTTTCAATTTTGTCTTTGCATCGGCATTCTCATTTCGCTGCACCAACGACTTGTTGAACAATGTTAAAATATCTAGCTTGTTCCACATGCATTGTTCTTCTTGTTGCCACCACTCCGGATTCTCGACTATTATGCCTCTCAAGTCGGCGGTGAGGTTGTCATCCCCTGTTATCGATCTCATGTCCATCGAGGCCTGGTGCCTCTCCATCCGTTCAATTTCAAAAATAATACTTTGAACACCTCCCGAACTTCAGATTGTTCCTCTGTTTTGGTGACGGCCAGCGTCAAAATCATAGTCACCGATGGTGTCGATGGAATGACAGGACTGGTCTGTGGAAGCATTCGAGATCTCTTTCGATTCTTCGGGGAGGTCGGGTACTTCCCGAGAGAAGGAAATGATTCTACAAAGGGATCATCACGGGCAATTGGGATTTGTTGAATGATGAGTGGTGCTCGTGAGGTTCCTTGTGGAGTCGAACATGCTGCGGCTTAGGGAGCTGCGCGATGGACTCTGTTTGGTGGGGTCTGTTGTGAAGTCGACCCGACTGGCTTGTCGAGCCTCGGTGTCTCAACGGCCTTCGGTCTCAAATTGGTTTTTCCAAGTGAGTTGGCGGTCCTCGGCCTTATCGAAGCGTCATCGGACGATGATGAGATTTCCATGGGTGGCTCATCATCAAAGTTGAAAGTTTGGCGAGTAGTCTTGAGGTCGGACTTACTCGTGGTTGGAACATCCTCAACGAGTCTTTTGGATCGATCACGGGGATGACTCGGCCATCGTCTCCTTCCGATCCCGGAAAGGTTACATCGAGATTATCCTGGGAATCGTGAAGTGCACTTATATCCTGCGAGTAGTCTTGAGGTCGGACTTACTCGTGGTTGGAACATCCTCAACTGAGTCTTTTGGATCGATCCACGGGGATGACTCGGCTTCATCGTCTCCTTCCGATCCCGAAAGGTTACATCGGGATTATCCCGGGAATCGTGAAGTGCACTTATCTCCTTTTCGATGGATCAATGATAGCGGGAGGGATGTTACGTACTTGACTTCTTTACCCCGGAAGTCTCAACCTCCCGTGGGCCTTCATTACCTCCTGCGGTCTCAACTACGGCGAGGCCTTGGACATCCCTTTCGATGTCGGTATCTTAGGGTCTTTCTGCGTGGCATCCATTAGAGTCTCAACTCCATGGATTGCACTTTCATCGCCAGTGTTAACTCCCGGGTTGTTCCTTCCTCGTGCCTCGACCGCATTAGCGGCGTCATTAGCCTTCGAGCGGTGGGCACCTCGGTGAGACGCATCTCAATCGTATGCGAGCCTCGTTGATGACAACTTGTTGTGTACTTTGTGTTTGTTCCTTCTCCACTTCGCCTCCTAGATTCATTGTGGAGTCACCAAACATCCTCCGACCTTGCTGCAGTGAGGGAGTTTCCTCACCGGCATACTAGGTGAGTGACTTGGAATGGGGTCACTCGTCTCCGGACTCCCTTGTTCCCATTGAGTATTCAGCCATTGGGGCGGTGGTAAGACACCTTTATTAAGGGTTGGCTCAACTGGGGTCCCCACTATCCCTGTTTCATCGCCAGTTCCTTAATTCCTTCTTCCGAGTGAGTGGGGAAGTGGTGGCAGCAAAACCGGTGGCAATATGCTGCGCCACTCCCATTGGGTCTATCTCCAGCTGTGTTTTGGAGGACTCTCTAGGTCCCTCCATCATTCTTTGCTCATGAAGGATTCTGGATTCTTCCATTGCTTCTTTGTATTTGCAACTCTTCTCGTGGTAGCAAGAGGGTCCAGATCCTCATCACTTTCGATAGGGCGTCAAGGTGAGGATGTGTATGTTCTCAGTGGTGCGGTTATAGGGGCGGAGATCTTTGGCCTTCTCACATGCCTCTGCGTCCTCAGCTTTGCTTTAGCCCGTTCATTTTCTTTTTCGAATCTCCAAAGATATTGATGCAATTATCCTCGTCAAGGGCTTGCGGCTCTATGTCCACCTCAAGAAATCGAAGAGTTCTTCTTCCTCGGCCAATGAACTCGGATTTTCAAAGCTGCCTCACTGGATAGGCTCGAACTTCCATTTTCTCCACTCTCAGACGATTTTGGATGTCTCGATACAATGGAGAGTGCATGATTACATCATCTTTATCATTCTCTTCTGGCCCTTGTTTCCAGGTATTAATGGTAGCAGACTTTTTGCTCGACACCTTCAGCAGACCTGCATTCTGGTGGAGAGACAACCTTGGCAACAGGTGATTTGGTTGTCTCGGTGTGCCTTGTTCCTCATTGCATCTCTGTTTGGGTCTTGAGTTGCCTTTTGATCGGCCTCGATGGAGACTTGGCCGTTTCATTAATCACATCCGGAGACTCTACTTCTCCAGCAGTCTCGGGTATCTTTTCCAGGTGAGTGGGTGACTCAGGCTTCTCAAGCTCGGGCGCTTGAAAATTCTTCCCACTCTTCTTGTTTGAACCAGAGGGATTTACGGTTCGACAAGGTTTCTTCCGAGTCTTGGGCGGCAGGGCTTTGTTGTTTTTTCTTACGAGGAGCCGGCCATCTTGGCTTATCGTTCTCCTCTTCTTGACTACCGGAGAAGGTATTTGAGATTCCTTCTTCGCCGCGGCTGCAGGGGCATGAGACACCTGCTGCGGGGCAGTGACTTCGGCTGCAGGGCGGGAGCGATTTCTTTTTCTTTGCTGCAGGGAGAGCGTGATCTTCTTAGCAATGCAGAGCAGCCTTTTTCTTTGGTGGAGAGGGGACAATTTGTATCTTCGGGGTCACCGATTCCCCCTCACTTGTATTAGCTCTCTTAGCATAGGCTCTCTTCTCGTGCGCCCGAGAGGTTTGATCGGAACATTCTCTTGTTTACATGGAAAGCCTTTCCATGTCGAAGAGGACTTTCTTCACTTCCATTATTCGGCCAATTACCGGGCCGTATCCCGAGATCCTCCAAATGTTCCATCCTCCTTGAAGGATTTGTTCCTACGTTCTCAGCGAGTCTGCGTAGACAAACTCGGCTCGGTTCACTTTCTTTTCTTCAATGATCGCGGCCATTCACGATCAATTTTGCTTTGGACAGATTGGTCAAAGCCGCCAAATTTGATGTCTATGCATTTGGCAATGATGTCCAACAATTTGTGGTAGTCCTCCTTCAAGACTTGTTAGTCGTGTAGACTATCTTTTTCAAAGACAATCGGTCTTGCCACTTCCTTCCAAGCGGCGGCCAAGTCAACATCGGCGTCATTGATTTACGTGCTCTTCCGCCGGTGAACGAACGGCGGTGTTGTTCGCCAAATCCTTGGCGATGAATGATGAACTCCTTCCCGTGAACAGGAGGATTTGATCCCCTCATCGTGAATCTCGGCGTTCACGTAGAACGCGTGCGACCTCTTCCATATAGGTCATCGGAAACTCCATCATCGAAAATGGTTTTAGCCCAGGCGTTTGAGTTTTTCAGCGATCTTCTTTACGAGGGCGTCATCGGACCCTGTTTGACCATACCCTCGAAATCCACAAAGAGACCCGTGTGGATTTGCTTTCCTAGCTTGACAAAATCATGAGTAGATGCCATTTTTTCAATATTTCACCGAATGAAACTTAGAAGGTGATTTGAAGATTGATAGGGTTTTGAGAGAGTTTTTGCCTTTGCTTCCGAGAGAGAAATGAACAGACTTTTGGTAATGTGTGAGAGAGATGGATGAAAGAGTTTAAATATGGTTCATGAAAGGGCGTGCGGGTGGTTTTGAAATGTGATCGAAATCAACGGCTTAGATTTTGCACGCCGATTAGCATTTAATGTCTCGTATTTAATGCGGCAAGATTTATATCAAATCATAAGCTTGGTGTGCGGCTTTTGCCTACACATCATTATTATCTTTGACGTCATTCTTAAAAACCTTCCCGCTTAGTAAAAACGATTGCGTTTTTGTCACTTTGCTCATAAATGACTTAGCTTGTCCCTCACTTTTGTTTTAACTCTTTTCTTCTCATATGTAAATACTCACTTTTGTCACCTTACTCGTGACATACGATTGTCTTTCCGATACTACGATTTACTCAAATGATTTAAGAGTTCACTCTTTTTTTCCTCTCTTCGTACTTTATTTCTTTCCTTTGAGTTTTACAGTGTCAACTCACCAATTAATCCTAACTCATGCTTGAGTTCTTCAAATCTTGACTCACATAATGGTTTTGTGAATATGTCACCTAACTAGCATTGTCGGTTGAAATATATTCCAAGATGATGTCCTTCTTTTCAACATGATCTCTTATGAAGTGATATCGACATCAATATGTTTTGTTCTTGAGTGCAACACAGGATTTTGAGTGATTGCAATTGCGCTTGTGTTATCACACATGATTGGAATTTCCTTTTCTTCAACTTCATAGTCTCTCGGTGATGTCTCATCCATAGGACTTGGGCACAACAACGCCCGACTATGTATTCTGCTTCACCAGAGGTGGCTATTGAATTTTGCTTTTTGCTAAACCAGAAATTAGCCTATTTCAAGAATTTGACATGTGCACGAGGTGCTCTTCCTGTCAACTCTACATCCAAAGATAGTCGAGTCCGAATAGCCAACTAGTTTGAATCCACCTTCCTTTGGATACCATAAGCCAACTTCTTGGCTTCCTTTCAAATATCTCAAGATCCTCTTGTCTGCAGTCATATGGCTTTCTTTTGGAGCGATTGAAATCTTGCACATACACCTACATCAAAGGTGATGTCCGCCCGCTTCTTTGTGAGATAAAGCAATGATCCAATAAGTGCTCAGATCTTGTTTGATCTACGAGCTTGCCATCCATCCATGTCCATTTTGATGATGTATTCATTGGTATTTTCACGTAAGACTTCTCTTCCATACCAAATTTCTTCATTAAATCTCTGGTGTATTTTGTTTGACTTATGAAGGTTCCATCCTTCACCGTTTCACTTGGAGTCCAAGGAAGAATGTCGGCTCTTCCATCATGCTCATTTCGAATTTGCTTTGCATGAGGTTTGAAAATTTATCACACAAACTCTTTGTTTGTGGATCCAAAAATGATGTCATCCACATATATTTGAACAAGCGATGCTCTTCCTGTCTTGAATTACGAAGAGTGTTCTATCTAATTTTCCTTTTGTGAATCCGTTCCCGATCCAAGAATTGTGACAATGTGTCATACCATGCTCATGCTGGGTGCCTGTTTCAATCCATATAGAGCTTTCTTGAGTTTGTATACCTTATCTCCAAGAATCTTCTCGCTCATATCCTGGAGGTTGTTCAACATATACTTCTTCTTCCAATAAACCATTAAAGAATGCACTCTTTACATCCATTTGATATACAATAAAATTCTTGTGAGTCGCATAGGCAAGAAACATCCTTATAGCTTCCAATCTTGCTACGGGGCAAATGTTTCATCAAAATCTATCACTTCTTCTTGGCAATATCCTTTGGCTACTAATCTTGCTTTGTTTCTTACCACGAACCTTCCTCGTTCATCTTGTTTCTGAACACCCATTTAATGCCAATAACATTTTGATGGGTGGGTCTTTGAACCAATTCCCATACTTTATTTCTTTCAAACTGATTCACTCTTCTTGCATGGCTTGAATCCGTGTGTGTCATCCAATGCTTGTGACACATCTTTAGGCTCTATTTGTGAGATAAAGCATGTGAACATAGCTTTGTTGAGTTATGGATCTTGTTTTGACACCTTCTCTTATATCTCCAATGACTAGTTCTCGTGGATGGTCTCTCGGCCATCTTACATCAAAGTTGGAGTAAGTTAGCTAGATTCATCGTCTTGCAGCTATGTTGCTTTGATCAGCTCTCTCGTCATCACTTAGGCTGCAGATTTTCCAGTTGTTTTTTAGACTCACTATCTCATCTTCATCCGAGTTTATAATTCCAAATTTTCGACTTGAAAGATAGGACTTTTCTGCATGGTTGGTTGATTCACTTATCACCGATTCTTCAATGTCTTCTCCATTTACATTCGGCTCATCAAACACCACATGAATGGATTCCTCTCTGTAACCATAGTCCTCTTGTTGAGTACTCAGAGGCTTTGCTTTCACCGAGTATCCCAAGAAGATACCTTCATCGACTTTAGCATCAAAAGCCTTCAAATTATCTTTGTCATTGTTATGGATGAAGCATTTACATCCAAATATTCTAAAATATGCAACATTTGGTTTTCTCCTGTCCAAATCTCATAGGAGTCTTTGTCACCGTCTGTTTATCATGCATCTATTTTGAGTGTAGCATGTTGTGTTTATTGCTTCACCCAAAATCTTTTAGGTAGCCCCGCTTCGCTAACATGGTCCTTGTCGCTTCTTTTGAGAGTTCTATTCCTTCTTTCTCGCAACTCCATTCTCACGTGGAGTCCTTGCTGAGATAATTCATGACCAATACCATTTTCAATACAATACTGAGTTATTATACCATTTACAAACTCAATTCCTCTGTCAGATCTTATTTTGATAATGGTTTGACTCTTCTCATTTTGAATCCTCTTCATCAGCGTGGTTGTTTCTTGTAGAGTTTCTTTCTTCTTACACATGAATATTGTCCATGTATATCTTGAGTAGTCATCTACTACCACCAAGGTGTATTTCTTCCCACTTATGCTAGCTGGTTCAACTGGACCAAATAGATCCATATGTAGCAGATGCAATATTCTTGTTGAAGATGGACATGTCTTTTCTTTGAATGATGATTTGATTTGTTTTCCCATCTGACATGCATCACATACACTTTCCTTCTTGTATACTGAGTCTGGAAGTCCTTCCACAAGATTACTTCTGGCAAGCTTGTTAATTGTCTTGAAATTCAGGTGACTCGAACAGCTTTGCCACGAACCAACTTGATTCGGGCTGTGCTCTTTTTGCTAGTAGACAAGTGCTTGGTGTTGCATTGACCAATCTACTACATATATGTTCTTTTGTCCGCATACTTGCAACACAACCTCATTGGATTCATGTCCTTGATTTGGCATATTCCCATGTTGAATCCAACATTATAGCCTTTGTCACAGTTGGCTAATACTCAAGTGATTGAATTTGAGTCCTTCAACATATGCAACATCTGTGATTTCTAATCCATTTTTCTTGATGTATCCAATGCCTCTTATTTCTCCCCCGAGCTTCATTTCCTCCAAATATGATTTTTGCTCCTTTGACTTCCTTGAATTTTGACAGATTTTTCTTGTTTCTGTCATATGTCTGGAATGACCACTATCCATGTACCAGGTTCCTTGGCACTCGATTGTTCCTTGAACCTACAAACAAGGAAATTAAGTTTTAGGTACCCATATTTGTCTGGTCCTGAGGGTTAGTATTGTAAGATGATCCAACCAACCTATAGCCAAATGATTTGACTCTAAGGGGTTGCCATCTATCGTGCCATAATCATAATTAATTTTGGCAAATTGCTTGGGGATTCTAGGTTCATACAAATTTGTCTCTTTTGTCTGTATGCCTGTATATGTGTTTTAGCAATTGCCTTCTTTGGGTAGTTGTGATATCTCCGAGTGTAGTGCCTAGGTTCATATGTGTCTTTGATGAAAGCTCTTATACCTTTGGAATGGTCTTTGCTTTGAGTTTCGTGCCTTTGCCATTTGGGCTTATATTCCATAGGTCTTTCCGATAGTTCACGTTATTCCAATCACTTGGCTTGGGTACATTCTACCATTCCTTCATATATATTTCTTTTATAGAACTTCCTGGGGTTTTTGGTAGCTCGTTTTCTTCTTTACATAGTATTTTCTGTTTGAAGTTTGCTTTGAGGAAATCGACCGATTTCTTCTCAAACTGTCCTCTCAAAGACACTCAACTCAATTTTTCCTTTTCCCTTATATCCAAGGCCGTTTGCTTGTGATTGTGCTTTGGAATAAATGTGTGTGCACTATTTGGAGTTTTGGATTTTGAGATACTTCATTACTTGAAGATCCTTTTTCCAAAATCACTTTTGGAGCTTGAAATAGCACAGAGGAATTAAATCCTAAGCCTTGTTTTGTCTCCACATTCTCTTTGACTCATAATAAGATCATCCAATGATTTAGATGCCTTAGTGAATGAGGCAATCACATTTTGAGGTCATTCTCCTCGTTTCTATTGCGCTTATCTCTCGCTTATTAGCTTCGCATTTTCAATACCTTATAATTTCATTTTCATCGACTATTTGACTTAGGATACTCGGCTCCTTAGTCACCGTGAGTTTTGGCATTTAAGCGTCAGCTTTTTCCTCATTTAGAAGTGTGTGTGAGGATTTAATGTGTTCAAAGTCTTTCATCATTTTGCCTAATGAATCATAAAGATCGTGGGTGATGAAGTGTGTGTGTCACACCACTATCACTAGAATGAAAGTGTGATGAGTCGAGTGTACCTCATCTTCTTGGTCGGTTGGTCTTGTTCCTTGGCCATCAAACGGATCAAGGCTTCTTCTTCGAGTCACTTGAGTAGTCGACCACTACTTTTGAATCACCAGTGTCTCTTGACTTGGTCGTCTCGGCCGATCTCTCGGCACTGAACATTGCCTTTTTCTTTTCTTGTCTTCTCTTCTTTCTCTCAAGACCTTTCTTTCTTCTTCATTCTTGTATTTGTTGACTACAGGATATCGGCAATCAATGGCATAGTGACTGGTTGCTAGCCTTCAAGATAGATTTTCAACCTTTTGATCGCCTCTTTCCATTCTTGGATTGTCACCCTTTGATATTCACTTTTGATGCTCTGTTCTCTTGGTTGGCCTATCTTCCCTTGACTTGGAGGAGTCGAGTGTCTTCTCGGAGGATTCGCCCTTGCCTCTTTTGTAGTTCTTATTGAAGAACTTGTTAAACCTTTTAACCATCGGGGCTATTTCCTCCGGGTCAACGACTTCTTTGACCTCACTCTCTTGCCATCCTTAACAATTAGAGCAATTGTTTTGGGTACAAATTGTCTCTTCCTGGTCTTTTCTTCTCACCAAATTCGTAGGCTTTGAGATCCGAGAATAGCTCATGGTTGGATGTCTTGATAGGTCCATGGAATGTCTCGATGCCATGACCTTCATTTCCCATTCAAATTGGGAGACTTTTTTAGAATCTTCATACACATTTCCTTCTCGTGTATATTCTTTTCCAAGTGCGAGATAGCTCGTTGGTAATTTACGTGAACCGAGCATCCGGTTGATCCAAGGTCTCTCCTCTGCGATCATTTTGAAATTCTCAAATTTACGTACAACAACCGATAATTTATTTTCCTTGATTTGCTCCGAGCCTTCACAAATCAATGTTAGCTTGTCCTGCATTTCTTTAGCCGTTTTGCATGATTTGACTTTGTTGAACATAGCTTTGTCCAAGGTTTTGTAAAGAATGTCTTTGGCCACATTGTCGAGGTTATATCTTTTTCTGTCATCATTTGTCCATTCGGCTCTTGGTTTTTCAACCATATCCGTCCAGGGAGCAACATCCTCTTCACCTTCACCGCACTCTCCTTACAACCGTTGTGTTCACTTTTAAAATTTGCAGTGGCCCATCCTCTATCACTATCCACATTTCATCATGTAATGCTGATAGATGAGTCTGCATACGAATTTTCTAATCATCAAATTAGGGGTGTCAATTTGGGTTGGAGTCCGGGTTCGTGTCCGGGTTCGCGAGGTTCGCGTGTCGAAATAAAATGACCGGACCGACACTATTAATTATTCGTGTCGAGAATCTTGAACCGGACCCGACCGCTTATTTCACGCGTAACCCGGACCCGACCCACTTAACCCGTCTAATAAAATTATTTTAATATATATTTAATATTTTTAATCAATAAATTTATTTTTTCGAGAATCATACACTATTCGATCAATAAAAAATATTACAATTTACAACATACAAAAAGAAATGACATAATTGCATAAATAACATAACATACTAATTATATTTTGAGGACAATATTCAAAAAGATATGCATAATAATAACAAATACATAATTAATGAGGTTTTATCATTTGAGTTTTAAAGATATTTCTTATTTGTTGTTTTTTTTCTTACAATTAACTATTTACTTAATTTTTTTTAAATTCACAAACGGGTTAGACGGGTTAAACGGGTCATAGTAGGTTGACCGGACCCGACTGTTTAATTGGCGGTTAGTCGGTCCGACCCAATTTCGACCGGACCCACGAAGCCTGGACCCATACCCATTAATTTCGTGTTAGGTTCGTGTCGGGTTTGCGTGTCGGGTCCTAAATTGACACCCCTACATCAAATTCTTCAATTGTGAACATAGGGATGCGTGTCAAATTTGCTTCCATGATAATAACTTTTGATGGTAAAAGGAGTATAGAAAACTTAAGTGCTAAAAACAGACTTTGAAAAATTTGGAGATCTAGTTCAAGAACTGGTCACGGAAGGCTCAATGAACCAACCGATCTTATACCACTTGTTGGTCCCAAGGGTGTGAGTGTAAGGTTTAGAAGGGGGTTGAATAAACCTTACCAACTTTTCGATTTAGTCCTTTTAAATGTTGAGTTAATACTTCACAGTTGTGTCCTTGGTGACAGACTAATTTAGTTAATCAAGAGAGTTAGTCACTCAATGACTGGCCGAGCGTTGATAGAATAACTCACCGTTAAGACTAAAGACTTAGCTCAACTGTGGTTTGTTTTCGGAAGACTTAACACCCTTAAATTTGGTTTAGTTTTGATTTAATACTAGGTTTTAGCACTTAGAGATTATCAAGTGGATAGCAAATTTATCACAGAGTTAAACAAATAAGATGCGATAATTAAAGTGATGAAATGTAAATGACACGATAAGTTTTTATAGAGGTTCGAAGATGGGGTAATTCTTCTACTCCTCTCTTTTCCAACTCCCCGAGGAATCCACTAAGTATTGATCGAGATACGAGTGGTAATGTAGTCCGGATACAAGTCTTGATCACACAAATGACTTGATCCTTTGGGGACTCGATGCCCGGAGATGCCTTGGTCACGCACCGGCTTCTCGTGCGACTCGAACTTCTTCTTCACAGGGCGTGCCGCTTGCTACTACGGCCACTTGCTCAAGCTCCTTGGATTTGATCACGAAGCCCTCCAAAACTTGAGACTGGTTCGACCTTGAACCTTCCTACAATCCTCCGTGGAATGTAGACCCTTGATTCTTCAAAACTTTCCTCTTCAACCGATTGAAGCTATCTTTCCTTCACGGTGAGTGTTGGATTGATTTTCTTCGTAATGTAGGCTTGAGGATTGATCTTGAATGATTTGAGAATATCTTAGGTTACTGATTCAAATGTTTGCTTGAATGTTCGTGGTTGATTTTTTTCTCTCGAGTCATTCCTCGGCCTTTTATAGTGATCTTTCAAAAATCGCCTTGAAGAGATAGGCTTATTTTTGAAAGTCACTTGTGGTCGTTGGCTTGTCTTGTTGCGATTCTTGAAATTGTCACTTCCTCGTATGAATTGTTCTTGACTTTTTCGAGTTCGACATGGTGCGGTGCTTCTCATTCGTTTATTCCTTTTGTACGCTTGCGGGATCGAGCACTTCAAGAAAGGTAGTATGGAGGTATTACTTGTTTAAGTAATTCTCTTGATTTACGTAACGGATCTCTTTCGATTGTCTTGTCTTGACCGCATTTTCTTAACATCCCCAGTGACTTTGAGTCGACTTCCAATCATTTGATGACTCTTCTCACTTCAACCTTGAGACTTGGTCATCTTGAGTTAACTTGATCGATACTTCACTCGATTGCATCTCACCGCACCTTGATCGAGTTCTGTCTTATCGTCTTTGCCATACTCAAATGCCTTTTCGCAATGAGTCTTCCTTCTAGTCTCCGATTGTCTTCTTACATGTTTAGGCATAGTGACTTAACTCACTTGACCAGCCTATCTATTACAATGCGATTTACAACAAAAATGGGGTGCCAACTTCCTATTCTAAGTTTTACATGGCATTCATCAAAATCTACAAAATGATTTCCCAACAATGGTGAGACAATCGAATCACTGTTGTGGTTGTTTCTCCACATGTAGAGAGGCTACGAGGGTGTCGGCGGCGAAATGGTCTGCTACCCTTAATCCTTGGAAACGAGGGCCAGCAAAGAGAATGATGAAGACGATGTAATCATGTACTCTCCATTGTATCCAGGACATCCAAAATCGTGAATGCAGAGTGGAGAAAATGGAAGGCGAGCATATCCGAGTGCGGTTTGGAAGTCCGAGTTCATTGCTGAGAGAAGAAGAACTCTTCGAGTTTCTTGAGGTGGACACGATCTTTGCAAGCCCGTGACGAGATAATTGCATCAATATACTGCAGATTCGAAAAGAAAACAAACGGGCTAGAGCAAGCTGAGGACACAGAGGCACGTGAGAAGGCCAAAGATCGCCTCTCACCGGCACCACCGATCATACACACCCTCACCTTGACGTCCTATCGAGAAAGTGATGAGGATCTAGACCCTGTTGCTCCACGGAAAGAATTACAAATGCAAAGAAGCAATGCAAGAATCGAGAATCCTTCATGAGCAAAGAATGATGGAGGGACCAGGAGAGTCCTCCAAATCCCAGGAGATAGATCCTATGGGAGTGGTGCGAAGATATTGCCACTTGTTGTCGCCGCCACCACTTCCCAGCTCATTCGGAGGATGGTGTTAAAGGAACTGCGATGAAAACGGGATTATGGGGACCCCGGTCGAGCCATCCCCTAATGAAGGTGTCTCACCACCTGCCCCAATGGTTGAATACTCGGTGGGAGCAGTGAGTCCGGAGACGAGTGACCCCATTCAAGTCACTCGGTGGTGTGCCGGTGAGAAACTCCCTCCACCGCGGCAAAGTCGGAAGATCTTTGCGGTGACTCCATAATGAATCTCGGAGGCGAAGTGGAGAAGGAACAACCACAAAATACACAAACGAGTTGTCATCAACGAGGCTCGGACGATTGAGACTGTCTCGGTAGAGTGCCAAGCGCTCTGCAGGCTAGCTAATGACGCCGTCGATGCGGTCGAGACACATGAAGGAACTACCCTGGGAGTTAACACTGGGGCGATGAAAGTGCAATCCATGGAGCCGAGACTCCATTGGATGCCACCTCGAAAGACCCCAAGACAAAATTGTCATCATTTGTCGAAAGGGATGTCAAGGCCTCGCCGCGCTTGAGATCGCAGGAGGTAATGAAGGCCAACGGAGGTTGAGACTTCCCGGTAGAGAAACAGAAGCACGAACATCCTCCCCGCTATCATTGATCCATCGAGAAAAGGAGATAAGTGTTCTTCACGATTCCCAGGATAATCTGATGTAACCTTTACGTGATCGGAAGGAGACGATGAAGTTGAGTCATCTCCTTGATCGATCCAAAAGACTCACCGAGGATGTTCCAACCACGAGTAAGTCGACCTCAAGACTACTCGCCAAACATTCAACTTTGATGATGAGCCACCCATGGAAATCTCATCATCGTCCGATGACGCTTTCGATAAGGCCGAGGACGATCAACTCCCCTCAAGAATCGGCTAAAGATCGTGAGCGCTTCCCGGACTGATCCTCGTTATTCCATCGACACCATTGTTCGGTGACTATGACTTTGACGTTGCTTGGCCGTCACCAAACAGGTGACAAATCGAAGTTCGGGGCGTGTTCAAAGCCTTATTTGCTGAGATAGAAAAAATGGAGAGGCACCAGGCCTCACTGGACATGAGGTTGGATAACAGGGACGCCAACATTACTGGCGATTTGAGAGGCATAATAGTCGGGGATCCGGGAGTGGTGGCAATGAACAAACAATGCATGTGGAACAAGCTCGATATTTCAGGACATTGTTCAACAAGTTGTTAGTCCGGCGGGCCGAGAATGCTGATGCAAAGACAAAATTGCAAGAGCACATTGAACAAATGCGTGAATCTCATACTACAGAGATAAAGTTGTTGCGTGAACATAATAAGAACGAGCTCCTGCGCGTGGAAGAGAATATGGATCGAAAATTCGGTCTCTCATGGCCGAGATGAAGTTGGTAGCAAACAATCAACGCCACCCGCTCCGAGTTCCGTGCGGCATACTCCGCAGCAGATTGACGAGAACTCTCGGCTATCAACAGCACTAGACTTATTGCTTGCTAGCTTGTTTCCATGGGTTTTTTTCTCCTTTGATGATGCCAAAAAGGGGAAGAGGAATACCTAAAAAGCGAAAGGGATCCTCGTCGAAGGAAGAAGCGATTGTGAAAAGGAAAGACAAATGAGGAAGTAATAAGAGAGAAGAAATGGAAGTCTGTTGAGGGGAAGGTTCGAAAGATGTGACCTTCATGATTGCTAAAACCCCCAACAAGGTCTTGTCCAAACCGATATCATCAAAGAAACTCAAGTAACTCGCCACTCCAACACTCTGCAGCACATGGCCGAAAAGAGAAAGCGATTGAAGCGAGGGATGAAGGAAGTGGAAGTAAATATGAATGCCCGAGTTATGGATATTCGAAACAACATGGAGGCATTCCAACGACGAGAGACACCTATGCCATTTCGGATGCCGAACAGAGCCAATATCTTGATGAATTCAAGACGCTGATCCAAGGTTATTTCGCAAACATGTCCATGGCTCGAAGCACGGGATTTATCTTGGGAAAAAGGTCTCAAACTATGTGAAGAAGGCGACAGCACAAACTATCGCGATCACTCTGTGGTCACTCACTTGGGAAAAAAAGGCCCCAAGATAATACACGCCCGGAGGCGGAGGAAGAAGCGATGGTGGAGGAAGAGGTTTGAGACCTAGATCTCGCCCAAAAACATTGAGTACATAGATCCGGGCAAGAAAGGAGGGATCTATTGGGCTGGATTTGACGAAATAGCCAACCTGCAAGTGGCTAAGAATAATGTTGAGTATGTGATGAGAATTGAAGAGGAAAATAAGAGACAAACTCAGCTATGGGAGGAAAGACAAGAAAGACTGAGAAGAGATGAAGCTACCGGAAGGGCGTATGAAAAGAAGAAGTCGGTGAAGATGAGAAAAAAAGAAGAAGGTCGAAAGATGAAAGAAGGAGGCGTGAAGGAGATGAAGTGTTGTTGTCCACCCCTTGTATTTTACTATGTAAATACATTTTTATGTAAGTCTTCGTACATTGAATAAAATTGTACAATTTCTATACTTGTGGAGATATAGAACAACATGGTTACTTTAAGGTCCATTTAAACTCGATATATTTTCTTTTGATTCAAGCTCGATACACTCATGAAAAAAATGCCTATGTAAAGAACAAGAATGTTATGATCAATAAAAGATCGATTCTAAGCATACATTCTCAGATTCTACATTTGCTGTATGTATCTTTCTTTGTTTAATTATTGATGTATGTTTTAAGTTTTGGCATCATCAAAAAGGGGGGAAATTGTTGGGAAATTATTTTGTAGATTTTGATGAATGCCATGTAAAACTTAGAATAGGAAGTTGGCACCCCATTTTTGTTGTAAATTGCATTGTAATAGATAGGGCTGGGTCGAGCCGAGTTAAGTCGGCTATGCCCGAACATGCAAGAAGACAACCGGAGACTAGAAGGAAGACTCTGTTTGTGAGGCGGTGAGTATGGCAAAGAAGAGAAGATAGGAACTTGATCAAGGAGCAGTGAGATGGTGAGTGAAGTATCGATCAAGTCAACTCAAGATAGACAAGTCTCAAGTTGAAGTGACAAGAGTCACCCAATGATTGGAAGTCGACTCGAAGTCGCCTGGGAAGTCAAGGAAATGCGATCAAGTCGAGATAATCTGAAAGAGATCCGTTGCACGTAAATCAAGAGAATTACTTAAACAAGTAATATTCCCATATCTTGTCTTTCTTGAAGTGCTCGATCCCGAGAAGCGTGCAAGAGGAATAAACCAATGGGAAGCACTTGCACTGTGTGTCGAACTCGAAAAAGTCAAGAATCATTCATACGAGGAAGTGGCAATTCCAAGGATCGCAACAAGACAAGCCAACGACCACAAGTGACTTTCAAAAATAAGCATATCTCTTCAACGGGCGATTTTTGAAAGATCACTATAAAAGGCCGAGAATCACTCGAGAGAAGGTTACACAACCAAAAACATTCAAGAAAACATTTGAACTGTAACCAAAAATATTCTCAAGTCATTCAAGATCAACCCTCAAGCCTACATTACGAAGGAAATCAATCCAACACTCACCGTGAAGGAAAGATAACTTCAATTAGTTGAAGAGGAAATTTTGAAGAATCAAGGGTCTACATTCCACGGAGGATTGTAGGAAGGTTCAAGGTCGAACCGGTCTCAAGTTTTTGGAGGGCTTGGTGATCAAATCCAAGAAGCTTGAGCAAGTGGGTTGTAGTAGCAAGGGAGCTGCCCTGTGAAGAAGCTGAGTCGTACGAGAAGCCAGCTGTGTGACCAAGGCATCTCTAGACCGAGTCCCAAAGGATCAAGTCGATTGTGTGATCAAGACTTGTATCGGATTGTTAACCACTCGTATATTGATCAATACTCGATGAGATTCCTCCACGAGTTGGAGAAGAGAGGAGTAGAAAAATTACCCCATCTTCGAACCTCTATAAAAACTTATTGTGTCATTTACATTTCAAGATTTTTTAATTTCTCGCATCTTATTTTTATATCTCACGATAAATTTGCTATCCAATTGATAATCAATCGAGTGCTAAAATCAAGTATTAAAACTAACTTAACCAAATTCAAGGGTGTTAAGTCTTCCATTAAAACAAATCACAATCGAGTTAAGTCCTTAATCAAAACAAAGTTATTCTATCAACTCGATCCAGTCCGTTGAGTGACTAACTCTGTTTGATTAACTAACTTAGCTGTCCATCAAGGACACATTGTGAAGTATTAACTCGAATATTTAAAAGGACTAATTTGAAAAGTTGGTAAGGTTTATTCAAACCCCCCTTCTAAACCTTAAACTCACACCCTTGGGACCTACAAATCATCCAGGACTAATCCATTTAAAGTGGCAATAATAGATAACATATCGGTGAATTGAGACTTGGGGCTTCCTATGGTGATTGGGAGATCAAAAAGGAGATATTTAAATTTGTTGTGAATAATGTTGAGAAAAAGAATTAATAGTCGAGCAACAAGTTTCTTTCAAAGAAATAAAGAGGTTCTTATCAAAGCGATCCTTAATGCCCTACCCACCTATGTGATGGCCTGTTTCAAAAGCCGCTTCGGTTTGCAAGGAGATATGTCGAATATTTCTAAATTTTGGTGGGGAGACAATGTCAGTGGGAGGGAGAAAAATATCATGGATTGCATGGGATAAGGTTACTAAGCTTTAAGGAAGGTGGATTGGGGTTCCAAGATATCATTCCATTCAATGATGCTCTCCTTGCAAAGCAATCAGTGGAGATTGATTACACATCCAAATCTCTTTGAGCAAGCAAGGTGTCGAGAGCAAAGTACTACCCCCATGGTGGATTGTTAGCTTGTGAGCCTAAAGGAGGGGACTCATGGATGTGGAAGTGTTGGATGAAAGTGAAATCAACACTGCAGCTGGGACTGAGATATAAGGTGGGAGATGGTCGGTCTGTTAGAGTTTGGGACACTCCTTGGATACCCAAACCTCCAACCTTCAAGCCTTCAGGTATTAACAGAGCTGCGTGTGATAAAGTGTGGGCCTGGGAGTTCTTTTCAGAGAATCGAATGGAGTGGAATCAGAAAGCCTTAAGGTTGCATTTTTGTCCTGAAGATGTGCAATCAATTCTACTAATCCCAATTGATCAAGATGGAGGGCCTGACAGACTTGTTTGGCATTGGGATGGTAAAGGTGAATATTCAGTTAAAACTGCATACCAACAAGGAATTCGTGCAAAGATGATAGGTGAAGATAAACCGGAATCTAGCAAGGGCAACAAAGAGGACAGCTCAACATGGAGAAAGTGCTGGAAGTTGGATGTAAAAATAAGTCAAACATTTTGTGTGGAGGGTGATTACAAATAGCTTGCCAACTGCTGCAAAGCTAAAAAGAAGAGGAGTTGATTTGGATGATCGTTGTCAGCTGTGTGGGGAAGAGGTTGAAACAGAGGAACACATTTTTTTCAATGTGAGCGTGCTAAAAGAGTGTGGAAAATTGCACCTGTCAATTGGTTTGATACCCAACAGGTTTCCTTTCAAATGAAACAGTGGTGGCATCAGGTTTGTGACATTAAGGAAAAGGCATTTGCAAAAGATCGCATCCAACTTTCAGTCTACTTACTTTGGTGGCTGTGGAAAACAAGGAACATATGGATTTTTCAAAAGGAAAAGTGGCCAGAGGTGGATATTGTGCAGAAGGCTTTGCAAGAATGGCAAGAATTTTGTAACATTAGCTGCAACAAGAGAAAGATGGAGCACTCACGGAATCATGAAAGAAATGAAATGGACAGTCAGACCATTAATGCTTCCTCAGTAGGATTAACTTCTATGTTAATCAGTGCTGTGAGTATTGAGGGGACTAAAGCAGGAATTGGTGGGATAATTCGAGATGATCAGGGAGGACTTATCAGAGCATGGGCATCTTCTAGGGATATTAATGATCCAGTGGAAGTTGTTCTTATTGGCATTCGATATGGACTCGTTTTGGCTTCGAAGTTGAAAATTCAGAGAATTAACATTCAACTAGATGATGAGGGTATTTTAAGCAATCTCAACAGCAAAAAATCCCATGGAGGGTGAGAGAGCCAAAATAGCCGAAGACATCTCTTTGATTAGTTATTTGTTCGAAAATGTTTTGTTTTGTGAACAAAATGGCGAAAGCAAAGTCTATTGTAATAGACTAGCGCAATTAGCTTTGGATAGTGACGTTGATTTGAATTGGGTTGACCAATTCCCTATTTGGCTCGTTTGTTAGTCAAATAGTTGTTAGCCAGTTGGCTACGTTGTAAGTTGTCGATTGTCCTTTTGAGTTAGTTATATATAAAACTATCGTTTGAAAAAAAAAATCAGGTGAATTGAGACAATCTCACCACTTAGGGAGAACATCTCAAAAAAATTACGCTCTTCTAACAGGCGTAAACATTTCGTCCTTAGTCGAGCTACACACATGTTAATCAACCCATCTATATTGCACTTGACCTTCTGAAACCACATGTTTCAAATGCTCTTGCATCTAGACAAAAGATTAACAAGCTCTTAGACTTTATTCTTAGTCATTCCACTCATCTTTTCCTTCGCAACAACTATCCACTTCGGGCATCAAGTAAAGTCACATATTCTATTGACTCATCAACATCCACAAAAGTAATTGTGAAGGATACCCAATCAATCGCATATAGATGATGGGGAATATTTTATATTCACTCCTTTTAACTCGTCGAATTTGAGAATCCTGTGAGACACTAGCTCCCACTGACTTAGTGTCGCTCCCACTATCCCAACGATTACTACATGAGTACAAAATACATCCTCGCTAGAGAAACGAGCGCCTCCTAAGGATCTTGCAACTCGCATAGTTTCAAGATTTCTTATGACTTCACATGTGCTCAAGAAATCTCTTTGAAGGGAAACCTAAATCGTGCGACTTGATTCTCCACTTGAGAACACATATTCTCGAACTTACATAGGCACAAACCCACTAATTTGGGCTTGTTACCAAACTAAAGCTCATACAGGGTTGGAGACACATATTTTTATGATGTAGGCGAAAGAACAAACACACAAATCAATTTGCGCCATCATAAATCTAACCATTTTGAAGTGATTGTCCCTTCTTCATGAGCTCATATAGCAAAGTATTTAGAACCACCATTCAACTTGCAACTTTATTTCCTTCAATTGTGTATCCAAACTAATTAGACACACTATTTTCGCTCCCTATTAGTACATCTTCATCTGTTAAGAATCGCTCAAAGCAATTTGGCGCTTCTAACTGATGAGAGTGAGAATGTACTAACTTAGCGTAAATAGCAATGAAAGAAAATATAATGTGTTAATTTGTGCCTTCCACTCATAAGTCTGCACTCAATTTAGTGGGCTTAGCTTTATAGGAAAAGTAGTCATCTTACATTCTTCCAGCAGGCTTATCCCGCTTGAAAAAAAATAAAGCCGAGGGAGATTGACCTTAGCGAGTTAGACAATAAAGCCTCCTCGAGCTAATACAGTCGTCCTCCTAACCTCACATTCCACAATATCTTTAGAAGATCTAAAAGAAATACTATCTAAAGCCAAGCATCGCAAAGAAAAATAGATAAGTCTTCTCACTCAACAATATCTTACAAGTGCATTTATCCAAGTAAGACTATATCGGCACATCAAGTTGCTCACACCAACTGTTGAGCTTGAGGCGACTCTTTTTAGCCTCCTCTTGTTCGCTCTATAGCTGCACAACTCGATAATAGTCATACACATTTGCTCAATCTCAAAACCACATGCTAAGTCAACCAATATCTACAATCCACCCATGGAGAGATTTGGAAATATTAGCGAAAAAATAAGAGAGCAAATAAATAGTCAAACTTCATCTCAATACAACTATGAGCGAAGTTACCAATCTCATAAGTGCTTAATATTTGTTGATACTTAATTGCCTCATTTAATAAGGTGACACGACTTATTGTCACTTTATGGATCAATTTATAGTTCTAGTTTTAGCCTTTGCTCTCGTCAAGCTACATTATGTTTGTTCCAACATTTACCCGAGTTGGTTTATGTCGTTCAACATAAGCGACAAGTGCATTAACTTGTGTATTTCTTAACTTTTGTATAATTAACCTCTAGATATGCGATTTTCATTAATAATATACACAAGTAACTAACATCCTTAATTCAACTCAAATAGCGAATTTGGATAACTAGAGTTTTTACTTTGGAGTAAGCTCATATTCCAAAAATAGAGCTTAAACTATATTATTAAATTTGCAGCTTAAACAAATTAAAGCACAAAAATAATTCTTGATCCATAAGTATATCATCGACATCTCAATTGCGATTATTTCGAGCAATTAAGTTCTCACATTTGCGGCTTAAACAAATAAAGCACAAATACTTTCTTTAATCCACAAAAATATGGTTCGCGTCTAAGTCGCGACAATACTAGATATTTTGTCTATTTTCATGCTAAATTGGCTAAACAAAATTGGTGAGTTTGGTCTAAAAACACATTTCAACAAATTGCGCAAACAATTAGGTACTGATCTAAAAAATTTATTTTGGATCCAAGTAATATTTATTATTTTCTTCAATTCAATGAGATCGAAAATTTGCGACCAAGGATAGTAATCATCTCCCACATCAAATTGAAGATCATAATAAAAATTACTCGATCCATGAATAAAATTGTCAAAGTCCATAAATACATCATGCATGCATCCATGCGATATAAGTAATTACAAAAAAAAATATCCCCCATGGGCGACATTGACATATAGTGCATCATATGGAGATAATTTAGACTTATGGTGGTAATACAAAAAATATCCTCGTAAAGTTGATGTTACATAGCCTCCAAAAATCGACCCAATAAATACATGTCTCGAAAAAAAAAATAAGAAAATACATATTTTCAAGGCCTACTACATCAATCTAGAAAAAGTAAAAAAAAATCAATGAGGATACCAAATTACCATCATTGTCAAAAATTAACTCCTACAAATAATATTAATATAAAATAGTAAACATTTAAATACATGAGCACCCATATGTCAATGTCCATCATTCCCAACATATGATAATTCATATCACATCAACAAAATTAATTGCAACACAAAAAAAATTGCATACACATAAGCAATTAATAAATGATTCAACTCATAAATTAAAAATCACATAGATTATTTTTGCATGCACCTCAATGCGCAGACATATAATTTTTTTACGCACCTTATGCGAAAAAAAAATTTCATGCACCAATGTGCAAAAAAAATTTCCCATGCATCACAATGCACAAAAAAAATATTAATGTGTTGCAAACATCTTAATGCGCAAAAATAATTTTTCTTTCATGCAACTAATGCGAAAGAGAAAAAAATATCATTACTACATATGTACAATAAACAATTATTCATGCATCATATTGCACAATAATAAGTTTGCAAGCATTCTCATGCGCAAAAATAAATTTTGCAAGCACTAAATTGCGCAAAATATTTTTACATGCATTAATATTATAACAAAAAGAAATGCACAAAAAATAATTTTGCAAGCGTCCCAACGCGCAAAACAAATACTTGTTATTCAGTTTCTACATAAATAGAAAACATGCTGGGATAATAATAAGAAATCATCTTAGCCCAATGGTGGACATTAATACAATAAAACAAAAAGTCTTATCTAAAAAAAAAAACAAAAAGTCTTGAGTTCTAATCAATGTTAGACCAACAATCCAACATTTTCTTTATAGCAAAGAGGATATACTACATTACTATTTAGGCACTACTCAGCGCCCCATGTGGCGTCCAAATAAATGACACGTCAATTGCCCGCGTGGCAGCTGCGTGCGCCATGTCAGCGCCTAGAAGGTCAATCAGCAGTCGTCACATTGGTGCCACGTGGCTGGTTATTAGAAAAAAAAATAATAAAAACTTAAAAAGCAACATGACATCATCGCTGAAAAATGCTTTGCAGGCGCGTTTTTCAAGGCCAATTTTTGTTTTAACTCAAAACTTTGAATCTCCATAATTTATTCGTTTCAAATCCGTTTTTCATGTAGAAATAAGAAACTGCCAAACCCTTTCTCTCTCTATTTTTTTCCTCCTCATTCTCTCTACAAACCCTACAACTTAAACCCCTCCCCCTCCCTCCCACTTCCCAAATGCCACCCCCCCCCTTCCCCCCCCCCCCTCCCCTCCCTTCTCCTAATCCTTCTCCCCTTATCCCCTCCCCTCCCCAACCATGTTTTATGGTGGAAGCCAATGAAGGCATATCTCTTGTGTTATTCGGAGGTGATCGGATTTCCCGATCGAGAGTAGAGGCAAGTCAGAGGTCGGAGCTACAAAGAGGAGAGTTGGAGCCGGGTAGGTGATGGACTGCGGTTGAAGATCGGGTGGGGAGAGGCATTTTTCTGTTTTTCGATTTTTTCTGGTTTTTTTTTAGTCTTTATTTTACCGATTGATTTGCGAATCTCGTAGGCGGTCGATAATTTACAGTATTTGTGCGGTGATGTAGCTCGTGCCCGGATTTGTTCGAGTTGGGTAGTCTCCCTTGAGGAGTGCCTTAGTCCTCCTTTCGGAGGTGGTTTAGTTTCCTTGTTTTGTGTTTTTCAGTTGTTTTTTTGTTTTGCTCCCTCGATTTACGGTAGTTATACCTCTCGTACGGAGTTCTCCCCTTGACATGTATCAATGTATGTATGTTCAAGGTGGCCATTTTGCCAGTTGGCAGTGTACGTTTTGTTGAGTTATGAATATATTTCTACCGTTTCGGGAAAAAAACAAATCCGTTTTTCATGCATAATATATCAAATTATTCGTCTTTTCGAGATCTACAATTTGACACCAATACTGCATATATAAAAATGGAAAAACATATTCGAATTCTTTTTTTTAAATAAAAATCAAATCCCACATGTGTGTCATCAAACTCAAGCACATCAAATAGGCGAGAACGAGCCCTAATGGCTCTGATACCACTGTTAGCAAATATGGGTCGAAACATAAATCAAATATTTGCACATAAAGATGGATCGAGTATACCTATTTGCAGCGGAATCATCGATCCACATAGTCAGGATTGAGCCCGTCTTCAAACCTCCTTTTGATCCATGATTAAGCCATCTACAAGCCTTTCTCGGTCGAACCACGAACAACGAACGAATCACGTAGATTGATTGAACCACGAACAAGATCACGAACCGCCTTTCTCGTTGGTGTAAATAATTACTAGAATTATTTACTTGGATGTGCACGCCTTAAACCTTTGGAGACTTTGGTGATACTCCAAGAAGAAAACCGTAGAGAGAAATTTTAGGAGAGATATTATTCTTCCTATGTAAGGGGACGATTGTTTCAATTAGTCTCATATTGTAGGGAGGGATATCAATATAAATATATCTCAATCTCATATCTCAGTTAGAGTCCTAATGGGAAACCTCGTCTAAATAGGACTCCATATTATCTCAAATATGGATACAACCTAATTGCACCCAATATTCCCGAATTGCTCGGAAGTTCTGGATAGACTTTTGGAGGACGATACTTTACGTGCTCTACTATTGGAGAAAGGCAGTCCAGAGGAACGAAGAATGAAAAGGATGCGATATATGGAACTGAAGGCGGACGTGATGAAGGCATTTAACAAAGACATAGCTGAACATAACTGGGCTGGCTTCTCGTCGTTTTCATCCCGTTCAGCTTCTCCAAAGGGTAGTTAGTGTGTTGCATAAGGTTAGAAAACGGTAGCCAGTGGATGCCATGCAGTCTTCTTATTTAACATTAATTTGGATTCCTGAAAGGGCTTTCAGTTTACAAACATAATGTTTGGGGATAATTACAAAAAAAAAAAAATCAGAGGTTTGGGCGAATTACAAAAGTATCTAGAGATGTTTCAAAATTACAGAAAGCACCATTAGGTTTGATTATGTCATAAATTTAAGGGGTAACTGTAATATTTCTATAGATATCAGGGGGGTTGAAATGTTTATTTATGAAGGGGGAAATCTCAAGGGTTTTTTTGTAATTTTCAAAAATTTATGGAGTTTTTTGTAATTAGCCGAAACCTCAGGAGTTTGTTTTTTTTTTAATTATCCCTAATGTTTATATGCTTCTTGGTGATGTACAAGTGTTAGCAAGAATCTACTGTTCCAAGAACTGAGTGCCTGTATAACAGTGTATGTTTGAATTTTTGGGTGAAGAAAAAAGAAAAAAAAAAGGGAAAAGAAAAAGGAAAAAAAGAAAAGTAATGTTGTTTTTAAAAGTTTACAAAAATAGTTTCTGCTGTATGAGAATAACCCTGCAAATCAGTTGCCAAATTTGAACTTAACTATAGGAGTATGGTGAAATTGGTCCATAAAATCACTCTATATCTTTAAAATTCGAATCTTCCGCCAAAAATTGGGGATGTATGGATGTGTTTCCAAGTCCAATTTTCAGTTTCTAGTATTGGAAAATGAATTTTCAAACTTTATTGGTTTTCGTGTGAGAATTGAAAATATTTTTGGTTTTTTGTCTGAATTTCTATTTAGAAATGAAAACATGTTTGGTTAAGTATTTTTTATATAGATTTGCGTGATTGTAGTGTATTTTTGACATCGATTTGCGTGATTGTAGTGTATTTTCACATAGAATTGCGTGATTATGGTGAATACTTGTTTGGTTGTATTTTCAAAAGAATTTTTCCATAAAAAATGAAAACTGAAAATGACTTCATTTCTATTGAGAATTTCTTAAACAAACATAAATTCATTTTTTGGAATAGTTGGAAATTGGAAAATTGCATTTGAAAACAACTCCATACATACCCTTAAGGTTCTAACCAATTTTCAGTCAAATGTTGGGGTTTTCTCCAACACGTCAACAACTACATCAGCAAAAATTTCTATTTTTTGGCTCAAGATTAAAAAATTCCCATTTTTTTCATTTCATATGAAACTCATGTGAGATTTCTCGGTCAATTTTGAAATTTTCATTAAATTAGAGTGTATTAGAGATACGGGTTCATTTTGCCATATGGAATTTAAGCATCAATTTTGCCACAATTTTCCCACACCAACTAAAATTGCAATTTAAGCTTTAGTCTTGACTCTTGAGAGGCCAGAAGGAAATGGGACCTAGCCAAAATTAGATTGTCTTGTTTGTTCCTTCTCCTAAACTCTTATCTGAGATAAACTTAAGTTACCCCTAATTGAGTTAGGAATGGGCATTTCAGCTTTGCCTGTTCAAAATCTTGAAACTTAGTAGTGAACATTTCTATGGGCTAAAAGAATTAAAGATGGTTATTTCAAGAACACTTTTAAAATGTTTTTTTCTTAATGTCTTTGCATGTACACTTCTTCTAATTTATCAATTTGGGGAAGAATACCATTCATGGGTGGTGTTCCTTGAGCATGAACATGTTGAAAGTCGAACCGACGATTCGGCTAAGAGGATGTTTGGCGGAGCTTATTTAAAAAAAAATTGCATCTTATAGGATGTTTCTTTTTTAAGACTTTATCTTATAAGATGTTTTAAAAACTTATAAGATGATAAATCTTTCTTTGAAAATAAGATAATGAAGTGTTTGGATAAAAAAAATATAATCGCGTTTTTTAGATGTTACTTAATGGCAATTTAGTAATTAAAATGATCTTGTAAGGAGTCCTATTAAAACCAAGGAATATAGGCCCACCCACCATCCACACCAGAATAAAAAGAGTTTTCCGAAAAAACATACTAGTGGAGGAAGACCTCCTAGGGATAAGAGACACAAGGCTAAAGAAAGAGCCAAAAAAGAATCTTTTGGCTATAATCCTACATAATCTCGAATGTTATTGGTTCCAGTACATAGACCGAATAATAGATTCATAACTAAATGAAGCTGTTAAAATAAAATCTTGCTTTGAAAAAAAAAGTTGAGGTAGAAAAATCACTCTCTCTCAATTGAAACACTGGGAAAAAGTGCTGCATCGTATTCATAACATACTGACTGCTTACTTGTGTACTAAAGATGGAACACAAGCTATTGATGAAATATTTAACCCTCGTAGTGTGTTTATGAAACAACTAGCTGACAAATAATATTCTTGCCAGCTTGTGACACACACATCATGCCAAGATCAAATATGCCATCACAGTGTAAGTCCGTGTGTGTGTGCGCGCGCACATGAGACGTTCAAACAGCTAAGAGGTTGCATTAGCAATCCTCAATAATCATAAGCCCCAAAATGAAAGAATAAACCAGCAAAGACTACTATTCAAGGCAAAGAAGTGCATAAATTGTTATCACAGTGGATGCAAGTTCCCATATGCTTTGTTGTCATAAATGTTAGCTTAACATTGAAGTAATACGATATTTACACAGAAGCACTTTGGTTAAGAGAAAAACACCGTGGTTGAAGAACGGTGCTTTTCCTTCCATCTTCAACTTTTCCCATTGCAGCAATGGACAGCATCACTATTCGTTCCATTGTAATTCAAATTTACCCGATTCAATCCCCATATGCGTATAGTACGATCGTCACTTGCTGAAGCGAGCATATGCGGATTAGCTGGATTCCAGCTAACACAGTTTACAGCCCCAGTATGTCCAGCCAAAGTCAAAACCAGCTCTCCTGAAAGTCTATGCCATATGTAAACCTATAGGAATAGCATCAAACCCTTAGTAAACTAATTTCTTTCAACAAGACAAGGCAGGAATTGGCAATTCAATACCATAACAAAGACAGTTGTAAACCAAATGGAGACAATAAGTTGACTTAAAAATTCTTTAACAACAAAGTAACCATTGATCATATAAGAATTATTAAATTGAATTGCATAAGCGTTCCTGCTACCTCCCTTAGAGGAAATCACTCAAACTAAGTAACAGCGTGTTTTTATTTGAAGGAGGATCAAAAATCGTAAGCTCACTGATTTGATTTTTTTCACTAACAATGAATTTTTACGTTTTTTTTTAAATGTAAACATTCGGCCCTTTTAATCACTATTTGAGTATTTCACTATTTTTTTTTTTTTTTTTTGAGAAAGAGTATTTCACTATTTGGGTTGTCATGTTTATGGAGAAACAAGGATAAGAACCAGTAGATATATTATGCCTGCCCAAAATTTTATCGGATAAATGGATATTTATTTTGATGTTAATAAACTTGTGTTTATTTAGTTTCCCTTAATTATGTTGTTTCAAGTCCGTAAAGTGAAAACTTGATTCCAATAAAGCATTATGAAACTCTTCGCGTTGTGTCAGAGTCCTGGGTAAAAGAAATTCCACTTTTCAATTCCTGCCAAAATTATTGCACCATTTCCAGTAGCGCGCACAAATTATGAGGATCAAATGAGTAAAACAATCATGAGCCTAACATGCATCTAGGAAGTCTGACATATGAATTTCTTCGGGGATCTTCAAGTCACATTATTTATCATGCCATAAGGAAATAAGATAAATGCCACTGGACCATAAACTTACAACAAGACTGCTAAATAACAACCTTACAATTCCCTCATTTGGTTCTAACTACAAATGACCGTGTATGGTTGCAACACATTACTCAATATGTTATCATAGAGAATTGGAATAAGCCAATGCATGATTAATTTAATTTTAAGACATGGGTATCCAAACATGGAAAGGAAGGGTTGGATGATAAAAAACTTCATAAATGACATTGTTACAGGCTACAGTAATATGTTATCACGGTCCCTAAATTCATCAAATGATTATAGTTAGTAAACTTTTGGAGAAAACCACAATTATCTCAGTTTTGGTTTGAGAACATTATGGGAAGTTCTGTGATGTGCTCCACAAAATGCGAGACTAAGAGCATTCTAATTGGCTGCAGCTATCGATATTGATCAACAGAAAAGAGAACCAAAATAGAAGGAACACAAAAGATATGCTGAAGCTAAATAAAATACTCATGATAAAGAGCAGAAGAACAAGATCACCTGTGAGTCCTCACTTCCACTGGCAATAAAGGATTGTTCTAGTCCACCAAAACAAGACCGCACAACATAACGAGAACGTTTGTGACCTTTATATTTTGCCACCAGCTTGGGACAGCCATCTATATTCCAAAGATGAAGTTCTTCATTCCATAGGCTAAGAAGCAAAAACTTTCTGTCTTCAGAAAGTGCAAATGACGTTATATTTTGATTCTCTTCAATGAATTTCTCAGACTTTGTTTCCCAATTAAATAACAGAATCGTATTCTCTTTACAAACCGTAATAAGCTCTTTCCCATCTGTAGTGATCCCCAAGTCTGCAATCCTAACAGTTCTCTGCCCTTTCCAACATTCTAATTCTTTCCCTTCCAGATCCCACATACTGATGCTTTTATCAGTAACACCAGAAAATATACTCTTCCCATCCGCAGCCCATCCACATGAGACAAAACCAAGACCACTTTTTTCATAGACCTGGAGGCAATCACCAGAGGTGATGTCCCATCGTCTAACCGTCTCTTCCATTCCACATGTAAGAAGTTGGTGGTCATCAGGGCTCCATGAAATATAGGAAACAGGTTTCTGGTGACCGGATAATCTATGTCTAACGGAAACTTGGCCATTGACCTTAACCTACAAAAAGCAACATGACCATCAAGATACACACAACATGCACAGTGTATGCATTACCAAACAAGAGATGGAATGTTTAGCATATACTTTTCAGGTGCCATGCTATAAACACATCAAAAAGCACATTGATCAACTTGAAGTAAAGCGTCTGGCCAATACGCTTAAAGAATATGACCATTTACTCTCAAGAACAGCATGGCAAACAGAGTGCAGCACTAACTTGATTCAAAGGTTTCTGCACTTCATCAGTGCACCTGTTCCCCCCTTTAAAGGTGTATTTTTAAATTAGAAGAAAATACTAAGTCAATCGAAGATCAAAAGCCGACCACAAATAATATTTAGATTATTGAACTATAATTATATTGTTGAACAATAATTTCCGGTTTAGGAGATTAGAACAAATCTGACTTTAATTCGAACATCCATCGTGATGGACCTCATCTTATTAAGTTCCACACGGCGTCCAAAAGTTTAGCAGACCGATGTGTTGTGGAATTTTAGCTCATTATCGGACAAACCAACTTCAATCTATATGAAGAGAGGAAAAACTAAATATGCTTCTGTGTTATATTCAAGCTTGAAGATATACAATATATAGGCCAGAGTATCCCAACATAAGTCAGGTTTTAAGGAAAAGAAGAAAAACATCACTACCTATATTAAGGTACTAATGGGCCACTATGCTTCCACTAAGTTATTATTTTACAATATCTCAACACTCCCCCTCAAGGTGGAGCATATACATCATATGCATCCATCTTGTCACATATATAAGTTATCCGAGGGCCTCGTAAAGATTTAGTGAAGATATCAGCGAGTTGATCTCTAGAGTTGACAAATGAGGTTCTGATGATTCCAGAGAGAATCTTTTCTCTAAGGAAATGACAATCGACTTCTATATGCTTCGTCCTCTCGTGAAAAACTGGATTGGAAGAGAGGTGTAGAGATCGATTATCACACACAAGCTTCATAGGGCGATGTCACGTAAGTGTAATTCTTGCGAAGGTAAGTGTTTTAGCCACAAGAGTTCACATGTTGCATGAGCCATAGCTCGATACTTTACAACCTTCTGTACTTGATCGAGCAACAACGGTCTGTTTCTTGCTCTTCCATGAAATCAGGTTCCCTCCTATGAATATACAGTAACCAGAAGTAGATCTTCGATCATTCTCATCTCCTGCCCAATCAGCATCTGAATACCCAATGATATTAGTATGCCCCTTATCGGTGAAAATAAGTCATTTACCAGTGACCCTTTAATGTACTTTACAATACGAATAACGGCATTCCAATGACTATCACAAGGAGAGTTGAAACCGACTTACTATACTTACTTGGGAAAGATATATCGTGTCCGGTCATGGTGAGATAATTCGGTTTCCCAACAAGCCTTCGATATCTTCCTGGATCGAGAATAAGGCTCCCCCTGATTAGGAAGGAGCTTTACATTAGGATCCATAGGAGTAGCAACTGGTTTACAATCTGTAAGACCCGTTTCTTCTAAAATATCAAGAGCATATTTTCTTTGAGAGATAGCAACCCCTGATTTTGATTGGGCTACTTCAATCCCAAGAAAGTAACGAAGAGGGCCTAAGTCTTTAGTCGAAAAATTAAATAGATGTTTCGATTAGCGATACCTTCACAATCATCGCCCGATGATTACAATGTCATCAACATAAACCACAAGATAGATATACGTATTTGATGAGGAGCATCTAAAGAAGACAGAATGATCTCCTTCGCAACGAATCATCCCAAATTGTTGAAGAACTCTGCTAAATCGTCCAAACCATGCCCGAGGTGATTGTTTTAGGCCATAAAAAGATTTACGTAATTTGCATACTAATCCACACTCCCCGAGCAACAAACCCGGAGGTTGCTCCATGTAAATCTCCTCCTCTAAGTCACCATGCAAAAATGCATTTTTGATATCTAACTGAAAGAGTGGCCAACGCTTCATTGCAGCCATGGCCAAAAATAAACGAACGGAGGACATTTTTGCGACGGGAGAAAAAGTATCACTGTAATCTTGACCATAGACTTGAGTATATCCCTTTGCCACTAAGCGAGCTTTTAAGCGATCAACTTGGCCATTAGGACCTACCTTAACATTAAAAACCCAGCGGCACCCAACAACAGTTTTTTCAGATGGAAGAGGAACAAGCGTCCAAGTCTGGTTGGACTCTAAAGCTATCATTTCATCAATCATTGCTTGTGTCCATCCAGGATGAGACAGTGCTTCGGAAACTGTCTTAGGAATAGAAACAGAAGAAAGTGCAGATACAATACCACAATATGTAGGCGACAAACGATGGTATGAGAGAAAATTATAGATAGGATACGGGTTACGGGTGGAACGTATACCTTTTCGTAGAGCGACAGGCAAATCAGGTGAATTAGGTGAATCTGGAGCAGGGGAAGAGATATCTGGAACAGGAGCTGAAGCACGGGACTCTCCTCGCCGTTCATAAGTAATGCCATACCGATTTATAGGTGGGGAAGATGGTGGCGAAGATGATGGAGCAGTGGACATTTCTGGAGAAACAGGAGGCGCAATAGCAGTGGAAAAATAGGGTATAGGCAAAACCTGATCCAAATCATCTGAAGGAATGTGTGTTGCAGCAAAATATGATATGTCTTCAAAGAAGGTAACATCTGCTGAAATATAGAAGCGATTTGAAGGAGGAGAGTAGCATCGATAACCCTTTTTAACACGGAGTAGCTTTAGAAAAATACACTTGATAGACCGAGAAGCGGATAGTTTATCGCGACCGGAGAGATCATGAACAAAGCAAGTACAACCAAAGACACGAGGGAAACATCATGTAGTGGGGCGGTAGGGTACAAAATAGAGTAGGGGACCTGACCATTTAATACAGAAGATGGCATTCGATTTATCAAATAAGCAGCCGTCAAACATCACCCCAAAACTTTAAAGGTGCATTAGCATATATCAAAAGAGTGCGAGCGGTATCAACAATATGTCTATGTTTCCGTTCTGCTACACCATTTTGTTGAGGTGTATGAGGACAACTGGATTGATGTATAATACCTCTAGAGTGGATAAATGAATTAAATCGATCAGAGAAATATTCTTTTGCATTATCACTGCGCAACACACGAATGGTTTTTCCAAATTGATTCATAATTTCCGAACAAAATGTTTGAAAAATAGCGAACAATTCAGAACGATCTTTCATTAGAAATATCCAAGTACATATAGAGAAATCATCAATAAAGGTGACATAATATCGATAGCCTAAGACAGACGGAACACGACTAGGACCCCAAACATCAGAGTGAACAACATCAAAGGGAGACACAAACTTATTAATACGATTAGGAAAAGAGACGCGGACATGTTTTCTAATGACAAGACTCACAATTTAAAGACTTCAAATGCGAAAGACCAGATACCATTGTTTGTAATTTTGGTAGACTCGGGTGGCCAAGACGACGATGAAGAAGATCGGGAGATTCAGTAGCAGCACATATAGTAGAGTTGGTGGATTGAAGGTAGTAGAGACCTCGAGATTCAGATCCTGCTCCAATCGTCTTCCCCGTACTCTGATCCTGAATTGAAAAAGAATCAGCAGTGAAGGTTATGGCACAATTTAAAGAGCGAGTTAATTTGCTGATGGAAATTAAATTAAAGGGACAATTGGGAACCAATAAGACAGAACTTAAAGATATTGAAGAAGTAGGTGAGATCCGTCCTATTCCAGTGGCTTGAATTTTAGATCCATCTCAAATGAAATATAATGTGGAAATGTCGTGTGTGATATTTCGAGAAAAATTGAGGAATTACCAAATCGCGTGATCTAAGCACTGAATCCAAAACCCATCCAAGAGATGGAGATTGAGAAAGACAAACCGTAGAATTACCATTTTGGGCAATAGGAGCCGAGGAAGTGGCTTGATGGGTGCCGCTTCAATCAGTAGATACTCTTTATAGTCATTGGGAGAGAGAGTAATTTGAATCGTAGTAGGTGAGGATTAGCAATATTTGCGGGTTTGGTGGGAAACTATGTAAACTATAACACCTATCCCGAGTATGATTATCTCGTCCACAATGAGTACAATAAAGATTTCCTCGGCCCCCTCGACCATGACCTCGACCGCGGCCTCGCCGCCTCCACCGCTACTTGGGTTGGATGAGAAATAAAAGCGGTGGATTCAGGGGTGGGTTGTGTCTATGTCCTAAAAAGAAACTCGGATAAGGCGATTAATAAGTTCTTCCACCGTAGGAACAAAAGAGCATTTGTTAGAGCCCGATCACGAACAGAACCATACTCCTTCTAAGACCATGAAGAATAAATACCATGAACATGTTATCGAGTTGGTCAACATTTGTTGAGAATCGATCTTGACAAGCATTAATTTGAGCTCATCAATAGTGGATTGAGCGAATTAAATATTCGTATTAAATCTTGGTCACTCATCCAAGAGTAGCTGAGACTCAACGAAACAGTTCATAAAGTCGAATATCATTAGCATAAAGATTTTTAGCCTTTGTCCAAATATCATAGCAAGTTCGATATGGACGAAAATGGGCCATAAGTTTTGGCTCGATAGAGTTCCATAACAAAGAAACTAATTGATAATCGGCTTGTTCCCAATCGCTTTCAATTTAGCATCAATGTCGGAAGATTTTTTATTAAGATGGTCCGAAAGATTCGACCCAAAACCATAACTCAACAGAAGAATGCCAATTCAAATAGTTCTTGCCATTCAATTTTTCGATTGTAATGGTAGGGAACCTTGAAAGGCAAACGACCAAACCCTTTTTTGTAGAAGTGTCGGCCCGTTGTAACAAGAATAAAATGACAAGGTGGGAGAATTGTTGGTAAGAACAACCAATGAAGGCGAGAAAGAAAAAAAAAATGGTCAAAAGAAGCCTAAAATGAAAGACCCACTAAATGAAAGTGGTACAGACAGAGAGATTTGGTGAGGGCGCTCGGGTAGCGGTGGCGTCGTCGGCGAACGGTGGTGGCGCGTGAGATACACGCGCCGTGCGTGGAGGCGCGTGGGCGCGCGTGAGGGCGTGAGAAAGAAATCCGGCGACGGCCTCGGAAGTCCTACTGGTCGGAACCTCGGCGAAGGTGGTGGATCGCGCGTGTCGCTAGGAAAAACTCCGGCGATGAACAATCTTGGAGACAGAGGTAAGAGAGGAAGAAAATAAAAAATAAATAAAAAACTTAAAGTAGGGTTTGGTCGGAAAAAAAAAATGGAGGGAAGAAAAAAGAGAACCAGGTGTCGTACCTTGCTCTTTGATACCATGAAGAGAGGAAAAACTAAATATGCTTTTGTGTTATATTCAAGCTTGAAGATATACAATATATAGGCAGTATATCCCAACATAAGTCGGGTTTTAAGGAAAAGAAGAAAAACATCACTACCTATATTAAGGTACTAATGGGCCACTATGCTTCCACTAAGTTATTATTTTACAATATCTCAACACTATATATATACACCTGTACCCAATCTAGTGTTCGTTTAAGCATCGATATTGGGTGTTATATGTTTATAACACGAATGAGGAAAGTGACGATAAAAGTATGCCTCCATCTATCTAAAAATGGAATGAGGTGGCAACTGGGTAACATCACATGAAACAATATACGACAAATAATCCATTAGCCAACTCCATATAACTAAGGAATAGCAATACATCAAGTTGAGACTATGCCGAATATCTTTCGTAAATAGGGTGGCACATGCATCTGCATACCACAAATACATGTATTAGCATAAAGGATGAAAACAGGCATTTTACAAGCAACATGAGTTGGTACAATCGTGTCGATTGGAAAGAGTATGACATCCATTCTCAATAGAAGGAAGCATTCTCGAACCATCATTTCCAAGGGGTATGATAGTAAAATGTTTAATGGTTCTAAGAGAATCGACCTCAAATCCTTTATCCATCCTTTTGGAGTAATTTGAACTAAGCCTCAAACATGTAAAACACCCCAAGAGATTGTTCAATTGTCGAGGGCCCAACCTAATCCTTGTAGGAAAATGGGGAGAATCCCACGCATTTCCAAAATTTGATGTGTACTTTTCTCCATCCGGTAAGGTCTAGGTGCCACGTGAAGTAACTTTGCTCCATTGTTCACGGTATATGTGGTTGGAGCCAAGTCTCACATTATATAGGTTTGCCTTGAAAAATTGTATTTTAGTTTTTTGGAGAAAGTTGAATTTCAACTTCTCTTGCAGCTGCCTTTACTGATAGCTTTGGAAGATCTCGAGAACCTTTCGTGATGTAAGGTCCTCTAATTGCAACTGAGATCATCCTGTGCACCATCTTTAACAAATTATAACATCAATATGGACCAGTGATTCTCCTTTATAGCAGGAGGATCATCAGAAAATAATACTAGACCAAAATGACCGTCCGCTGCTATCAACTCGTGACATTCTATTGAGAAACAGGAAAGGTTAAGGAGGACAATTTTTTATGGATTACCAGTAGGCTTTCAAATAGAAAGGTCTGATTCACAGGAACCAAGTTTGAGGTCATAAGAAAGATGAGGCGCCAACATGGAGTTAGCAAAATATCTCCAACATAAAACTTCAAGTCTTTGTGCAGAGATTGAGAAATGGGATAGCTGGACATATTCGTCAAACCTCAAACAGAGATATGGCATGCTGAGTAATTTTCAATAGTCCAGAAAACTTTCTAGAATAGCAAGGACACCAAACTACCAAAGAGTACATTATGGCAACTCTAAAAGAGTTGGCCATTACAACTTGCACATCTTTGTTTGTGCCAACCAGAAGCTGGTTTAAACGCACCAGCTATCATATGCTTCTCCAGCCCCAGATGTATATACATACACCAATCACTTTTCCACTAAAATTATTGATTTACACTTGTTACTTAATTCATAGATTATATAGCTTAATACATTGTAAGATATGTATTAGCAAAATATATATTAGCACCACGCATGAAGCATTTGTGAGAAAACTTTCCACTTGTGGATAGAAATTACAAGCTCCACATAAGTGTTAAAAGGCCAGTACAGTATGCAAATGCATAAAAGGATTAAATTCTATCCAAGATACATTGGTATTAGGATTTTAAAGCTGTATATAAAAATGGAATTGAAAACTCAAGTACAGGCCACTCATCTTAACATAAGAGACTTTAGACAAACAATAAATGCAACTTAAACCAATTAATGAAGGAAATGTCAGAAGAAGCACTAATACCTCCCATATAATCACAAGACAATCACCGGATGATGAGGCCAAGTATTTCCCATTGTGAGAAAATTGCAAGAACCAGACTTCATCACTGTGTTCCTGTAATATCTGGAGGGTTGAAAATAAGACATCAAATATCACAGTAATGATAGAATTGTAGAAGCTTTTTGACAAAAATATAGAATATACGACACCCTAGTGATTTCTTAAAAATATGGATATATCTTGAAGAAGTTACATTTTTAGCAAAGAGAGGATCAAATCAACACTGTTGTCTAACAGCACATTGAACGCCTCACAACTTACAGCCTTACAGGTGCAGCCGATTCTAATCCAGTAATAGGTAAGACCACGCCAAAGCCATTGATCCACCTGCTAGAATTGAGTTCTTGATTGTTTGATCCCCTTGGATCAGGTATCAGCAGAAGGGAATTCTCTCCTCATGCCACAGTGGAACATTATGGATCTAAATAGTTGGACAAATGCTAACTCACGTTCTATCTCAAAGATAGGGTTGTTACATTGGTTAGCCTAAATTAACTCTCATCAAACGCATAAATGTTTTTAAAGCAGTCAGACCATCTGAATCTATCAAATCAACCTGGAATGAAGGCCTGTCCAATCCAGAATAGACTATAACAAGATGGTCTAAAAAAACAGCAAAAACAGGTAAATTGGCAAAAACTAAAACAAAAGAACACATAATCCAGTCATTTTCTTCCCTTCCGTTCTAAATTGATAAATGAATGAAAAAAAAAATTAAAATCATTTTCCTATAAGCTCACCCACGCAAAGAAAACTAATGAAATTCTTTATCCCTGACATTCCTAATTCTTCTCTTAATCTCAGTTCCTCATTAAATTCCCTCTCGACCCCTTCAATTCTAATGCTGTTTCTCCATAGCATATTTTCTGTGTAAAATTTATTTCAGATTTTAACAGCATTCCTTGAAAGGTTCGTCGGATTTGTAGTTTGCTAGTTTGGAATTGAATTTAATTTTTGAGATGACTCCAATTACTTGGAACTCGTTTGGTTGGGGCGGAAAGTGGATGTATAAGATAAATGGAAGTATAAGTAGGTCTATAAGTTAAATCTACTAGTTTAGTTTAAAAAACAATTTGGAAGGGAAGTGGAATAGGAGTTATACAAAACCCTTCCACATCCCAATTTCTTTCAGTCAAAAGTTGGGATATAAAGCCCAGCAGACTCAATTATATTTTCATTTAGAGTATTATCCATACAATAACTTCCCTTTAACTCTATCTAAATGTATTTATCTTCCGATGGCTTATGTTATCTCCTGCTAAAATTAAAAAAGAATATATCTTCTTCTTCTTCTTTTTTAGGACGTCATCTTTAGTAAAGGAAAAAAATATTCACTGCCACTAATCCAACAAGCTCTAACACATCAAGAACCTTTAGGAATTCTTAGGGTTTGATTGTTTGACATTTTGTACCCCTCCTTCCTATTTTCAGAGACAAGTGTGAAAAAGTTGTTTGGAAAATGAAAATGAATTTTGAGAGTGTGGTTGGAAATTGGATGGAATGTAAATGATGATAGTTGATGTGAATGCTTTTTTCCGGTAAAATAGTGAGTGATGAATGGAAATGTAAGAGAATATGAACAGTATATTTGTGATAGGAAAGTATAACATGATAGTGATGTGATGTTTTTTCAGTAAAATCATAATTGGATGTGATTGATGATTGAAAAAGTGAGAATGAATGAATAGTTTTGAAAATTTTCACAAGCAATCACAAGTGGGCTAAAAAAAATTCTGTGCGGAAATTTAGAAAATTCTTCCACAAGCAAGCACACCCTTAGATGCTAAAATCCAGAAAATATTTCATTTTTTCCCTGCTTTTTGCTTTTTCTTTGAACTCTTGGAAAGAAGTGATCAAGTTTAATCTACCCTTTGATCAAGCAAAATTATTTTAAAGCTATTTAATTATTAGGCAGCACAGAAAAAGAGTATTTAATTGGTAGGACAACCTTTCCCATGTCATTTTCATTGTATCAAACAAGGTCAACACATCACATTTACTTCCCACTTGAACACAGGAAAAAATTGAATGAAAAATACTAATCTAACCTCTCTTTAACTTTCTTTTTCCCCTGGTTGAACCACACGACACCTTGGTATGTTTTTCTGACTAATTTGGAAAAACGCCAGATATATATTGGATAGTTTTTGTTTTACTTTCGTTTGTTTTCATCACTTCTGGTTTATATGCAATAATAATCATTTGTTAAGTAACTATTCTCTCACTCTGGTGGAACAATATTGAAATGGTTGAAAATGGTATGCTATGCCTGGTTTTGGAAAAGAGAGTTGATTGCTACTAGAGACATAAACCGGATTTCACTGAAAATATATTGAAAGAATCTCATTTGCAGGGGGATCGGTGGAGTTTTGGCATAACTACGACATGTTTCAGGCTCATCATCATGTAGACGCAAAACAGTGAAAGAAAGGATTCCTAGTTCCCACATAATTGTCCTTTTCCCTACCAAGTGTGGATAGTGACTGCAATTATTTGATTTCCGTTATATGGTCTGTATTAAACCACTCTTCTCAGATTATCTCCACACGAAAAGCAAGGTAATCCAGTATTAGGTGGTATCCTTTTGGTGACTGATTGCGAAGAAGAACAAACCTAATCTTATGTCAAATGGGTCCATAACTCAGCATAACTATTATAGAAAATCTTGGAGCACTGTTTTGTCAGGGAAGCGTGCATGTGATAGTTTCATTTACTAACACTGCAAATCAAAAGTCAGATATACCATCAACACGAAAGAACCTACAAGTACATTCTTTTGCCATTAGGATTTTTATTCGTCAAATCCCTTCAAAATTCCAAACCTCAGCTATTGTTTATTTTGGCTGAAAACTGTCAACTTACAAAAACATTACACACAAAGAACCTCAGTCACTCGGATGGTAATTTCATAGAAAATGATAAGAAAAAGGTGCTTATGATTGTTTATGTTCTGGAAAATACAATTCCAGTATTATATAGGTTGCCAAGACAGATAACCATTCATTATAATGGTTCAAACAGTATTCTTATTCAGGATGAGGAATTGAAAGTGATAGTGACCACAATAAGGTTAGGGGGGGAAACTATAGCAAGCATACTTATTTAAATTTCTTGTGAAATTCCATACTTTGATTTCTAAGTAAACACAAAACCTTAGTCAATGTAAAATATTGAAATGAGGGCTAAGTTATAAAATTCATTTTTTATTCCCCGCGTGCATCTTCCTTTTTGGAGGAAGGAAACGAGGCTGGGGAGGTCGGAGAATGGGGACCCTCAAAGATATCTTACTTCGCTTTCATGAAGATTAAGATAGATTTTGTGGCAAGACTGCATTCTGCATGGAGAACACATGCATAAACTTATACCAAACAACAACTATGTCGATATGCAGTTACTTTACTTTCCAAGTAAATGAAAAGAAACTCCCAAACAGAGTCCATCTTTTAACGACAAGTGTATACATCAACTTTATTTCCCTTTGTTGACTTTCTTTCTTTCTAATGGTGGTTACTGTGAAGAAAGACTAATTAAAACATAAAGAAGAAACGAGCAAACTTAGATGACTTTCATGCATACAGAGATATAACAAAAAAACTATTAAGATATACCATAGCATTAGAACCAAGGACAAATTTGTGCTTTGTTTCTAATAAGTGCAAATTATAGAAAGTAATGTACCTGCAATGTTTGACAAGGAATCCGATCCCTTCCACATTGATGATCAGTAAGCAATGACATTTCCGCAACTGAGGAGTTGTGAAACCTACAAGCATCTCTTTGCAAGTCAAGAGCCTGTTCGACAAGATGCACCAATCTGTTTTCTGGAATTATCACTGTTGGAGGAAGCAACTTTTGCAATTCCTCCAGTAATTTTTTACGAGATTTGAGCCTTGACTCCTGACCAGAAGTTCTCTCAAGTAAATTCTGGGATGGAGACACAATGACATAAGAAAGCTCTCGGACTCTGTCACCATTTACACAAAGTGGTGCAATCTCATTCCTCAGAGTCTTCAAAGCATCCATGACTTTTCCTCCATCCAAAAGTTCAAAGAACTTCTGCTCCAATATTACAAAAGATGCCAACTTAGTTATACTTTCATCTGTTAGGTCGATTTCATGTAACGTTGTGACACTTTCGTCCCATTGACCATCAAGAATCTGCTGCACAAACAAATCTACTAGACTGGAGTGCAATGGTATTCCTGATTCTTCCTCTAGTCGTGCCCCTGTCTTGGAATACCCAAGAGAATATAGTGCCTCAGCTATAATACGAACAAGTTCGACTTTCTTAATAACACCTCTTGAACCAACAACCTCATCATCTTCTTGAGATGCTAACAGCCGAGCCATCGAGTCACTTATTGAGCAACTTCCTTGATCTCTAACAGATATACCGTTGGAAAGACCTCCTGATTCTCCAGAGGACACTTTCACACGTTTTGAGGGTGGTTCATCATCCTCTACACCTCCCATGAAAAGCAAACTTCAGCCCATATATGGATACCACAAAAGCACAATGAAAGACTTGAGCCCTCTCCAGTCTATATTTCAGATGCTATTCTGTAAAGAGAATCAAAAGGATAGTAATAGATTTGTGAGCAAAATTTACAAATAATAATTTGAGAAAAGTGAAAGAGAAAACAGAAAGATCTCTTATTATCTGTACTAGTCCAAGTAAAAGGGGAAAATGAATTCAGATTCACTAAAAATAAAAGTAAAAATTGCAATAAGAGCAGACTTGAAGAGCAGAACCAGGCCTAAAAAATCACTACACAAGGAAATAAATGAGATGGAGTTCTGCTTGAGAGTATTGTTTGAGGATATGGAAACAGCCAACTCTACAACTCTAAGCCTCAGAATTAAAACTGAATTCTCAACATACTTGAATCAGTTGCTATCCTGCTCCCAGGTAAATCCAAGTTTCGCAGACCCCTAAATTATATTACTCACAAAAAGACAAGTTCTAAAACCATTGTCTCTATTCCAAGATTGAAGACAACAGTGAACAGCCATCTGAAGAGAATGGTTCGCAAGACCTCTATACATGATGTAATTAGCTATTATCACTGTCTAACATATATTCACATTCAAGCACTAGTTTCAATTACTTCATGTTTTCCCTCAAAGTCGTTGAGTGTTTTCGACCATAATTTCAAATCAATGAATATACAATTTATTGAAACAAAGTCTAAAAACACTGAGTAATGGTACGTCTTGACAAGAATATGAACTTACTAAACACATTTTCCTATAAATGTAAACTTTTATAGAAGCCCATTTAACAAATTATATTAACACATTTGAATTTGTGGGTAATAAACCCTATTTGAACTTGTCTAACTCAACACATGCTTGAAAAGAATACTAAGCACAGAACAGTTGATTTGTCTATAATGACATTATTTCTACATCCTTTAAAACTGATTATGTATAACTCATCTAAGCCAATCACTTAACCTGCCCAAATGCCAATGAAACATAGAAGTCCATCATCAGGTAACCTTATCGTTTAGGACCAAAAGAGCAAAAAGAACTGTTTTAAGCCTTGACCCTGAACAAGAGGGAAAAAAGCGACATTGCTGCTCTCTCATAGCGTTGTGCAGAATCTCATGCCTTTCGAGCATTAAACGACAATTGGCCAGTTAATTATCTATACTGTCGACATACAGATGAGATCTTCTATTCCAAAACCGTGTTTCATCTCCTATTCCAACCGTGTGGAAGGTTGACACGTGTATTACATTTACCATGTTTATTTTCAAGCATAAATCAAGCATAAATTATGGGGTTCTAATATGGTAAGTGTAATACACGTGTCAATCATCCACACGGTTGGAATAGGAGATGAAACACGGTTTTGGAATAGAAGATCTCATCCGGTCGACATATCTTTAAGATCATTCTAGCATGTTTAATTAGTTGGGCAGAGACAGATATATGGGGTGTAGGGGGGCCGTAAATCCATCTGGTATGGAATTATACACGCACACACGTATACACATAAACATAAATATAGGTCTATTTATACACATAGATATCTAAGACCCCCAAAATAAATATTAAATAATCAGCATCCCAAAAGGGCCACAACACAATTTTTTGGAAAACAGTAAGCACATAAAAATGTTATATTGCAATCCACCCACAAAACTTTTGAGCTATATTTACATAACATTAAAGCCGTTGATTTTGTAAGACAGAAAAAATTAAAAGTATAAAACTCACAGGAAGTAGCAATTTAATGCAGAAAGTAGACCTTCAAAGACATTTGCCCCAAAAAGAGAACATTGACATTGAAGATTTTCCGAGGCACATTGTTTTACACACAGTTCGTAAAATAAGCTGCTATAGGTTGATTTCATAACTGTAACACTGGCTTCAAACATTTAAGCAGCCATAACAGATTCAAGCACCAAGAAAAAAAAAGTTCATAAATGATAATCAGTATACAAAACAAAAACCACAAAACAGCGCTACGAATAACAATCATGGTCAACAGAAAACGCTTAATCTTTCTCCTCATATGAAATAAACACCGTTCCAAGTCAAGGAACATTGAGATCTCGCTGAAACTCAAAAGGAGGATGCCTCGTTCCATGGCATTAGAGTGGTGACAGTAGGACAAACAGAAGAAGTCGCATGTAGCGAAAACAGATGATTAATGCAAAAACACAAAAAGAAAAAAGGGAAAAGGTTTGTAGATGATCCGCTTCCAAATTACAGTAGTGACGTTTATCCAATTTACATAAACGTACATCACTGACACATAACAAGAGACCAAGTCACATAATTCCTTGACTCCTTGCTTTAATCAGCTGCCTAAAGTTCATCTATTTCAAAGCAGGCAACGTAGCATTTGATCCAGAATACAGAACACCATTAACTAATTATTACAAAAACTCAAAACTATGATCAACCCACCCCTATCAAACAAAAAGGCAAATCCAACTGCATAGTGTAATCAATTTCTCATATCCCTGATCACATTTATAAACTTGCACGAACAGAGTGCAGTTACACAAGACACGCATCTTTGCAAAACAGTTGGAATCTAAAAGGGTTTTCATCAAAATTGCGGAAAATCATACAGGCATCATATCTAAATGAATCCATAATCTGTTCACAGTTGGGGCTGCAATTACTAAGTCAATCTAACAAACTAAAATCTCATTTTACAGACTCACAGAAAATCAAACAGAGAGATCAATTAAATCGCTCGATGAACAGCCGCCAGCTAGTTTATGCACAGAAGCTTCAACGGCGGCGACAGAAGAAGAAACCGGTGCAGCGCAGTGATTGGGAAAAGAGGGCCGATTTAGATATGTAAACACGGTTGCTTTGATTAGGTGTGGTCTGTGCGGAGAGGATAAATATAGAAGGTTTTCTCATTTAATTTATTTCCCCTTTTCTTGGGGTTTTAAACTTTACAGAACTGAGTTACAAATGTAGTTTCATGCTATACAGCATTTTGATAGAAATGATTATATTGGGCTTCAGATTTTGGGTCCAAACAGAGTGTATTGGGCTAAACTGTCGAGATATTGCATGGCAAGTCGAACACGATGGACACGGACTGTTTTTTCTTAATTCACACACTTACCATACTTTCTGCTTTCCCAGAAAAAAAAAAAAAAATACTTGTATGGATGTATTTCCAAGTCCTATTTTCAGTTTCTAGTGTTGGAAAATAAATTTTCAAATTTTATTAGTTTTTATGTGAGAATTGGGAATATGTTTGGTTTGTTGTCTGAATTTCTGTTTGAAAATGAGAATATGTTTGGTTATAGTTTTTCAAATGTATTTTTGACATAGGTTTGCATGATTATAGTGTATTTTGACATAGGTTTGCGTAATTGGAATGAAAAATTGTTTGGTTGTATTTTCAAAAGAATATTTTCCTTAAAAAAATGAAAACTATAAATATCTCCATTTCCACTGAAAACTTTTGAAACAAACATAAGCCCATTTTCCGAAATAGTTGGAAACTGGAAAAATAGTGTTGGAAACACAATCATACAAGACCTATGCTCCTGGTTGTTTCCAACATTTTTAAGTTCCACCATATTTTTTGGTCATTTTTACGTTATATCAAATTATTCTTGTATTGTTTTCTATTTTATTTATGTTGTTTCATATTTGTTTCGATGTTGTACATATTGTTGTTTGGTTGTTTCTGTAATGTTTCGATGTTTCAACACAACTTTTACTTATTTTTGTACGCTCTTTTTTGTTCATGTGTTGTTTTATATATTATTTTTGGGTTATTTATATATTGTTATCAATGTTGTTTTCTTGTTTCTTTGTTGTTTTTTATGTTTCAATGCAGCTTTTACCTATTTTTAAGCTCTTTTTGTTCATGTGTAGTTTTCTATATTTTCGAGAGTTTTCTCATACCTGAGAAAAAAACCCTAGAATGCTCTCTTCTCTCTCTTCTCCCAAATCCTAGGGCCATGCCTCAATGACTTTTTCGGTGGATTTCTCCGGCGTTGGGATACAAGCCGTCGGTTATGATGTTTGCTCTATTGCTACATCTTGTTCTCCGTTGGTTTTCTCCTCTACGAGTTCTCCTATGTCTTATGTGGATTTTGCGGCAAGGGTTTATTCTATGAATCCTTTGAATCTCTTACTTGGGGCTGCCATGAACTCATCAAAGGTGGTCCATTTAGCGTGGTCTCCTCTTAAGGTAATTTTCAACTATGGTCCCTCCTGGTGGTTCTACAAACAATGGTCCCCTCCTCTCCTTCAAAGACCAACACTCAAGCAAATAAAGTGGTCCCCTCTACAAAGTATTCTCGCTATATCCTCGATTCATTCATCCTGTAATGATGCCCCATGTATGCCCTGTCTTTGGACCTCTCCCTTAATGTCATCCGATTATGAATCGAATCCTCGACATTCGGCTCATAATACTAATGCTCAATCCAATTTTGGCCATTCTTTTGCTAAAATTGTTTCACGTATTTACCATGATATGGATTCAACTATGCAGGCCCAAGGTAATTTTACAACATTTTCGCATGTTGTTGCTGGTAAATCGCATTTTATCTCTAAACCTATTAGAAAGGGAGATTAATATTCCGTTACTATTGATGAGAACGTTTACCAACAACGCCTCGCCGAATTTTCCTATTCTTTGATTGGTAGGGTGATTTTAGGCAAGGGTAATAAACCATGGGCGACTATGCTTCTGCATAAACGCCTATCGGAAATATGGGAAATTAAGAATGATTGGAAACTAATCCCCTTGGGTAAGGGATTTTTTTGTGTCAAGTTTTTTAATGCGCAGTATTGGGCACGAGCTCAATTACGTATTAATTGGGCGCTTAATCCGGGGACTATTCGGCTCTCTCCATGGGTCCCAGATTTCAATCTATACAAGGTACATACGTCGGTGGCAAGTGTTTGGGTCAGAATCTTCGAGCTTGGTTTGGAGTACTGGGACAATAATAACATCTTGTGGATCGTCAGTGCGATTGAGAATCCGATACAAATTGACCAGCGTTCGCTTGATGGTTCTCTGGGACATTTCATCCGGGTGTTAGTGGATATTGATCTGTCGAAACCGTTGGAGGAGCACATCATGGTAGAACGGGTTGGCCAGTGTTCCTTTGTGGTCGATTACTTATGAGAAATTACCTGAATTTTGTTCAAAGTGCAGTGTAACGGGACATTCGACGGTTTCTTGTCGTATTACTCCCGCAGGGAACTCAACCACTGAAAGACGCGCCTCTCCTGACCAGGGACGTCCCAAGACTTCAACGGCACATCCGAATTCTATGCAACGAGGTCGTTCCAGGGTCCGTAAAGTTTATCGGCCGGTGCAGCAGGACAAGGGTAAGGTCGTTGTTGACTCCATGGGAAATACGGGTCATCAAGGTCGTGTTAAGGAGGGTGAACCTTCTCCTTCGCGTATTCACACTAAGAATTCTTTTGATGTTCTAGGTGCTGATTTAGATGATGTGGCATGTGATAATACGAATTTGGAGCACAAATCTGATAATGAGAATCGGATTATGGCTTCTGAATATAATACTAGCAACACAGACAGAGACATGGTTCCTTATCAACCGCAGGCAACAAATTTGGATGAACATGGACAGGCTAATTTGCAACGTGGAATGAAATAGTTTCAAATAACCTTCCTTTTAATGATTATGTCCATAGCTCCAATGATCCTTCTGATGGGTTCAAGGCTATGGCCGTTGCTGCCCGGAAATGTTGGTCAGATATGGCGAATGAAGACGATCAAGATGATGCAGACAAATTGGAAGCTTTAAAGACCAAGTTGGGCGACTATTTATCTGCTCCGATTGTCCTTCACTCAAGTGATTCATCAGAAGCTATGAACGCTCTGGCAATTGTGGCTGGAGGATCCTGGGCCGATATTCCACAGGATACATCAGACCATCAGGAGGATACTCAAGCACGTGCAAAACAAACACATGCCAATGTCCTTCGAAAATCCTTTAGAAATAAACGTCCATCATTTCGATTGAGATTTTAAGTTATTTATGTTGTTTCTTTTATGGGGTACTCTTTTTCCTATCAAAGGTTTTTTCCAATGAGTTTTACTTTGGTAGATTTAATGAGACCCATTTTTTAATAAAGGTAGATGTTTGGCTTGTAAGCAGTGCACTATATTTTCTTTTTTAATAATATTTTGCATTTATTAAAAAAAAAGTCAAAACTCGAAAGGGTGAAAAAAGATAAGCACTCGACATGCACACACAGACATTAATCCATATATGATATATGTATGTATCGTGGTGTTTGATCTTTTGGTCCCCACCCAAAATACGATATATTATATATATATATACTTATTTATACCTAAATATATACCTTTTTACGCCATTTCTGTGGAAGAATTTTCGTTAAATGGGTTTGCAGCAATTTCTTATTTAATTGTATTATTATTTTTTTTTCCCGAAACGGTAGAAATTTTATTAATACACAAAAAGAAGTACAATATCGGGGTCAACAGACCCAACAATCCTCAAGGATTATACTTTACAAATACATCCAAGTCGGATCAGGGAGAACCAAGTAAAAGAGACTTGACCTCAGACTCAGGGATAACAAAGTGGACTACATCACCACATCCTGAGAGGGGTAAACCCCACAAACAAAAACAGAACAAAACAAAATAAAAGCAAAAGAAACCATAAACTTACAAAAGGTGTTCACAAACCCGAGTGAAAAGAAAAATACAGGACTTGGAAACAAAAACAAGCGAACATTTTGTAACAAAAAAGAAACCAAAACTCCATCAAATGACTAGAAGTTCCAAATTCATGACAAAATCTTCTTACAATCTTCAAAATGCTCGGATCCAAACTCCATCTTGTGTCTTTCTTTGATGACTACCATTATGAAAACACCTCTTGCAATCGATCAACCTCCAAAGCCACCAGATCTAAAACCAATTGGTCAGATCCGCATCTAAAAAGACCAGGATCTTGAGGCCAAGTGAACATATCCGAAGAAAAAACAAAAATAAAAACAAAATAAATTCCACAAAGGAAACAACTACTCTCATTAAGAGACTAAAAGTCCCACAAGGAAACTAACACTCCCATATCTTGGAGACAAACTTAAAAACTAAAGAAAATGAGCATTTTAGTAGTTCCCCCATCCTCCTTGGTGGAGGAATGGGGGAAAAGAGAATACTGTAAGGGAGAAAGTAGAGAGAAAGCAGAGAGAATAGAAGAAGAGAGAGAGAGAGCGGCGTTTTTTAATTGTATTATTATTGACAATATAGTTTTGAAATATTCCGAAATTAAGAAGATCGATAAAAAAAAAATTTACGCAATTGTTTATAAATTTGAAGCCCTGGAACACTCCAAGCAATAATTAAATCATACCCACATTAGCAATATTGTCATCCAAATAATAGTATTAGAAAAAGTCGTGTGATTGAAGTTAATCATGTCGAATATTTTATGTACATGACAGCTAATATGATTTTCACCTCTAAACCACCATATTGAGCTGTACCCAAATTGAGTGATTGACCATTGTCTTCTTCTTCACAACCATATTCCATACAATGATACAAAACACTAAAATACATACCTATTGGTGAATATGCTATGGATAATTTGAAACTTCCAGCTAATTTTTCAACAAGTGCAATCTTCCAACTAACCTATAATCATTGGGGTGATAGCTCAATTGAGATAAATCACAACCTTTTAAAAATAAGAGCCCTCAACTTTTTTTAAATATTACAATTGCCCAAACTTTTCGTCTTACATCTGGCAATTACATCTCTCATTTTCTAAATATTACAAATATTCAAACATTAATTGTGATTGTTTTTAATACTTAAAAAAGTTGAAGGATGTTGTAAATAACCTTGGCAAATTCCACCAGGTCAATTAACGGTTAATTCGAAATGCAAGACAAAATTAAAGCTCCAGATGTTTCTGTATTTTTGGAACTTCTCTGGGTTGGTTTGTCATTAATCCAAATCTCATGGTAATATTTGTAATTGTATAACCATTTAAAATATAGAATTATAAATTACTTATCCATTATACACACACTTACTATATAATATATTTTTTAGTAGAACGGGGATATAGTAGGGGGTGGACACACGCACTCATATAAAATTGAACCCGTATCGTCCCTTTGATAGCACAAATATCTATCATTGAAACACAAATCACTAACACTGAAGCACAAGTTAATCTCATATACACTTAGTATATTATTGATCAAATATAATATTTTTAAAAATCAACCAACAATAATAAGTGTATCTGTGTATGGACCACCCTCCAAATCCCAACACTAGGTGAGTGCTATTAGTAGAACATAACTAATTCAAACTATATAATGCTGAAAGTGTGATACTCATTCACACTCAGTACTCAGTAGTGGAAACAATGGAGCTCAGAATATTGATTCTCGCCGTCGTCTTCCTCTTCACCACCGCCACCAACGCACACAACATCACTCGCATCCTCGCCAAGCACCCCGATTTCTCCACCTTCAACCACTACCTCACCACCACACACCTCGCCGCCGAGATCAACCGCCGCCGCACCATCACCGTCTGCGCCGTCGACAATGCCGCCATGAACGACCTCCTAGCCAAGCACTACTCCCTCTACACCGTCAAGAACATCCTCTCCCTCCACATCTTCGCCGACTACTTCGGCGCCAAAAAGCTCCACCAGATCACCAAGGGCTCCACCACCACCTCCTCCCTCTTCCAGGCCACCGGCGAGGCCGCCGGTACCTCCGGCTACATCAACATCACCGACATGAAGGGCGGCAAAGTCGGATTCTCTCCCGTCGACAGCGATTCCGACCAACCGATGGCCACATACGTCAAATCCGTCGAAGAAATGCCGTACAACATCTCCGTCATCCAAATCAGCAACATCCTTACCTCGCCGGAGGCCGAAGCCCCCACCGCCGGCCCCACAGATCTGAACTTAACTTCTCTACTGGCGAAGCAAGGATGCGAGGCGTTCTCAGATCTGATAACCGCGCAAAACGCAGAGGACACATTCGCGCAGAGCGTCGAAGGGGGGCTCACGATCTTCTGCCCATCGGACCAAACCCTAAAATCATTCATGCCGAGGTACAAAAATCTTACCGCCGACGGGAAAACTTCGCTGCTGCTGTACCACGGCGTTCCGGTGTACAATTCGTTGGGGATGCTCAGATCCAGCAACGGATTGATGAACACTTTGGCCACCGAGGGCGCGAACAAATTCGATTTCACGGTGCAGAACGACGGCGAAGACGTGAAGCTCCAGACCAAAGTTGTTACGGCGACGATTAAAGGAACTCTGATCGACGAAGATCCCCTCGCGGTTTACAAGATCGACAAGGTTTTGCTGCCCAGGGAGTTGTTCAAAGCGGCGCCGGCGGCGCCTGGACCAAAATCGGCAAGGTCGAGGGCTCGCGATGAAGCAGATTCTCCGGGACCCGCCGCCGATGATGAGGCGCCGGCGGATGAGGATTCGAGTAATGACGGCGGGAGAATTTTTGGTGGTGGTGGGATTTTGGCGCTGAGTGTCAGTTTGATTTTGGGATTATTGGTTTGAGGTTTTTGAATTTTTTTTTTACTGTCCAAAATGGATTATTGTTTGATTGTGTAATTGTGTTATAATTTTTTCACTGTAAAAAAAGAAATATTTTTTTCCTTTTAAATTAATAATTGTGTCATTGTCATGAGTTTTTTCCATTTTCTTGATTTTTCTCTAGATTAAATAAAATTATATGATTACAACACAAAATAAAATTAAAGATAAAAATTAATTTGATTTAATATTGCTTTTAGGATAAATAATATAACGAAGAGATGGTTTCCCACCTCTCTCTCTAACTTTTCTTCTACTCCTTCTCACTACAAACCCTAAATCATAAACCCCTTCCCCTCCCTCCCCCTTCTCAACCGCCAACCCTTTCCCCTCCCTTTCTCTCCCTTCTCATCCTTCTCCTCCCGTTATTCCCTCCCATCCCTAGCCATGCTTCATGATGGAGGTCAATGAAGGCATATCTCTTGTGTTATTCGGAGGTGATCGGAAATTCTGATCGAGTGTGGAGGCAAGTCGGAGGCCGGAGCTACATAGAGGAGAATTGGAGCCGGGTAGGTGATGGGCTGCGGTTGTAGATCGGGTGAGGGAGAGACATTTTTTTTTCTTTCTTTTTTTCGGTTTTCTGTATTTTTTTTGAGTCTTTATTTTACCGGTTGATTTGCGAAACTCGTAGGCGGTCAGTAATTATTGTCTTGCAGTGCGTGATGTAGCTCGTGCCCGAATTTGTTCGAGTTGGGTAGTCTCCCTTGAGGAGTGTCTTAGTCCTCCTTTCAGAAGTGGTTTAGTCTCCTATGGAGTGCTTAGTTTTCATTTGTTTTGTGTTTTTTAGTTGTTTCTTGTTTTGCTCCCTCGAATTACAGTGGTTATACCTCTCGTACGGAGTTTTCCCCTTGACATGTATCAATGTATGTATGTTCAAGGTGACCATTTTGTCAGTTGGCAGTGTAAGTTTTTTGAGTAATGAATATATTTCTATCGTTTCGAAAAAAAAAACAATTATAGCCGACGTAGTAAAAACTAACTGCAATTTTTTTTAAATGTCAATTAAGCAGAGTATAAATTTAATTTTTCGTACTTATATTTGAAATGAGTTTACCTTAATTTGAGTACCACCAAAATTTAAGCTATTTAATCGTATTCAAATCCTCTATATCAAATATTGTTATAGTGACATATTGTGGGGTTATTTAACTGAATACTGCTGCATTTGTGAAAGTTTGTTACCATTTTGTGGTGGATTTGGCATTTGTTAAGAGTTTAAGTCTAGGCGTTATTAGCAATAGTGCCTAATAATTGGAGTGCTAATTAATGATAGCGCAACTCTTTTTTTTAATTTTTTTCTTTAATTGGGCGGTAGCTTGGCTAGCGCCCTTCTTAATATTTTTTTTAATAATTAATTAATTTATTAATTTATAAAATAAAAAGATTAAATTCATTCGATTAATCAAATCCGATCAGTTTGAATCGATACAATACAGAAAATTATAATCGTTACAAGTCGAGATTAATCCCAAACTCTATGTCCCCCGGTGCCACACCTAGGCGCTACCCTATGCCTAGTACTCCTACGCCTACCATCATTCCCCTGAACCTCCTGTGGTGGCGGATCATCATCATCTTGATCATTTGTTGTATGATGACTAGATGCAGCTGATGATGTCGATTCTTCGGTCAAATTCCGATACTCATTTAGTGTAGGTGGAAATAAAATAGGTGATATGTTGAAATGTGGACGATTGGATGTGGACGGATCATGACTCACATGTGGAACTCCCATAGCACCAAAATCTGTCTGTAATAGAGATGTAAATGATGTTCACTCTGGTGTGTTATAACCAGTGTGTACTAGTTGAGGGACATAATAACCAGGAGTAGATGTAGAAGGATATGTCATATATAATGTAAATTGATCAATAAAAAGAACTTATGTGTTTTTTTGTCAATTTATAATTTTTAAGAATTTCATAAAATTCATACCATGGTGCATCGTGGGTGTATAAGTAAAAAGTCCTACTATATCAACATGGGGTACCGGTGGAGGAACATCACGAGATGCGAAAGCACCGTCTGTAAATGGTCGTGACTGCTGTTGTCGTCCAGTGCCACGTGTGCTACGAACCGTATGGGCTCTCGGGGCATCTCGGCGGTATATCACTGGCGGCGGACCCGTGGTATGGTGGCTCAGTAGCATCCGCCAATATCATCGCTAACTTCTACAAAGAACACGTCAGAACGTGCATATGACTCAACGTCCTCGAATGATGATTCATTGAACTAAGCTCAAGTTGTTCCATCCACGAACCAAAAAACAAATAACATGTCTATTAATTTGTCTATTGTTGCTTATAATTCACTTTGAAAAATCAAGTCAGAGAACTATAAATATATCATAGCATCGCGTGCTGCTGTGTCTGTTGGCTGGAACCCGGGTTGTTGAGGTAAGTGACCAGGTGTTATCAATCGTCGTGTAATCTTTCCATACCAACGCATATTTCCCTCGACCGTACTAACACCTCCAGCAATCGGCTGAACATCGAGTGTCGTTGTATGTCTCATATTCCATAACTCGACCCAAAACCGATGACGATGTCCCCATCAGTGGTTTCCTGACCTCTACGATCAATTTCATGTAGGTCCATATGAGTATGGCGTATATGTTGCGGAATACCCTGTATTCAACCAAATTGTCGAAGCACTCGATCAAGATGGTATATCTCGACAATCGCATAATTAATAAGTGGACATCGTGATAGCCAATGTATAGTCAAGCAACGAGGTCCAAGATCGCTGATATCCGGGTCTGTTAGATCACAGGGCTCCCATAAAAACTGCCAAAAATACTCATTAATTTAAATATATATATATATATATTTATATATTTATTTATAGTAATGAATAATGTAAAAGCGTTTTACCTCATCAGGTAATAGTCGGTCAAGCATATCTCTATATACACGTACAGAATGTCTAACCGTGTGAGTGTAGCTGTGATGATGTATCCACCGAGCCCCATACGGTGGTAGCCCTAATCCTCTACCATCAGCACCTACAAGTGGACCCTGTACAATCATCGAAGTAATATTCGCGGGCATTATATTGTTCATCCGAGACCACGCGCAAATCTGAAAAAAGAATATTATTATTTCAACAGAAACTGTAAATGCAAGTTATAATTTACAAGACAACAACAAAGATATACCTGAAGAAGACCCAGTGGTCCCCCGATCCCATTTTTTTCCTTATTTGAAGCACTACAAAGTTCACGGTATAAAAATGATAAAACTCCGCTGCCCCAACTGAAACACCCAGTTGCTCGGACATCTTGTAGCTGCTGCAGGTATAGCAAGGAGACACAGTTTCCTAAGGAGTCCAACATCATAATACAACCTAATAAGAGCATTGCACAACCGCGTGCATATTGTTCAACCACATGCTGGGGAGTATGCTCTGTGATTTGAATGCCTCTCAAATGGTTTAAAATAGTTGTACAATATATCCGTATCCTCCCCCTCATCTGACTCGAGGTAGGTATAAATCCTAGATATGGTCCACAATAGGCACGCCACTCATTACATGTAGCAAACAGAGTAAGACCAACTACAACATCACCATCTATGGATAAACCCCATATGATAGCAATATCCTGAAGAGTCATGTAGCCTCTCCGAAGCGGGTAGATGGAATGTGCGTCGCGGCGCCGACTTTCTACTAAAGCGGTGATGAGATGATGGTTAGTATTCATGGAATCACACCATGCAACACCGTGGAAACCCATATCGCATAAATGTATCCAATACCCGTGGATGTAGCATTGCATCGGACTGATCTAAAACTCCAAAATATACCACATCCCTGGCGAGTCGATAGTACCTTATCAACCGCTCCATCATATACAACCTGAGATCGATGAGTCCCCTGTAAAGTCCAAATATCGGGATCCTGATGTCCGTATACCTCTCTGACATGTCTAGAATTCATCATGTTGAACAAAAATGTAAGGCATAAGACATAAAATGTAAGGCATAAGACATAAAATGACTAAGGCATAAGACATAAAATGAATAAGGCATAAGACATAAAATGAATGAATACGGTAAAATGAATACGGGAAAATATTGTTTTCATAAGATATATCCCAACTTCATCGTAGCTCAGTGTCCATATGCAAGGATCAATCGCCGCCAAATACTCGTAAGCATCAGGGCTCAATGATTTAATCTGCTCCATTATTTTCCCAAATGTCAGAACACTCAACTCTGATCCAGCTTGCCAACACAAATCCTTGAGTTTGATATTCTTAAAATGATTATTAAAATTAAATGTCACATGCCTCAGACAAAACCGGTTTACTCCCATAGGTGCTTGAAACTCGGAACACGTTCAACCGCTTTTATTATACCCTTATGACGATCAGAAATAAGACGCATTCCATCGGCGCCACAAGCCACATATTTAGCCACCATGTGAAGAAACCAATGCCATGACCTAAATTTTTCCTCATCTACAATAGCATATGCCAAAGGTAGCACATGTTGGTTTGCATCCAGAGTCACAACAATTAACATCTTATGCTTGTATTTAGTATACAAGTGTATTCCGTCCACACTAATGACCTTGCGACAATGCCTAAAACCCTCGATATACGGCCTAAACGCCCATAAAACATACCCCAATGTATGCACATCACGTTCGACTATATATTTAGTTAACCACTCCACAACCTGCTTAAGGGATTGTATTTCTGCGGCGCCCCGTATATTTTAGGCAAGTATTGACAAGAGCTCTCCCAAAGTCCCATACACATTTTCTCTTGCCCGTTTCAAATCGTGCCCGACTTTATGGTATGAAATCTCATATCCATATTTGTCCTTCACATTTTCTTTGAACATACTTGATATCATATGTCGATCACACTGTATCATACCCATAAGATCTTTAGCAATAATATTTTTACACAAGTTTCTATGATCTTTGGAGACGGTGTTCATAACACAACCATGGGGAGGTCCCAACTTGGTAATTTGCCACATTGAATGTCTTTTCACAAAACTCGACCGCAACCACCAATTGCATTGCTGCGATGATAAGCTCGTTTCAATAACTCCGGGCGTAGACTCTACAACCCTATACTCACGTCTGCCATGACAAACAGAAAAATCCTTAACTGTGGATTGCACATGTTTTTATCTACGAAAACCATACCCTTTTTCAACTCACCTCTCTCGGAATCATAATACATAGTTGTTAATGAGGCATCAACATAATCACCAGAAATATCTTCAAATCCCGACTCAAAAGATGAGGATCTTGATAAATTAGGAGGAGGAACTACCAAATGAACATGTAGCTGGGCAGGATGATCATCTTCATGTACATCATTATGCTCAATATGATCATCACTATCATCACTATCATCACCATGCTCGTTATTATCACTAGGTTCCGAGGGTCCCATTTAATCGACAAGAATATAATCACCCCTAACTGTAGGTCGTGTTAGATAAATGTTTTTATCATGATTTTGTTCAAATGAGTTTTTATACCAAAACAATGTCCCTAAATGTTGTCCAAATATTTCCGATTGATTTAAAATGTTTTTACTATTTTTTCGGAGTATTTCAACAATGTCCCTAAATGTTGTCCAAATACTTACGATTGATTTAAAATGTTTTTACTATTTTTCTGAGTATTTCTTGAAGTTTATTTTCGATAAAAATTGGACAACACTTATGTTTCGAGCTCGGCCGTGCCCCTAGGGCAACTTTGTACTGAGTTGAGTTTTTAAACAAAAACGGGGCGGAAGGGAAAAGGTGGAGGCGACGGTGCACGGAATGGAGTTTTGCAAACAGACTTCTCTTTTGAGTTTTTGACACCCCCAACCGTCGTCGGACATAAGGCGGCCAGGTGGACCCCCGTCGACGGTCCCTTGTGTAAAATTCGCAGAGAACCCATTTCAAACTTATCTCTCATGCGGCCGTCGCACCTCTTTTGTCAAAAACTATCCGTTGCATTTTTTGAATGACTTTTCCCTAATTTGTGGGATTGATTTCTAACTATAATCTTGATTTTAAATGGTTTCTTTTGCAGAAAATCACTCCCTAAGGAGGAGCCTATGTCTGGAAATTAAGCCAAGACCTCTCCTATAAATAGAGGCTTCATTCAAGCAACACGACACAACACAACATACAAGCAAAGAGCATGCAAGCAAACTCTTTCATATCTTGTTGTATTAGCCTAAATACTTTCACTTTCACATCTTGAGGTCTAGGCTTATTTCTTGATTACACTTGCACTCAAATTTGTATCATTCATTATCGAGTTGTAATCTTGAATTTTTGGGTTATCATTCAACACAAGATATCCTTGTAAGTGTTCTTGTGGTAAAAACACACTTGGATGATCTAGGTGATAGGTGCAAGAAGATTGTGGTGATCTTCTTATTCAAGAGTGTGGTGCTCTTGAGGTGATTGAAGAATTTGGTGTTCTTCAAGGTTGAAGATTGTGGTAATCTTCACAAGATGCCGTTGGAGATTGTGGTGATCTTCAAGTGAGATTGTGGTAATCTCAAAGGTAGTGTTGAAGAAGAGTGTGGTGCTCTTCAAGGTGTTGTTGTAAGTTGAATTTGTATTAATTGTGGTAATTAATAAAATTCTTTTTCTTTTTCAAAATCCATCCCGGATATACTGGGGTGGTAGAGCACATAGTCCCTAGGTGGGGTGAAGCTCTATAAATCGACGTGTGTTGTTTACTTTCCGCACCTTTATTCTTGTCTTGGCATATTTGATTCGAAAAAGAGGGCATAATCGAAAAGATGGAGATAATCTATTCACCCCCCTCTAGATTATCATAGCCGCTTGGACTTACAAGTGGTATCAGAGTCAAACTCTTTGGAAAACTCGTTCCACATCGCGATTAAAGAAGAACGATCATCGACTACGAATGAAATCTACCTTACCGGCGCCTCCACCACCAAGCCACCACTATTTGATTCCAAAAATTATACATTTTGGAAAGAAAGAATGGAATGCTATCTACAAGGTTGCGGGTTCGATATTTGGAACACGGTCATTAATGAAGAATCCATTCCGATGATGGACACACCACACACCTCCAAAGGCTTCAAAGAGCTCAATGATGAAGAGAAGAAAATCATCTCCTTAAATGGTAAAGCTCTTAATATTTTGTATTGTTCACTTACCATTTTGGAATATGATCATATTGTAGGAAATAAATTGGCACATGAAGTATGGAGAAAGTTAGAAGAAGTATATGCAAATGAAAGGAGCAACTCAAAAACATCTACTTCTCAAATGGGTACAACATCAAACCCAACAACATGTGATGAGCTTACTACAACTTCCAACGACGATGAAAACGAACGTTGTCTTATAGGCTTCGAAGAAAATGAGGTAAGTTCTAAACCCTCTACTTCTTATGAAAATGAATTGAAAAATGATTATAGTGATTTGCTCAATGATTATGATGAACTTCAAAATGAATTCCAAAGCTTACTTGCTAAATATAAAAATTTGAAAAAAGAATTCAATGCTTTGAAAAATGATAAGGATAGTTTATTTACTTCCTATGAATCACTATCATGTTCTCACACCACCACACTTGATATGGTTAGAAACCTTGAAAAAGAAAATAGTACTCTTGTTGAGAATATTAATTGCATGAAAAAGGATTTATCAAAATCCAACTTGAGTACCAATAAAATGACCAAAATTGTTGATATTTATAATTGTGATAATTTGAACCTAGAATTTGATCATAAACCTAATGTTGTCAATCATATGAAAAGGGATCAAGTCTCTATGCATGTTGGTCATTATGCTCCTAGAATTACTATTTGTTTTTATTGTGGTAAAAAGGGTCATACGGTAAATACTTGTAGGGCTAGAAATAGCTCTAATTATTGTTGGAGACCTAAAAGTCTCAAAGCTAATCCTAAAGGACCCAAACACTTGAGGGTACCACAAAACAATGTCATATTAGGTACCGTGGAATAATAATCAAAGAAAATTCATACGCCAAGAAGACATCAAATGACCGTTTCATTTGATCAAAGGAGAAGACATCACCACAATGAATTTCCAAGAGAAAGACATTATCAACAATGGGAAGGACATAATCCTTGGAAATGGAGCAATTGGAGAATCCATCATCTACAAGATGATTTTCAAAGGGGAAGATATCATCAACAATGGGAACGGCACAACCCATGGAAATGGCGTAATTGGTAAACTGTATCTCCTCGTTTAAATATGCATTTTATTTTGTTATTATGCATGTTCTTATTTGTGCCTTAATTGTCAAAATGATTTTTTCAAAATATTTTCAAAGAGGTCTTCTACATATTTGTGTTTTTAATTTTTTTATGAAAAAGAGACTTGTATGATACTTATAAAAAAATCTTGTGCATTTACCAAGGCTAAAATGTTTTATTACCTATAATTTTTCGGCATAAGCATACTTGTGATATATCTTATTGTTTTTAGCCTACACTTGTATCATATTCGTTTTGTGCTAGACTTGTTTAAGATATGTGTAGGATATATATTTCATCATCCTCTTCAAGAGACGCTTAAACTATCGAGGCACGCTCATCTTTGATATTCATCCTATGACTCGATATATTTTTGTCATATGCCTATGTGCTTGCTTTTCAAGAAATTTCAAAGTATCTCATACAAGTGCCACTAAAAGGATTTTTTTGATTTTTGAAAAGGCACTAGTCGATAAAGCTTGGTTTTATCCAAATCTTGTAAAGGATTATATTTTGTTTTAATAAAACATTTGATTTTCATCCTTATCTCAAAATTATGCATTTGTTTGCTCATATTCATTTTTGTCAAAACTCTTGTTCAAATGTATCTTTTAAATGAGGTCTCAACTATATGCTCTTAGATTTTCATATTTCAAAAGAGACCTTATATAGCTTCCTATAAGCTTTTTTTTTAACTTACTTGTTTTATGAAACTCTTAATGATTTGGTTGAACGCATAGCATGTGTTACTTGTTATTGTATCTCTATTATTCGATATTACTATGCTCTTGTGCAAAGATATCTTGTTAAGATTTTGCATAAATTGTTTGATATTTTGGAACAAGTTTGATGACCAAATGGAGGTTAATAGCTCAAAGGTAATGTCAAGAAGCAAGTAATGGATTTTGATAAATCATTTACATCTGTAGCATGTTTTTGAAGCTATTCGCATTTTACTTGCCTATTCTTGTTTTAAGAAAATTTCAAGCTTTACCAAATGGATGTTAAATCCAATTTTCTAAATGGTTTTATTCAAATAGAAGTCTATGTAAAACAACTGGGGTTTGAAAATTTTTCTAGGCCAAATGATTTTTATAAAAGGCCTTGTATGTTTAAAACAAGCACCCCGTGTACGGCTTGATAGACTTAGCTATTTTTTCCAAAATGATTTTATAAGAGGTAAAGTTGACACTACTCTCTTTGTTATTGAAAAAGGGCAAGATTGCTTATTAGTGCAAATTTGAGTTGATTGTGCTACTAATGAATGTTTGTGCAAGATATTTTCTAAGTTGATGTTAGGTGTATTTGAGATGAGCATGATGGGGGAGCTTAATTTCTTCCTTGGACTTCAAGTTAAACAATGCCAAGAAGATGGTTATATTTCAAAATCAAAGTATACATAAGTATCTTTGAAGTAGTTAAGCATTGAAGAAGGAAGAATCATCTCAACCTCTATGGCTACCAATGTAAAGATTGACAAAGGTTGAGGAAGGCATATCGGGTGACAAACAAATTCGAGGTATGTTTATCTTCGTTTATTACTCTTTTAGACTCGACATTCTCTATGCCTTATGTCTATATGCTCGACTTCAAAACTATCCCAACGAATCTCATTAAAGTGTCGTTAAAAGAAATTTTCAAATATTTGAAAGGCACTTCTTCTTATAGCTTGTATATCCAAAATTTCAAAAACGTTCATATTTTTTCGGAATAACAAGTCCGGTGATTAAAATATGGTTCGTCATAATCGAACTAAACATATTGAGATTCGATATTCTTTTAAGGGATTGCGTTTCTTAAATAAAAATTTTGAGATGTGTTTAATTCCGTCTCAAAAATAACTCGCGGACATTTGTTCATTTACCGTCGAGTCTTTTACCTCATTTCGAGCTTTATTATGACATTATGTATATTGAATGAGGTCTACGTTTGCATTTTGCACGTTTTCAAAACTTAGGGACGAAAAATCAGATTTTTGGTTCAAACTTCGGATTTTGCAAAATCAAAACGAACAGTGGGCTGACTGGGCTAAGGCCGAACGGTCGCCCAAGCCTCTGACCGGTCGCCCTAGCCTCCAACCGGTCGCCCACAGCAAGTTTTTGGCTTAAATGCCTTATGTTTCAGACTTAGCCATTTTGGCGTTTTTCTTCTATATTTCGTCCACTTTGCAAATTTCACACACAATTCACTTCAAATGAGTTTTGTTGCATAAATTACATATTTTTGGGATTATATTGCTCGTTTATCATCATTGTTACTCATCCTCACCGATTAAATGGTAAGAATTCTACTCCCTTATCTCAATTGGATTGAACCCTTGAGAAAATGCTTCTACTTGATATATTGATGGAATTCTTATAAAATTGTGTTGTGAATGATGCTTGTTGATTGATGATATTTGTAAAATTGCTTTTGGTGATGAAAAACTTGGCTTGATTATATTTACAAGGGCTATATATATCTTCTTCAATTTTTGATGCCCGCCAAGTGTTCAATTAAATGTTTTAATGAAAAATTCATCACCTACATGACTCTCTCGTTTTCAAAAGTCTTATATATGTATAGAGATCATGTTTTACAAATCAAATGAGTTTTCATAAGCTTCTACAAGTCATATGATTGACTTTTCACTCCTATTTGGCTTATAAGCTTCAATGTTCAAATAGCTCGATAAATCGGTTACATTGCGCATTTTGATATGGATATATGATCTTTTTATCGTGCTAACATTCTTTTTGATGATTCCAAAGGGGGAGAAACAGGTTATAAGCTCATTAGCTCATAAAAACTAAAATAAGCTCGAGAAAGAAACTATAAGCTATGGCTCCTTAAAGCCATAAGTTGTGAATTATAATTAGTCTAATTATTGTATTATGACTTATTTCATGATTAATGATGTTTTGTTGACAGGGGGAGCTTATAAGCTCTTGATACTTAAGCTCAAGTTGTAAAAGCTGAGCTTCTAGCTTTTGGTTGATTGCTTCTATATTACTCTTGTTGTGCATGTTTATAGGGGGAGCTTTTGCATAAATATTTTTGAAAATCTATACTCCCATCCTTGTGTTTATGTTGCGTGGAATATTGTCGCTCTCAACGGTTAGATCATTTTTAACCTGTAAAATTGTTTTGTTTTCGAAATCGTCCTCTTGAAAATTGTTTTGGTTTGTAATCATCAAAAAGGGGGAGTTTGTTAGATAAATGTTTTTATCATGATTTTGATGATTTTGTTCAAATGAGTTTTTATACCAAAACAATGTCCCTAAATGTTGTCCAAATACTTACGATTGATTTAAAATGTTTTTACTATTTTTTCGGAGTATTTCAACAATGTCCCTAAATGTTGTCCAAATACTTTCGATTGATTTAAAATGTTTTTACTATTTTTTCTGAGTATTTCTTGAAGTTTATTTTCGATAAAAATTGGACAACACTTATGTTTCGAGGCTCGACCGGTGCGCCTTATAGGCAACCCATGTACGAATTGAGTTTTGAAATAGAAAACGGACGGAAGGAAAAAAAGGGGAGGGCGACGGCCGTCGTCCTAGGGGGCGACCTGGTATGGGCGACCGTGCAGAATGGAGTTTATGAAACAGACTTCTGTTTTGAGTTTTTGACACCCCCAACCGGTCGGACATAAGGCGACGTGGACCGTCGACGGTCCCTTGTGTAAAATTCGCAGAGAATCCATTTCAAACTTATCTCTGCGCGATCGGTGGCACCCCTCTTGTATCAGCAAACTATCCGTTGCATTTTCAGACAGTTTTTCCCTAATTTGTGGGATTGATTTCTAACAGACTATAATCTTGATTTTAAATGGTTTCTTTTGCGAAAATCACTCCCTAAGGAGAGGAGCTATGTTCGGAAATTAAGCCAAGACCTCTCCTATAAATAGAGGCTTCATTCAAGCAACACGACACAACACAACATACAAGCAAAGAGCATGCAAGCAAACTCTTTCATATCTTGTTGTATTAGCCTAAGTACTTTCACTTTCACATCTTGAGGTCTAGGCTTATTTCTTGATTACACTTGCACTCAAATTTGTATCATTCATTATCGAGTTGTAATCTTGAATTTTTGGGTTATCATTCAACACAAGATATCCTTGTAAGTGTTCTTGTGGTAAAAACACACTTGGATGATCTAGGTGATAGGTGCAAGAAGATTGTGGTGATCTTCTTATTCAAGAGTGTGGTGCTCTTGAGGTGATTGAAGAATTTGGTGTTCTTCAAGGTTGAAGATTGTGGTAATCTTCACAAGATGCCGTTGGAGATTGTGGTGATCTTCAAGTGAGATTGTGGTAATCTCAAAGGTAGTGTTGAAGAAGAGTGTGGTGCTCTTCAAGGTGTTGTTGTAAGTTGAATTTGTATTAATTGTGGTAATTAATAAAATTCTTTTTCTTTTTCGAAACCCATCCCTGGATATCTTTGGGGTGGTAGAGCATGTAGTCCCTAAAGGGGTGAAGCTCTATAAATCGACGTATGTGATTTACTTTCCGCACCTTTATTCTTGTCTTGGCGTATTTGATTCGAAAAAGAGGGCATAATCGAAAAGATGGAGATAATCTATTCACCCCCCTCTAGATTATCGTAGCCGCTTGGACTTACAGGTCGCTTCTCAACATGCACATTCAATCCATCCAAATTCTCCTGATTAGGTCTACAAGCACTACCCAAACCCATGTTCGTCATTCCTTGAGTAACCGAAGGCAATTCAGAGTCACCAATAATGTAAGATGCATACTGGTAAAACTCATTTTCCAATGGAATTGGTGGTGGTGCGGTATGAGATATAATTTCGGATTCAACAAATAGATCAACAGACCTTAACCAGTTATCGGATCCAAAAAAAATCTAAGTTCCCGATCCTTTTTAATTGGAACAACTCGTGAATTATCATTGTCAAAATATTTAGCAGAAACTGTCAACTTATGGCGATTCTGATCCAAAACTGTCATTTCAGACAAAAGTCCTAATAAATTTGATAGTCGATACTACGATCAATATATGTTGCTCCAACAACTTCTCCTCCATAGTGCACAAATACTCCAATTTTGTCTGACATATCTTCAAAATTAAACATAATTGTTACTTTTACTAATTATATTAATTAATTAATTAACTAATTAATTGATTATTTTATTATTTTTACTAATAAATTAAAAAATACCAACTATAGAATCAACAAACCTAAAAAAAAACGTCTACAAAAAGTTATCTAAAAGCAATTAAAATATATTAATATATCATTTTACTAACTTTTTTAAAAATACCTATTTACCATATTATTCAACAATTTCTTCTAATAATTTGTAAAAATGTGTCAATATAACATCTACAAAAGTTCAATTAAAATTATATTAATCTATCATTTTACTAACATTTTTAAAAATACATACCTACCATATCAACAATTACATACCAACAAACAATATAATATCAACAACTTTAACAATTAACAAAATAAATTACAACTATTAAAAATTATTCAATATGTTTAAAAAATTACTTGAAATATCGAAAATTGGTCGGAAATCACGCCGGAAAACCGTTTCTTGCCAGCCGCATGCCGCTTGCTCAAGCCTCGTCGTGAGGGTTTGTGGAATGGGGAGTATTGTGTAGTTTGAAGGTTGCATTGTTAAATGAAATGGGGTGGGTTATATAAAGGGATGGGAAATATGAAAAAATAAATAAATAAATAAAATGGGTCAGGCGCTAGTCAAACTAGCGCCCAACAGTGCCGTCAGCTTTTGTCAGTGGGCGCTAGTCATATCTCATAAATTATAAAAAAAAATTAAAAACTTGGCGCTATTGGTATTAGCGCCTGACTTATTGGCGCTATTTCCAATAGCGCCAGCACCTATATATATAACACACGTCGAATCCACCACATATTGGCAAGAAACTTTCACAAATGCAATATTCTGTTAAATAACCCCATATTGTGTTTCTATACTACACATCATTATGTATGTTCTATGGAGTATGGACAAAGGTTAGGAGTCCAATTTCGAAAAAGTATGACACTCTCAATTATGGATGTCATATAAGTGTTACATATCAAGTGTAGTTACAAGCCAACGGCGGAGCCTAGACACTCTAGTCCCTAATAAGGTGTTTGACGAAAATAAGATGAGCTGGATAAAAAATTCAAAAAATTAGTACAAATTATAACTAAAATAACTTTTAAAAAATAAGAATTCTCACTAACTTTTTTTTTGGTTAAAAATGTGGGGTGAGCCAGGTTGACCCACCCCTGGATCTGCCTATGTACAAGACTAGTATGTAACATTACATCATAAATTACATTTGGATTGGATGTCGACGCATGTGTTTAACGAATTTGTTGGGCAGTTTGGGATTGGAGGAATTCTTCGAAATAGTTGTGTTGAACTATTTTGATGTTTGGCCAAACAATTGAACAACATGGGTCTGTCTTTAAAGCAAAACTCCAAGCTATTATGGCGGGTATTGAGGTTTGATGCATCATTAATCTAGCTAGTTCTCAACGTGATTTGTACCACAATAAACATGTTGCAAATACCCCAATCGTACAGAAGACATGCATAGAAACGCTTCCCCGGGTTTCGTCGATCCACGAAATCCGCAACACCGCCCTTGTTCCACAATAACATTTCATGAAACTAGTAATTTGTGACATAGTGAACAATTTTTGATATTAGAAAATAATGGGGAGGATTCGTTAATGAGGAGAAAACTATGGCATTTTCCGGTCTTTAATTAGGGGATTTATAAGAACAAGTGGATCTGCAAAAAATTTCCACCAATATATGCGCCAGGTTGGATGAGTAATGCCTAGTCATAAGTTTAAGTGATTTCGGGCATGTCTAATTAGCAAAATTTACAATTTAGTTTCGTTTTCGGAGGTTCTCAAATTGCATGATTTTTTTTTAATATATATCCCTAAATTGCCAACCCCTATAATTAGGAGACCAATTTTGCCACCCTAGGGGACCAAAGTCGCATTTTAGCCCACAAGTGTATGTACGTGTTTATAAACATACAAACACAATCCTTTGATGAAAAGAGAAAAAGGCTAAAAAAATCGATCAAAAAAAAAGAGAAAAAGGCTAAAGAAAAACAAAGAAATGAGGAAGGACAACTGTTGTTGTAAATATAATGTAATTGGGGGAGGGGGAGATGCGTCGGTGGACAAATTGTGGAATATTATGAAAATTGGACATAAATACATTAGAAACGGCTAAGATTAGATACAGCTAAGGTCGACTCATGTTTGTCTGCGGGCCTCACTAATCACCTTCATCAATAAAATATATTCATTACTAATATATACATATAGCATTTTATTTTTATTTTACTTTATTTTATTTGGGGGTCCTAAAAAGATTATTCTTACCTAAATTATTGTATGCTAGTCATATGTTTTTTTTTATACCAAGATTCCATGTTCCCACATGATTAGTTATTGGGAAAATAACTTTAGCCCCTCTGGAACTGGCCAATGTAAACCCCGACTCACAAATAACTACTATGCGACAATGAGTCGTCCCTGAGTGATTCTTTCCATGCTGACTCCCACCGAGTTCCAGACTAACTAATCGTAAATCGTCAGTCTACGAGTCGACCCCCAGTGATTGCTTCATGTTGGACTCCGCAGGGTTCCAACTTTCCACACCGCCGCTTAAAGTTCTCAATATTAATTGTTCCATCATTGTGCTCCGAAGGCTCGAACCGCTGACCTCTCCAAAAATAGGCGAAAAGTTACCTTACATTGAACATTGGGCCAACGATCATTGGATATGTCACCATATTTCATTACCATATATTGGTAGAAATAGGTAATGAAGTGTACTACGTTATTTGCAGGGCGTATCCTGGGTATTCATGAGGGGCATTAGCCCCAAACTTTTAAAAATACAATTAATTATATGCAAATTTTATTTTCTAATATTAATTTTGGCTTAATAGCAAAATATGCCCTATAACTTAGTAGTTTGTATTTTTGCCCTTTAACTATTAAAGTTGCAATTTATGCTTCGACAATATTGCTTTATAGCCAACATCAGTTTTGGTCCATTATCTTTCCAAAGGTAGCAATTATAGCCTATAACTTTCGAGAATTAGCAATTTCAATCCGTTATACCATAGCTATTTTCAATAAACTCAAATTTCATAGATTATGAAGATTTACATTTTCTCAAACTTATTCCGTTCGTGGCATTGTTACCTACTTAGATCCGGTCTCTATTCGAGAGGTTTTTAATTGGATCATGTCAAAGGGTTTCAAATAAATTTGATAGGACATACTTACGTAAATGCTTCATAATTCTAAATAAATTCGATTTAGACTAAGATTTTGATAAAACAGATATAGTCCATCACGACCATATCGAGGCCCAACATGCTTAAAAATTAATAAATCCCTTAAAATTCATACCATCTTTTTGACCGAAACAACACCGGTTAAATGGCTCGCAACACCATCGAGTCGGAAAATTAATGCCCCCAGATCTTTTGACAAAATGGCTTGACTCTCACTGTTCAACCTCACCCCGAAGATGATCTGCAAGTTATCCGACTCCTTCAGCGACTGTCAAAGATTGTACCTGACGCGGATTCGTTTCCTACTCCGGAGCGTATAAGTAATTCTTAAACGGGATGAATTAATGGAACATTATGAAGACATGTTGAAGCAAAACCCTTTTTATTAAGAACTTATTGAAATATTTATTACATTAGTAATCTCCTTTTGGGAGGAGAATCTTGGTTTAAATTCTCATAGATGAGGCTTTCACTGTAATAAATACATAAAACTTAAAACTAAAACACTCAAAATATTACAAATGTTTCACTCAGATTTTATTATAAGAAAACTAAGGAAAATATTCGATGTCCCATCCTTCCTTCAAATCTGCATTATATAGAGGTAAAGTCCCGGACTTCAAAGACTTCAAATGCCGATATATATAAGCGTCACTACTTACGTCATATCCCACATTATTGCCTCACCAATGGTTTTCTTTTTCTCCGCGTGACTCAACCCCATGATGTTTGTCGGGGAATCTTTTAAAAATTTGGTTTACGTGGTCTCCGGGATAACGCGTCTTGTGAGCGTGGGCCTTATCCTTTCCAAATGCATGATCTTGTTGGTCGGGTTTGGGTGAATCCTTTCCCAAACTCGGGTTCCTTCTATTCGGGCATGTTTGGCGATCCAGGGTCAATCCAACGGCCAACATGCACCATGTTACAGAATTTTTGGTAAGTTTCTTTGCTTGTTAATCTTATTCTCCCGAGAATTCTTCTTCATCTCGAAAAGCTCCTCTGCAAATCCGTTGTTGATCCAGGTCATTGAATTCGGTAAGAAGATTCGTTTCTTTGGTTCGAAAAACTTAAACGGATATTTGACTTTGTCCATTTTCAAGACAAACCCAAAGACCCATGCTTTCATCGTGTAAACCTTCATCTTGGTATTCGCTTCCTCTAACATCGTACTTCTTCCTAGGTGAAGCTTTAACGTTTAAAGCATTTCCATCCTATCTTCTTAGCTTGATGAAATGAAAAGCTTCATTAAAGCCTTTCTTCCATTTTCAGTTGAGGCTGACCGATAAAATCTGATTCAAAATATCTCCTCTCCAAGTGTGGATTATTGCCCCGAGCCTTCATAAACGTTTCCCGATCCATTTCGGTAATTTTGAAATTTAAAGAATCTTTGGTGACACGGTATAAATGAAAGCTAAAGCTCCAAAAGTATACCATTTCTTGTTTCATTTGGATGACTTCTGGTTTCATCCAAACTCGGATACTTGCCGAGATATCAACCATTTTTTTTTACGGGTTAATACTTGTCTTGAACTAGTTTATCCCATTCATTGATATACCTGGCATAGAGAAATCTTAATCTCGCTCAGTTTGAACCTTAGATTTTACTGTCGTGGCCTAAGATTCAAATCTCCTCTTTTACCCAGTCTTTGGGTTGACTTCAAGACTCGGGTTGTGACACCGGAGCTTCAACATTCACGCTTCTGATTTGTACACCTTCATGGGGATGCATCACCCGCAACACTTGTGATTATGGTACTTGAATCCATAACCTCCGGGTTAGAGCCCCGTACTTCTCGGTCCCTTTTTGCACCGTAGGAGATGCGGCCTGGAAGAGAAGCCTCGGCGCTAAGAACAATTGTCCTCGAGCGAACCGGCATGCTCGTGTTGGTAAAAACGTTTACACCACTGTTGAAAGTCGTCGGCCAAAGAACGCATAATGTCCTAAAATCTCGTTTCTTTCTCTCCAGGGATTTCCTGAGATGTCTTACTCATTCAGGACCTCGTCGCGATAGCGTCCTTCCATCTCGTGTCAAGAAATGCGCAGAGAATATTTTCATGAGATTTTATAATGACAATATCATAATCATAATATTGACATTTAGCTCCCATCTAATGTCGAGCCTTTTCCTGTTTTGATTGATTTTGTTTTTTGGAAAACCCTCACACTTGAATTATCAATTTATAAAGTAAACTTTTTTAGCCGTAAAAATAGAGGCCATTTTAAAAAGCTTCTACATTTGCAAAGAATTCTTCTCGTTGATATGCCCGTGTTTGTTCCCAAAGGTGTGAATAAAACTAACAATATCTACACGGCACTTCCTCATTTGTGTGACCTTAGTAAGAACTCTTGCCCACCAATCATCAACGGCATCCGTGTAAAGAACCGGTTCATCCTCGTCTTGGGGAATCGCAAGTTTGAGGAAGCTTTTTACAAACTTTAAGTTTGCTTAATTCTTATTGATGTTCATCTTCCCATTTGAATCTTGCATCTTTTTTAAGCAATGGGCTAAACACCTTTACAGAATATGCCGTTGTTAATGAACATCCCGGTAAATTAACAACTCGAAAACTACGAAGTCATTTTTAAATAACTTTTAGTGTATCACGGAAATCCATGTATCTTTTTCCACAATATGATTACGTCAGAATAATTCCAGATTCATCGATTTCAATTAGGAATTCAACTGTCTTGTTGCGATCACCGCCTTCCTGCGAAAGCACTAATCCTTCTTTGTGAAAAACATCCCAAAATATCTCCAAATGTTTGAGATGTCCTTCACGTATTCTATTTGATGCGATAAATATGTCATCAATATATGCTGAACATGAAAACTAAAATAATCTTTGAAGAGATTATCCATTTTTCTTTTTGATATATTTGGGGTGCGTTAGCCAATCCATGCATCACGTTCCAAATATAGTGTCCCACTGTGGTGTAAGAGAAAGTCATGAAACTTCTTCTTTCTTCCTCCATCTTAATCTTGGTAGACCCCAGGACTTGCAATCAAATTTGAGAATATCTTGGCACCTTTGATGCGATTAACCGGATGTTCTCTACTTGGGATATAGTATCCGCCGAATTCCAAAATGTTATTAATCCCTTGTAATTAATAACAGTCTTCCTTCTTTTGATTTCTCCATGGTTTCTAACTAAGAATCCGGATCTATTTGTATGGAGAAACTCTGGTGAAATCAACTTAAGGTCAAAGATGTTCCTAAGTATTTCTGCGTATATCCTCCCGATCCTCCCGGTTCATAAGGATTGGTTTGAATCTCACGAACTTCGTACTCATTCCGGTTTAACCTTTAAGGATGCTTTGAGCTCATTCTTGTCCCACCATGCCAAAGGATCTTCATTATAATTCATTTGGATTTTCTTCTTGATATCCTCGAGTGATATTTGCTCTTCAACGTTACGTCACTCTCGTGGATTCTCCATTAGGCTCACCCTCAATTCGTGAATAACCTGCGGAGAACTGTTCTTCTCTTGCCTTTATGAATGAATACAAGTTATTATCCCAAAGCTTCTTATCCTTTCGAGGCAGATTATACATAGGATAATAAAGCTTCACCAAATTTCCTTCGATCCATTTTGGATTTGAAGTTTGCTTCATCACCATGCTTGCTGCGAAATTGATAGGCATTTTTAAATTCTCAAAATGCCTTCATAGATCTCACGAATGATCTTATGATCACATAAGGTTGTGAAAATAAAGTGTTCTTATCGTTCTCCCGTGTAATCGCTTGAATGTTTGGCAAGAATTTGTTTCCTAGCAAAACATATACTGTTGTATCATGGAAATAGATTGGTGGCGTTTTCACTTTTATGTACTACATGGTACCGTCTGCGCCTCGATCATGATTTTTGTTTGTTTAATTCCCTTATTAAGGATAAGAATCCTCTTAGAAATCTCTTCCATGATAGGCGTAAATCTTCCAATTTCTTTAGAAAATACCCGCTCAAGACATATTGACTTTGATCAATATAGGCGTAAATACTTATTTCTTATATTCAAAAGATATAACATTAGATAGAAATGTATATGGAATGACTAAAGGTCATCTGGACCGTATCTTTATCACCAATCGTGAATTCCATTCCTTCATTGCCTTTCCTGTGTTTATGATCCTCAAGAAATTCAATTCCCAATATTAATCGCTTCTTCCGGGGATTTTCCCGCTACTCCCGAGATAGCTTAGCTCAATTTCCTACTTATCTTCGTGCTCTTCCTTGATACCTTCCAACTATGGGTTGTTGAGATAATATTAACATCACAAGGAAAATATTATCCTTTTCGAAAGATGCCGGTATTACTAACCTTCGCCATCCTTTTCCGACATTTAAGCTCGTTGTTTAAAAACATTTGTGGATGTATCAACTCGCACTTCGTCGCTTTCTTCCCATCTACTGCCACTACCATTCTCGTCTCATTGAAAGACATCCTTCTCGGGCTTCAACTTCTAAGACTTCGACTTTTTGTTGAAGACTCCATTGATCTAGCAATACGTAAATTGAAAACGAAGTACACCGAG